>JAZHRO010000008.1:1800000-2370000 GCA_037157565.1 Thalassia testudinum | reverse complement strand
GGAAGAGGTGATGTGTATGGAGGGGAGAAAGGGAGGAAGATGGCTTGGAGGAAGGGTCTATGGGTGTGTGTTGGACCAGGCCCCTCTGCCCAAGGAAGCGAGGAGGGCTTTTTAAAGGAGATTGAGGCATGCACAGCCATGCCCTGGGCGTGCATGCCTAGCCATGCAGCTGGCAGGGCATGCATTGGCAGAGAATGGCGTGAAGAAGAGCAAGCCATGCCCTGCAGCCGCGCGGAGAAGATGACTTTCAAAGCCAAATAAATAAAATAAAGAAGGTGAAAATTGCGATGTAACCCTTGATGAAGACGTTAATTACAAGGCCAATTATTCACTTTCCTCCCCTCTCAAATAAATGCATGCATGTGTTAATTTTTACAAATGCAACTATGGCTACCTAATATGCAATGGCAATGCTAGGAAATGACACAAGATGGCATAATTGTTGGTGTATTTTTGCTGTGCAATCATACCCCCATGCCTATCTTTTGCTAGTCCCTAGAAAAACATTTTGTACTATATTTAGAAATGATCTTAAGCTGAAGATTTTCTTCTGAGACGACATAGGTGTGTTTATTTGTTGGATATTGTGAGAACCAATTACAGAGAAGACTACCAGTACTTTAAGTCTTACGTGACATAGACCATCTCTCGACTAACCTGGACTCTTGATATTTAAACCGTAAGTACAATTTCCAGGACTCATAAGGTTTTTGCCGTACTCGAGAGCTCAAGAGATTATGGTTTGTGCATAGTAAAGGATCAAGACTGACCAAATGAACATTAAGACTCAAGCCCAGGGTTTCACGAATTTTTAAGTGCAAGTTGGTCCCAATTTCAGCTCATGTCTTTGGATTGACCCTTAAAAAGATGACGGAAAACTCAACTCCCATTTTATTACATTTGTGACTCAAAGAAAACAAGGTATTTGTAACTTGCCCTGAAGAACTTTTGTAGGGAGAAGACTTTACAGACATTTGCAAGATATACTGACTTATTTGCACCTTTTTTTTTTTTTGAAACACGTGTCAGTATATCTCTTACAACTTTATCAGGAGGAGCACACTTTTCTTTTGGTGGGAGAGTTCCTTTTTGGTGGAAAGAGTCTCTCCTAAACACCAGACTAAAGCCTGGGATAAAAAGTCTACCTGCACGCGCAGGTAAGGACTCCACCTTCCCTAATGAACACTAGGGTTGGATCTTATGTTCACCTAGTCTTTCTTGATATGTGTAGTGTGAACCAAGATTACTTAGGCTCTCGAGTATAAGCAAACCAACGGATCCTGTACTGGTGTCTCAAGTACAAGAATATGTCCTTAGTTAGGAGAGATTCTGATCTGTCTTGTCAACGCTCAAGTGAATTAAGCCGAGCCTGAGCAAATCAAGCTTCTGTGGCCTGAAAAGTCTTCAAAACAGTGGTTGAATATCCATAAACACTTATTGTATTTTTGTTTCAGCCTTCAGATCATTACTAAACACCATTTTTCTTTTTTTTTTTACATATTTATAGATAGATGGAGACTACATGATACCATATAATACCCAGATCCTATGGATGCCTATCCATCCCCAAATGCCAAACGATGCTATGTCCTCATATGCATGAAGGGTAGGGTAGAGGAAGGACCAAAGATCGAGTAAGGAGAGCTGAGGTGCAGGGTATGTAGCAAGGTGGTAGGGTGGGTGGATGGTGGGTGGTGAAGTGAAAAGGTGCGAAGTGAAGTGTACGTGGCAGTGGCGGAGTGTTGTTGGGGTGCCTCCCAATGAGCACTGAATTTAACATCCCCAGCTGGACTCAGAATGAGGCACAACATTAGTTACCCTCCAGCAGGGCAACAGTTTCTCCAACGGGGGCAGGTTCATGAGTAAGATAAGGTTTCAAATGTTGCCCATTAACTGTAAATTTATGCCCAGATTTGGGATATTCAACTTCAACGGCCCCGTTGGGAAATGGTCTCGAGACCAGGAAAGGACCAGTCCATTTCGACTTTAATTTCCCAGGAAAGAATTTGAGCCGGGCATTGTAGAGCCAAACTTGCTGAGATGGCTCAAATTCCTTCCGCCGAATACGGCTGTCATGAAAAGCCTTAGTACGTTGTTTGAAAGTTAAGGCAGAGTCATAGGCTTCACGACAGAGCTCTTCCAGCTCTTGGAGTTGGAGTTTCCTTTCTCGACCACACAAGTCTGGGTCGAGGTTACATTGGCGAACCGCCCAATAGACGCGGTGCTCCAACTCCACGGGCAAACGACAAGGCTTCCTGTAGACGATTCTATAAGGAGACATACCAAGGGGAGCCTTGAAGGCGATCCGATACACCCAAAGTGCGTCAATCAGCTTGTCGGACCAATCCTTACGGTTAGGCTGAACTGTTTTCTGGAGAATTTGCTTGATTTGTCGGTTCGATACCTCTGCCTGGCCGTTCTTCTGAGGATGATACGGAGATGCGATACGATGGTGGACTCCATGTTTCCTCAGAAGTGCCCGAAAAGAAGCATGGGTAAGGTGGCTTCCTCCATCCGAGATAATTGCTCGAGGGATCCCAAAGCGTGCAAAAATGTGGTCTTTGACGAATTGAGTGGATATGACATGGTCAGCATGGCGCGTGGGAATAGCCTCGATCCATTTTGAAACATAATTAATAGCCACAAGGATATATTCGAAGCCATTGGAAGGAGGAAAGGGACCCATGAAATCAATTCCCCAAATATCGAAAATTTCAGCAGCTAGGATGGGTTGCAAGGGCATCATGTCATGACGTGACATTGACCCTAACGATTGGCACCTAGTGCAATGCTTGGCATAATTGTGTGCATCATGGTGAAGGGAGGGCCAAAAGAACCCGCACTGCAACACCTTGGCTGCAGTTTTCCTCCTAGAGAAATGGCCTCCACAGGCCTGATCATGGCAGAAGGATAGCACACTGGGGAATTCGCTGTCAGGAATACAGCGACAGATGATTTGATCAGCACCTATTTGAAAAAGAAGTAGATTATCCCAGAAATAATACTTTGCTTCTACCATGAGACGCTCGTGCTGGTTTTTAGGCCAGCCACGTGGAAGGGAACCAAAAGCAAGGTAATTGGCAATGTCGACATACCAAGGTCCACTTGCCACATTAATTGCCAATAGGTGCTCATCGGGAAAAATCTCATTAATCGGCAGAGTAAATCCAATATGGTCAGGGTCCAATCTAGAAAGATGATCAACCACAACATTCTAGGCTCCGGCCTTATCGCAGATCTCAATGTCAAATTCTTGGAGCAGAAGGATCCAACGAATCTGTCGAGGCTTGCCATCCTTCTTGTGCATGAGATGGAGAATGGCCACGTGGTCAGTGAAAACAATAACATGTGAGCCCAGAAGGTACGAGCGAAATTTCTCCAGCCCAAAGACGACCGCCAGCAGTTCTTTCTCAGTGGTAGTATAATTACGCTGGGCCTCGTCCAACGTCTTACTGGCGTAGTACACCACGAAGGGGTGTCTATCGCATCTTTGTCCTAGGATGGCTCCGACTGCAAGGTCGGAAGCGTCACACATGAGTTCAAAGTCAAGGGACCAATCAGGTGGCTAGAGAACAGGGGCCTTGGTGACAGCATCACACATTCGTATGCAGACGGGGCCCATATCGAAGGGCACGTCAGTCGATAGGAGATGAGTTAAAGGTCGAGAAATCTTGGAGAAGTCTTTGATGAATCTCCTATAGAAATCGACGTGTCCCAGGAAGGAGCAGATTTGTTTGACAAAGCCAGGCACAGGTAAATCAGCAATTACATCAAGCTTAGCTCTGTCAACCTCGATACCCCTATCGGAGATGATATGCCCGAGAACAATTCCCTCGTGTACCATAAAATGACTTTTTTCCCAAGAAAGCACGAAGTTCACATCAATACATCTCCTAAGGATACGGGTCAGGTTGGCAAGACAGTCATCAAAAGAGGGTCCAAAGACCGAAAAGTCATCCATGAAAACCTCGAGAAAGTCACCCACCATGTCATGGAATATCGCCAGCATACATCTCTGGAAAGTTGCTGGCGCGTTACAAAGTTTGAATGGCATCCTTCTAAATGCAAAGGTGCCGAAGGGACAGGTAAAGGTGGTTTTCTCTTGGTCCCAAGGGTCAATTTCCACCTGGTTATATCCTGAGAATCCATCCAGGAAATAGAAAAATTTATTTCCCGCTAACCGCTCCAGGATTTGGTCAATGAAAGGTAGTAGAAAGTGATCCTTCTTAGTTGCAGCAGTGAGTTTCCTATAATCTACACACACTCTCCAAGATGTAGGAGTGTGTGTAGGGATGGCTTCGCCCCTGTCATTGACACGGACGGTGAGTCCCGCCTTTTTGGGCACAACGTGAATTAGACTCACCCAGGGGCTATCGCTGATCGGGTAGATTATACCCGCATCCAACCACTTAATAATTTCCTTCTTAACGACCTCCCGCATGTTAGGGTTGAGACGTCGCTGCATCTCACGGGAAGGTTGAGCCTCCTCCTCCGTATATATACGATGAGTGCAGTAGGAGGGGCTAATGCCAATTAAGTCTGATAAAGACCATCCAATGGCTGCCTTGTGTTCCATAAGGACCTTTATTAGTTTGCACTCTTGCTCCCTGGTCAATTTTGAACTGATGATTACAGGGAACACTTCATTCAGTCCCAAGAAAACATACTTAAGCGTAGCAAGCAGCTCTTTCAGCTCGGGAGTGGATGGTGAAAGATCTGGCATTTCTTGGGACGAGAGTGTCCCAAATGGATCAAAAGAAAACAATTCAGGTGGAAGAAGTTGGCCCTCAGATTGGCCAAGAAGAGGGGCATCTTGGATAGATGGATCCAAAAAGGGATAGCCCCAGTGAGTAGAATGCGGGCTCAAGGTCCCAGTGTGGAGTTGCAAATCCGCCTGATTTGGCGGGAAAGAAAGGGCAATCCGGTCTTCAAGAGTGTGGACCGGTGGTGAGTAGCCTGGATATGACTCAGACCACGAGGTATGGGAAGCAGAGAAAACCTTATCAGAAGTCTGGTCAGGAGAAGGTACGGGAATAGGGAGGGATGGGGGAACATCACAATATGTGTTGGTCAGGCAATCGTCAGTGTTTAAAGGCAATCCGCAGTAGTCAGAATAGGTCCCAATTAGTCTGATACACGCGCTGACGGCCATGTCCTCGTCAGACGTGTCATCCTCGATGCAATCGCAATCAAAGTTCTTGGCTGCCTTGAAGATGTTAAGCTTGAGCTTCTAAGATCCAACGGCAATCTCAATACAGCCCAACTCGCAGTCGATATGGGCGCGGGCTGTGGCCAAGAAAGGTCGACCAAGGATGATCGGACAATCAGAAAGTGAGCTAGGAACTTCCATATCTAAAACAAGAAAGTCAACAGGAAAACAGAGACTGTTGACCCTAACCACCACGTCTTCCACCACACCCTTTGGTATTTTGACAGAACGATCTGCCAACTGTAACGTGACAGGGGTGGGTTTCAGATTTCCCAAGGAAAATTTTTCAAGCATGATGGTTGGTATAAGATTGATGGAAGATCCTAGATCAAGCAGGGCACGGTTGAAATTGCAGCCTTGGATGCTACAGGAAATAAGCGGTGTGCCCGGATCTTTCTGCTTCGGTGGTAGATTTGACAGTATTGCACAACTCACATGAGGCAAGAGAACCACCGGATTCTTTGTTTTCTTTGACTGTCGCTTGGGTGTTGTGTAGTCTTTGAAAAATCAAGCGCCAGTAGGTATGTGGTCGATAGCCTCTAGCAGGGGCACCTTGATTTCAACATCCCTGAATAAATTACACAGGTTATCAAAGGCCTGCGTATCCTTCTCTTACCTTTTGGCTCCCTCAGTAGAGCCTCAGGGAATGGGATTGATTCTAGCACTAATTTGGTTGTATCATCCTCTCGCGAATGCGGTGCGCATCCCGAATGAGAGGGCGATGAAAAAAATGGGCCAGGATCAGGTCGAGGTGGATCGACGATTTTCTTTCCACTCCTCGTAGTAATTGCATTGGACGTCGCAGGTCCAGTGGGATCATAAGGCGGAGGAGGGTTCGCAATACGGACATAAGAGTGAGGTGCTGCAGCGGGATTAGCCTGAAATCCCAGGGGAATGCTCGGAGCTTGCAGAATTTGATGAACCTGCCCATGAGAAGGTCATACCTGTGGTTGAGGACCACGGGGTATGAAATTTCGCGGGTTGGGAACAAGTTGGCCTGGGAGAGTGCCCTAAGATCGAGTTGCCATGCGTAGTTGACTGATCTCAGCATTCTGCTGCGCCAATTGGTGCTGAAGAGAGGTCATGTTCTCTTCATGGCGCTTTGACATTTCCGTCATTATTCGCATCAATTTATCAAGAGGACTTGTTGCATGTTCTGTTTGCCATACGCAAGGACCCGATGGTGGATTCGCCACAGGATTAGACTGGGCCCTTGGGATGACGGGTGCGGACGATCGCATTGGCCCACCCACGGGGTTTTGGCGCTGCGGGTTGCTGGACCATGCGAAGTTCGGATGATTTCGCCACCTTGGGTTATAAGTGGCGGAGAATGGGTTGTTCCCCAGGGCACAAGCGTCTTCTAAGGCAGAAGATGAGTCCGCATGTAAATATGCTTCCGAGCTCACGGAGGCTTGGTCCTCCGTGTCAAAATACTGGCTTGCAGAAGCCAAATCCACATGACTTACCGAATCACTCGGCGCGACACTCGGTAAGGAAGATCTCACGAGGTTTCTAGGGATAAGCTTGGTGTTGGAAGAATTGGGATTGTAACGAAGTGGTGAGGTGGGGGTGTTTGCCATAGAATGGGCGGGATTGGCCAGAAGCTCGTCCAGCTTCTTGTGCACGACGGAGACTTCATCCAATTTCTGTGCGATGAGACTAAGATCAGTGGATGAATGGGAGGGTCCCGTGTCAACTTCGTGAACATTACGAGGTAGGCTGGTACAATTAAAGGCGACAATGGAGGCATTGTTCATTGAGTTTTCGCTCATATTTTCAAATAATTCGAATGCTCCATTCTCGTCTTTATTCATGAAATTCCCTCCGCAAGAAGCGTCTGCAATCTGCTTCAAAGTCTCATTTAGCCCATAATAGAAAATCTGGGCTATATGCCACTTAGGCAGACTGTGGTGAGGACACTTCCTGAGGAGGTCATTATATCTCTCCCATGCCTCATGAAACTGTTCGCCATTTTGTTGCGTAAAGGAAGTTATAGCACGGCGAAGCGCATTGGTTCGCCCGATTGGGAAGAATTTCTTGAGAAATGCTGTTCGCATATCTTCCCAAGAATGGATGGTTCTCCCAAGGGTGCGTAACCATTGCAACGCTTTATCTCGCAATGAAAATGGGAACATTTTTATGAGGACTATTGGTAACCCGATGTTTCTTGGTTTAACAGTTTCAGCCAATCGGGTTAGGTCTTCCAATGGAGAAAAGGATCTTCACTTGCAAGACCATGGAAGTGGAAATTAATCAAGCCAATTATGTTGGGTTTCAATTCAAAATCGTCCCCGCCCATGGGGACCCGAATTTGTCCTATGGTCTCTGCAGCAGCGGGATTCTGATAGGAGCTAAGAGACCCAGGCTCCTCCCGTTCGGGAGGGTTCTGCATTTCCTCCAAGGTTCCCTAATGGCTTCAATTTGCTCATTATACATTTCCATTTGGGCTTGGAGGCATGTTATGGGGTCCATGGCTCCACCACCTGGTGGGTTTTGAGGGCGATTTCCTCCCTCGGGATTTGGGGGTGGGCATGCAGCCATGTTTGTGGAGGAGGATGACGATTCGGCTTCTTTTGTAAAATTATCAGACAATTCAAACAATTCAAGGTTTTGTCACCTCTTCCCAAACATGCACTACCGCAGGAAGAATTGGGGGGATACGAAGGGAAAAGGAGATGAGAGAAATGACGCCACAAAGGTACACTTGATGACAAATCAAGACAATCAAAGCCCTAACCTCTACAGTGTGCCCTTAGACCTAAAGATCTAAGTTACCTACTATCACGACCTACGGAACCAAATGCGAGCACCGCGGAACCATCGGGCCAGATTGAAAGGCCGTTTGCCCCAGTCTTAGACACCCGATAGCATGCGGGAACCCTCACCAGCACGTAGGCACTACACGCAGGTAGTTAGACTTCCAATCCTTAATAAGGGTCAAGTTGCTACCAGTTTTAATTAGAGGCTTGGGATCAAGTGCTTCTGGAATGTGAAGGGCGTTATTTATGGGTAATGCCCAAGTGTGTTGATTTTAGAGAGTGTGTAAACCAAGCATTAAATGGGGAAATCTCCCCGAATTGAAATTTTAATTGGTGAATGATTTTTAGAGTTTCAGCCTTAAGTAGTATGGATTTTAGGATTTCGCTGAATTACCAATTCAACCATTCTCCGGGTTTTGAGAGAATACAAGTTTTTCAATGCCCAACAAACCCTTCTTCAAAGTGAGTTAGTTAATGCATGCTAAAAATGCAATGGGCTTCCCTAAATGGAAATTTCTATGTGTGGATGCAGGAGTCAATTTTAAGTTAGTGTGAAAAGGAGCCAAAACACTTCAATTCAAGTGCTCCCAATCACCAGAATGATGTTCCACACACACACAAGGCTCAACCACAAGGTAAAGAAAATCAAAGTGTTGGGGTTGAAGTATTCGGGATCGAATCTTAGGCACGTGAAAGGTCATGGTGGGGTTGGAATCAACTCAATTCCAAGTCTCCCCACCAAAAATGTAATCACGAATTGTAGATGAATGAAGCAAGGAGGGATGGCAATCAATCTACTTATTCTTGCCTCAAAGAATGCTTCCCATAGTGAAAGATTCAAGAATCAAGATTCTTGGATCTTAGCTATGTGAAGTTTGGCGGGAAATCTCGGGACGATGGGAGTGATGGCAAACAATCAAGCAAGTGATTTTTAATCCACTTGCCCCAAGAGATCCCAAGAAGTTTTTTTTTATTATTATTATTATGGTGACCAGTTGACCTAAGTTGCTAAGAGAGAGGGACTTACCTTTTCAGCAACATGGGTGAAGTTCCCGTGCGGCGTCGGCGACTTCACGCTCTCGTTCCCACCTTGGATCTGCCCACGTCTCAAAATTCCTCTGCTTGCCTCCTTGCAACTGTTTCACCTACACACCAGCAAACAAAAGCACCCATGAAGAGAAGGGTGTGAGAAGAGAAAACTAAAGGAATGGAGTAGAAACTTACCTGAATGCGTACCTCCCCGGCAACGGCACCAGAAAAAGGTATGGTTGGGATCAGATAGGTTATGTTAATATGGTGAATTTAGCGTTGAAGTGAGTATAGTGGTTAACCTAAATCGAGCCTAACCATCTTTTTACAAATTTTTTAACCTAGCCTACTTGATTTTATCTTGGTCACTTTTAGGCCCAGGGTCGAACTCAAGGAGGCGGGAATTAGAGGTGAATAAGTTTCTACGCCTTTCCTACAACGAATCTCTTCCGTGCGTTTATTATGTTTTTGGTGTTTTCTATTTAAGATTTTTTTCTGATAATTTTTGACCTTGAGGTACACCCTCAAAATCAGGCCCTTGGCTTAGAGCCAAATTGTTCTTGGCTTAGAGCCAAATTAGGGTTCCAAAAACGGGTCTTGCTATTCACAAGATCGAGTACCTACAAGACAAGGATTATCTTTTCTCTTTTACTATTTTTTGTATCTTTTTAATAGCAGGAAACAAAAGAGAAATAGAAACAAGATAAATATAGTCTACATATATATAGATATATATATATTATATATAGGGATGGGGGTGGAGGTGGAAATGGTGTGTAACACGGTGTCGAGTTGACCAATGTCTAGGAAGACACAACCAACAGGACGAAGTGCCACGTAGAGTGTAAGATGGATGGGTGGAAGTGTGTGCAGAGACGCTCTCTGTATGTGGGTATCGGGGAATATCAGCAACTGGTGCAGATATTCCCGCGATATAACGCGTGGTAGGTGATATGAATGTAAGTATATATTTATATGTATATATATAGATAGGGTTATAATTATATAGGTGTAAATGTAGTTATAGATATGTGAATATATAGATAGATGTATGTATGTATATGTATATATATATAGTAATATATGTATATAGACATATAGATACATATATATATATATATATATGTATGTATGTATTTATGTATATAGATATATTAGTATAAGTATCTATGTATATAGATATATATGTAGATAGATATATATATATGTATTTATATCTATAGATATGTATGTATATATGTATATATGTATGTATATATATGTGTATAAATATATATATAAATATATAGATATATATATATTTATGTATGTATGTATATATACTTATATATAGTTGTATATGTACTAATATCTATATATATGTATATAAATATATATATGTATATCTATATATATAAGTATATATATAGGTGTATACAAGTGAGTGTGTGTGTGTACACGTGAGTGTGTACAAGTGTGGTGTGTGTATGTGTGTCTGCGGGAGAGAGTGGCTATGAGAGAGGGCACTGGAGAGTTAAGTCGTCCGGAGCACGTAGGCGTCGTCTGATGGCGCGGATGCGCGCATGTGCAGGCGCGCTGAAGGGAGCGGGCGTGAGGCTGCAGCGCAGCGCACTGCGTAGCACAGCGCACCGCGCTGCATGCTGCACACTGGAGTGGGCGAAGAAGCGGGAGTGGGCGCAGACGGGCGTGGGAGCTGGAGCAGATGTTGCAGGCGTGCGCTACAGGCTGGGGGCGGTCGTGGCGTGGAGAGAGAGCGTGCGGTGATCGGATAAGTGAGAAACTTTCCGGTCACCGCACTGTAGTTACAGTGTTCCACAGAAATGCGTGAACAGTAGCTATGGTGTGCGCGCGGCTTGGACAACCGGCTGCGGCCGGTTCTACGTGCTCGAGCGCTCTGGAGCGGGCCTACGCGCGCGGAAGGAGCTGGCGCTGGCTGCTGGCTTGCACGTGGAGGCTTGCTCGCGGGCTGGAGGTTGCTGCCCTGCTGCTGGAGCTTCGGCAATGACGGGAAGCGCTTGAACGGTGAAAATAGAGAGTTGAGCCACCACGCCCACCTGCTCTTGGATGAGCTGGGCAGTGGTGGAGCTCACAGTGGTGGTCGTGGGACCACTGTGAGCTTACTCCTTCCCACAGCGTATCTCTTCAGTGGAAGAGGTGCTGTGTATGGAGGGGAGAAAGGGAGGAAGATGGCTTGGAGGAAGGGTCTGTGGGTGTGTGTTGGACCAGGCCCCTCTGCATAAGGAAGCAAGGAGGGCTTTTTAAAGGAGATTAAGGCATGCACAGCCATGCCCTGGGCGTGCATGCCTAGCCATGCAGTTGGCAGGGCATGCATTGGCAGAGAATGGCGCGAAGAAGAGCAAGCCATGCCCTGCAGCCGCACGGAGAAGACATTCAAAGCCAAATAAATAAAATAAAGAAGGTGAAAATTGCGATGCAACCCTTGATGAAGACGTTAATTACAAGGCCAATTATTCATTTTCCTCCCCTCTCAAATAAATGCATGCATGTGTTAATTTTTACAAATGCAACTATGGCTACCTAATATGCAATGGCAATGCTAGGAAATGACACAAGATTGCATAATTGTTGGTATATTTTTGCTGTGCAATCACCTGCACCTGTGAATTCTTTATTTCTTCTTCTTTGTATAGTGTGCCTAGATGAAGGCACTAAATTCAGCACTTATACTATTTCTTTTCATCTCAGAGTCAACCTGTTATTCACGCAATTCAGGTGCTTTCTACTCTACTCCACTCTTTTTCATGTCTTTTTAATACAATGAGGTCATTGCATTAGATAGGCATGGGGGATGGATATCATTATCTAAATCATTTTGTTAGCTCCGTTAAAAAAAAAATTGTGGAATTAGTAACTAGAACTTGGGCTTTAGAAAATTTTTAATCTTGGAATAAAACTGTATGGTTTAAGAACTAAGACCCTGTAGGTCTTTGGGCTTAATCAGCTCTGGTGTCCACTAAAATGTGGACTTGTTTCTCAAGTCCTTGCCATTCTAAATTCAGATTTTAATTGGTTAAATATGTTGGGGTGATAAGTACACGACTTATCAACCCACCCTCTGATTTGAGGGGATTTTAAGTCTAAGCATCTACACACTACTTGCACTGACTCGCTTTCCAGCAGTTTTAACGAAAATTGGGCAGCTAATGAACCTTCTATGGTGGTATAGCTGCTAAGTTATCATGGGTAACAGCCCATTGGTAGGTTGTCTAGAGCCCAGTAACACAACCATTCTTTTCCTGCTGACTTTAAGTAAATCTTAGATCAGGGAAGCCACCTACTTAAAGAAAGAAAAGAAAAAAAAATCCAAAAAGAATAAAAAATAGAAAAGGAGAAAAGAAAAAAAGAAATAAGCCACACTTCACCGCATGAGTATGGCTGGCAAGTTATCATGGATAACTGCCCATTTTTAGGTTGTCCAGAACTCAGCTCAAGAAATGCACGTATAATTCCAAAACACTTAGGAAGAAGCGGAGAAGTAGAATAAGTTTGGGAGATATACACTGGGTTTGCCCTTATGTTGACCCCATAAAAATAAAAGTAGGGAGAAAGCTACCGGTCGAATAGATACACCTTTAGGCAGAATTTCCTTTCAAGGTCACCTAGGGGCGTAGAAACCCGAAGTTCGTTCTAATCGCCGATCAGTGAGTCTATCACATTTCACACAAAGATGCTTAGAACTTAGGGTTCTCTTCGAGTCTTGGATGGATAGAGTGGTCGTAGAAAGCTACTCCAAAATCCTAAACTCAAAAATCAAAAAAAATTAGAAAAGAAGAAAAGAAGAAAAAGATCCTTCTTTGAAAAAGGCAAGCGCTTGAGGTAGTTTGCATTTTTGCAGACACCCGGGCGCTGTTGTGTCTCTGTAGTTCTAGTCGTAGTTGAAATTCATAAGTGCTTAAAAATAACTATTGCCCAAGAAATCTGACCTAATTCTTTTATAACTAGCATGTAGTTTTACTAGGGACTAGAAAAAGATAGGCATGGCGTGTGATGTAAACATGTTTATATCACATAAACCATCTATTTTTGCATGTTCTTAGACATAAAATTGCAGCATATATTATAAATATTGCATAACATGCATCATCTTGCATTTAGGTTAGATTGTATAAAGTTTAGGTTAATTTTCCATTTTTGTGGTCAGGTAACAGGGTGATATTCAATCGAGGCCTTGGATAGAAGATCCAACTGTACAAATCTAATCAGGGCGACAATCGAAGTTCAACGACTCCAAGATTGCCCTGATCGGACTTCTGTACCATCAGATATAGTCCAAGAAAGATTAGAGGTCAAGGGGCCAAGATGGTGTAAATCCGTACATCAGATAACAAATCCGATCGCATGGATGGGTTCAGATCAATGATCGTAACCCAACGACGCGAAAATCGATCCAATTCGACATCCGTAGCACCATCTACAACTCACAAAAGATGGATGGCCATGATGGCACCACGTGGCGCCATCATAGCCGCACAAATCGGCCACAGCACCTCTTCTCAACCTCTGAAGGCACGGGAGAGGTAAGATCTCAGCTGTTGGATCCTGATCCAAGGGCCTTGGACACTTGACCCTTAAAACATAACCATGACCATCCACCGACGTAGCACAATGGACGCAAGCGCTTCACGCAAAGAAGAGGCGCAAGGACGAGCCCCCGTGAACCTCAAATTCAAGTGTGGGGTGTGGGCGGATTCAATTCAGCCGTCAGATGGCGATCATGCAAGCGAGGAGCGGAGACGTGGCGCGCAGAGGTGCTTTGGATCACATACGCTCGTGATGACATGCTTTTGCACGTGCCATCACACGCACAGGCGCGCGATGAAGCACAGGCGCAGTGCATTTAAGTCGTCCGATCTTACAATCGGACAACTAAGATGAAAAGTACGTGGGTATGCGTTACGCGTAAGGAGAAGAAGAGGCGTGCGGTGCGCGTGCACACGTCGCTCACAATCTGGGCTTAAGTGACAGTTTATCCATCACTAAAGGCCCCTAAAATTAATTTTTAAAGTGTAATGACCCATTTGCCCCCTCTAATCTACACCTATATATAGCCCTACGACCCCCACACTTTCTTCAACCCTTCCTCTCTTCTCTCACCCCTCCAAAGCTCTAAGAGCTTATCCCAAACCTAGGATGCTCCATTAGAGTTAAAATTATAATTTTTCCACCATCTCATCTCCTTCGTGGAGCATTCCGCGGTGGTCCTCTCACTGCCATTCGAGAAGCGGATCCCGCTGCGACGTCGTCCTGCCCCGTTCTCCATTGTCCCTCATCATTCTCCTTCATCCCACATCTCACCACCTTCATCCAGGCGCTCCGTCGTTGCGACTCGTCCTCCAAGCAGCCGTCGAGGAGGATAACTTCTCTCTACCTTCTCTTTTACCGCTTTCTAGTGTAGATTTCCCGCTTTCCAATGTAGATTTCCTTCTTTCTAGTATAATGAGAAGTTGTAATTGTAATGAACATCAGCTTGTGGTTATGAGATCGATGTTTATTCTATCTCTGTTTTCTTTTTATTTGTAATATTCTCTCTATCTTCTATTCTTTATTCTTTAAGGAGATAGCTAGTTTAGAGTCAATCCGACCAGCTAATCTACTTCGTGAAAAATAAAACAAATGTGATTTTTAATCAAATGTCCGCCTCCTTGTGTTCGACCCAAAATTCTTTTCGAGTTTCGGTTAAATTTATCTATTGATGATTTTTCTCACAAATCGCACTACAACGACGGGTTTTCAAAACTTAACTCCGTTTGTGCAAATTTTCCGCTCCAACGGGCACCTAATGCAATGCTTACCGTAATTGTGTGCATTATGATGAAGAGAGGGCCAAAAGAATCCTCATTACAACACCTTAGCTACATTTTTCCTCCGGGAAAATTGGCCTCCGCAGGCTTGATCATGGCAAAAGGATAGTACACTAGAGAACTCGCTGTCAAGAACACAGCGACGAATTATCTGATTGGCACCTACTATAAATAGTAGTGGATTATCCCAAAAATAATACTTTGCTTCTGCAATGAGATGCTCACGCTGGTTTTTGGGCCAGCCACATGGAAGAGATCCAAAAGCAAGGTAATTAGCGATATCGGCATACCACAGTCCACTTGCCACATCTATCACTAGAAGGTACTCATAAGGAAAGGATTCATTTAAAGGCAAAGTAAGTTCAATATGGTCTGGGTCAAGTCTCGAGAGGTGGGCTACGACCACTGGAAACGTCGGCGGTTCCAACCGGGTTTGAGGGTTTTGTTATAACGTTGTAGTAAAGCCGGTTATTACCAACATTTCAAATATAAATTTTTTTACTCGGAAAATGAAAGAGTTCCCGAGGTCGAACTCAGGGAGCAAGTCGTATTCTAGAGATATACATGTTTCTTTTACAAAATAAAGAGAGAGGGAAAGAATTTGTTGTGATGTTCTTCTTTCTTTCTCTTTCTTCAGATCTCCTTCTTCTTCTTCCTTGGTTTCTGCTATGGTGATAATCTTCTTCTGCAATGGTGATGCTCTTCTTCTTCAGAGCTCCTTGTTCTTCTTCTTTGGTTTTCTGCCTTGACCTTTCTTCTTCTTCTTCTGCAATCGTGGTGCTTCTGCCTTCAGCTACTAAGTCTCCCTTCCTTCTTCTTCAGCCTGCCTTCTGTGTTGCTCTGGCTGCTGACTTTCCGTCGTCTGGCCCGGTGCTTCGACGACTTAACTGAGCATTTGCTACAGTGCAGCTCCTTCTTCTTCGCCTGCACTTCTTCTTCCGCGGGTCTTCTTCTTCTTCTTTGGCCTGCACACTTCAGAGTTTTTCGTCAAGAGGCAAAACCTACTCTACCCTCCCCCCCCCGCGTCTCTCTTTCTCTCTGAAACCACTCTTGGGACAGCTCTCCCAGAGCTACCGGGTAATCGGGTTCGGGTCAGGCCCGGGTCCAGGCCCACCGGCGTGCGGTGGTGGGCGAGGAGTGCAGGTCGGTCTAATCGGGTCGGGCCAGGTCCGCGGAGCGTGGTCACGGACGAGGCCGGGTCGGGTGAGAGGGACCTCACCCCGTGGTCAGGAGGCAGACAGCATAAGGCACTTTTTGCCTTTATGCGTCTGCGCGCCTCCGAGAAGTTCCGAGGTGGGACTAAATGTCCCACCCCAATTGAGCGCGCGTCGCGGAGGGAGCAGTGGGCGATCGTGGCTTCCCGCGCGGCCTTCGCCCCATCTGTGAACCTGGGACGTTTCGCGGAGAGTCCCTGCGCAACCTGGGGGTCAAACCTGGGCGAAGGCGTGCCTGCACCTGCAGGTGAAGCAGCTCTACCTGCGCAGTAATGGCGACGGCGGGCGAGTCACCTGGTCACAGAAGAACGGCCTCTCGGCCAAATCAGACAGGCGGGGGACCTTCGCCGTGGCACGGCGAAGGTGGTCAGGGGGTCTGCAGGGGGCGTGATGGAGCCAACAGGTCGTCCTAGGTCAAACTGTGAGCGAAGAAGTGGGTGTGTTCGGTGGATCTGCAGAGGGTGTTTGGTGGGAAGTGGAGGGGCGGAAGAGGATCAGGGTGAGGAGGCGGAGGTTCTGCGGTGGTCGGCGAGCCGTGTGGGTCGCTGAGGTGATGGGAGCGGCTCGCCGGAGGGTGAACAGGAGCGGTCAAGGGCTGAATCAAATAAAAGACAGTGAGGAAAAGAAAGAGGGGGAGATGGGGAGGAGTTCTAACTTACTTGCAGGGACGAAGGGGGAGAAACAGGGCGACAGTCGTATCGACTGTCGCCGGAGAAGACGATGCCCAGTGGGGGGAGGACGGCGGTGACGACGGGGCAGAGGCAGCGCGCGCCGGTATTGCGCGACGCGGGAAGAGCAGGGGAAGAAGTCTCTGCTGCTGGTATTGCGGCAGAGCGAAGAGGAGGAGGAGGAAGAACCGCCGGAGCTGGTGGGCGTCTGCCGGAGTGAGAAGAGAGGAAAGTTGGGGGTTTTCTCCGTCAGATCCGAGCTGCCCTGGTCGGTGGAGCAGCGGGGGGTATTTATAGGGATGAAACAGGGAGGAAGGCGGAGGGAGACGACGTGTCTCCCTCACCGGAGAATGGTCGGAGACGAACCCATACCGTCCGTGCGTTCGCACGGCCGGTATGGTTGGCTACAATGACCAAGGGGGTGCCCCTGCGACGGCTGACGACGCAGGGCACCCCCGGTTTACTTGCCAGGTCCCCTACCTCACCCTGCGCGGCGCCATGCTCCGCGCAAGGTCGCCGGAGCATGGTGCTGGCAGGGTTTTGCAGGAGGGACCTGATTGCAAAGAACGAAGGAGAGTTAGGGGCCAAAATGCGAGGGTTCAAAAGTTGAGGGCCAAAGAGTAAATATATGAGGACCAAAGTGTAAAGTCGGTCAAGGAGGTTTCTTCTTAGGCTCAAGTTTTTATACATGACTAATTAGGACCTAAGGAATCTGATGGTGAATTTTATTTTCATCTTAAACCTTGTTCGACCGGTCAATTTGTGCAAAAACCCAAATTAAGTTATTAATTGGGCATGGTTCTCAATGTAGGTCAAAATGGGTTCTAAAGGCCAAATTGAAGGTTCTAAACCCTAGAGATTATTTTTCTATGAATTTTAGAGGGTTTATTCTATTTTTACTTTGCCTCGAACCTTGTGAATTGAAGTGGATTGTTTTAGGGTTACAGATTTAGTCTCTTGGAATTGCTGTAGCCCTTGCTAGATCATTTCATCCCACTTTTATTCTTATTAAGCTGTTTTGACCTATGTTTGGGCCCTGAATTACCCTGTATGCAGATTATACTGGTAAAATTGCACTTTTACCCCTTATGACTTGTTTTCTTCTCAACCTCAGAATTCTCTGAGTTACGCCTTTCCTTGAGAATGTAGGAGCTTTTATCCTTTGTATTGGGTCAAAATGAGCTAGTTATGGCTCATGATGAGGTTCTCATCAACCACATTCTAGGCTCTGACCTTATCTCGTATCTTAAGATCAAACTCTTGGAGAAGGATCCAACGAATCAATCGAGGCTTTGCATCCTTATGCATGAGATGACGAATGGTCTCATGGTCTGTGAAGATGGTAACATGTGAGCCTAGAAGATATGAATGGAATTTCTCCAACCCAAAGACGACCGCCAGCAGCTCCTTTTCAGTGATCATGTAATTACGTTAGGCCTCATCTAGCATCTTACTGGTGCAAAACACCACGAAGGAGTGTTTATCGCATTTTCGTCCCAAGATAGCTTCGATAGCTAGGTCAAAAGCATCACACATCAGCTCAAAGTCAAGGGACCAATCAGGTAGCTGGAGAACAGGGGCCTTAGTGACAGCATCACACAATTACGTAAATGCTCAAATACAATCGGGGCCCATGTCAAAGGGCACATCGGTTGATAGGAGATGCATCAAAGGTCTGGAAATCGTAGAGAAATCCTTGATAAATCTCCTATAGAAACCAACGTGATCAAGAAATGAGTGGATTTTCCTGACAGAGCTAGGAATGGGTAAATCAATAATAACATCAAGTTTAGCTCTATCCACCTCGATACCCCTTTCGGAGATGATATGTCCCAGAACAATATCTTTGTGCACCATAAAATGACTTTTCTCCTAGGAAAGCATGAGGTTGACATCAATACATCTCTGAAGGATGCGAGTCAGGTTGGTTAGGAAGTCATCAAAAGTGGGTCTGAAGATCGAAAATTCATCCATAAAGACCTTAAGAAAATCACCCACCATATCGTGGAATATTGTCAATATGCATCTTTGGAAAGTAGCTAGCACGTTACAGAGTTCGAATGGCATCCTTCTGAAAGCGAACGTGCCAAAGGGGCAGGTGAAAGTGATTTTCTCTTGGTTACGGGGGTCAATAGCCACCTGGTTATAGCCTGAGAATCCGTCCAAGAAACAAAAGAACTGATTTCCCACTAACCACTCCAGGATTTAGTCGATAAAAGGTAGTGGAAAATGGTCTTTCTTAGTAGCATTATTGAATTTCCTATAGTCTACACACTCTCCAAGACGTAGGAGTGCATGTAGGGATGGATTCGCCCCTGTCATTGCCACGGATGGTGAGCCCCACCTTTTTGGGAACATGAATCGGGCTCACCCAGGGGCTGTCGTTGATCGAGTAAATAATGCCCGCATCAAGCCACTTGATAATTTCAATCTTGACAACCTCCTGCATATTGGGATTGAGACATCTCTACATCTCACGGGAAGGTCGAGCCTCCTCCTCCATATATATACCGTGAGTGCAGTAGGAGGGGCTAAGGCAAGTCAAATTAGAAAGAGACCATCCAATGGCTGCCTTTTGTTCAATTAGGACCTTCATTAGCTTGCACTATTGCTCCATGGACAATTTTGAACTGATGATTACAGGAAGCGTTTCATTTGGTCCTAGGAAAACATATTTTAGCATGTCAAGCAGTGCTTTAAGCTCAGGAGTGGATGGGGAAAGATCTATCAATTCTTGGGACGAAATTGTCTTAAAAGGATCAGAAGAAAGAACAAGGGGAGAAGGAAGTTGATCCTCAGGTTGGCCAAGGAGAGGGGCACCTTGGATTGATGGATCCAAGAAAGGAGAGCCCCAGTGATCAGCATTTGGGAACAAGGTCCCAGTGTGGAATATTTCTTTCACCTTATTTGGCAGGAAAGAAAGTGCACTTCAATCTTCAAGGGGGTAGACTGGAGGTGAGCAATCTGATAGTGACTCAAACCACGAGCCACAAGAAGTAGAGTGGACCTCGACAGGGGTCTGGTCAGGAAGAGATAAGGGTAAGGGAAGGGGTGGGGAAATGTCATAGTAAAGGTCAGTCAGGTGATTGTGATTTTCCAGGGGTATGCCACAGCAATTTGAATAGGTCCCAACCAATCCGATACACACACTGATAGCCATGTCATCATCAGACGTGTCATCCTCGATAATATCGCAATCAAAATTCTTGGCAGCCTTAAAAATGTTAAGTTTGAGCTTTTCAGAGCCCATGGCAATCTCAATGCAACCTGATTCACAATCAATATGGACATAGGCAGTGGTCAAGAAAGGTCTACCGAACATTATTGGATAATCAGAAAGTGAATCAGGAACTTCCATGTCTAATACAAGAAAGTCAACAGGAAAATAGAGACTATTGACCCTAACCACCACGTCTTCCACCACACCTCGTGAGATTTTGATAGAGCGATCTGCCAATTGCAATGTAATAGGGGTGGATTTCAGATTTTCCAATGCAAATTTCTGGAACATGATGGCCGGTACGAGGTTAATGGAAGATTCTAAATCCAACAAGGCACAATCAAAATTGCAGCCTTTGATGTTGCATGAAATGAGAGGGGTGCCTAGATCTTTCTACTTCGGTGGTAATTTTTACAGTATAGCACAACTCGCATGAGGCGAGAGAACCACCAGGTTCTTGGTTCTCTTTTGTTGTCGCCTAGGTGCAGTGTAGTCTTTAAAGAAACGAGCGACAGTTGGGATGTGGTCGATCACCTCTAGCAAGGGAACCTTGATCTTAATGTTCTTGAATAGATCACTGATGAGAACCTCATCATGAGCCATAACTAGCTCATTTTGACCTAATACAAAGGATAAAAGCTCCTACATAACTCAAGGAAAGGCTTAACTCAGAGAATTCTGAGTTTAAGGAGAAAACAAGTCATAAGGGGTAAAAATGCAATCTTACCAGTATAATCTGCATACAGGTCCAAACATAGGTCAAACAAACCGAATAAGAAGGAAAGTGGGATGATCTGATAAGGGCTACAGCAATTCCAAGGAACTAAATGATAATCTGTAACCTTAAAACAAACCCACTTCAATTCACGAGGTTCGAGGCAAAGTAAAAATAGAATAAACCCTCTAAAATTCATAGAAAAAATAATCTCTAGGGTTTAGAACCTTCAATTTGGCCATCGGAACCCATTTTGACCTACATTGAGAACCATGCCCAATTAATAACTTAATTTGGGTTTTTGTGTAAATTGATCGGTCAAACAAGATTTTATCTAGAAATAAAATTCACCATCAGAATCCTTAGGTCCTAATTAGTCACGTATAAAAACTTGAGCCTAAGAAGAAACCTTCTTGACCAACTTTACATTTTGGTCCTCATCTATTTACTTTTTGGCCCTCAACTTTTGAACCCTCGCATTTGGCCCCTAAGTCTTCTTCGTTCTTTACATTCAGGTCCTCCCTGCAAAACCTGCCAGCACCATGCTCCGGCGACCCTGCACGGAGCATGGCGCCGCGCAGAGGAAGGGGGAGGGCCTGCTAGGTCAAATGGGGATGCCCTGCGTCGTCAGCCATCGCAGGAACACCCCCCTGGTCGCTGCAACCCACCATACCGGCCGTGCGAACGCACGGACGGTATGGGTCACCTTCCTCCGTTGTCCTCCGGCGAGGGAGACACGTCGTCTCCCTCCGCCCTCCTCTCTGGTTCGGCCCCTATAAATACCCCCGTCGCTCCACCGTTCTTGGGAGCTCGGTCCTGACGGAGAAACACCCTCTTTTCACTCTCTTCCCACTCCGACAGGAAGCCCTCCAGCTCCGGCGGTTTTTCCCTCCTCCTCCTCGTTCTGCCGCACTACCAGCAGTAGGGCTGCCTTCCCCTGCTCTTCCCGCGCCGCGTCGCACCCAGCGCGCACCTCTCTAGCCTTCTCCTCGCCGTCGCTCCTTCCTCTGGGCAGCTTCTTCTCCGGCGACAGTCGATACGACTGTCGCCTGTTCCGGCCCCTCCTTGTCCTGTTAAGTAGGTATAACTTCTCACCTTTCTCCCCTCTTCCTTTTCCTCACTTTAAACCCTTACTGTCGCCCTCGATTCCGACCAATCGCCCTCACCTTCTCCACCTCCGGCCACACTCCGGCGACCCGCTCCCATCACTCCAGCACCCCACACGGCTCGCCGACCTGCACATAATCTCTGCCTCCTCACCCTGATCCATTTCCGCCCTTCCAATTCCCGCCACCCGACCTCTGCAAATCCACCGAACACACCCACTTCCCGACCCACAGTCCGACCTAGGGCAGCCCTTGCACGCCGCCCCACGCCTCGCCACCACCCGCACGAGCTTCGCCGCAATCTGGCGAAGCTCCCGGTACCTTCTGATTAGGCCGAGAGGCCGTTTTGCTGTGAACAGGTCACCCGTCCTCCGCCGCCATTGCTGTGCAGAAGGAGCTGCCTCCGCCTGCAGCTGCAGCCTCGCTACGCCCAGATCAGGCTCCCAGGTTGCGTGGGGTGTCTTCGCGAAGAGCCCCAGGTTCGTAGCAGGGGCGAGGGCCTCGCGTAAAGCCGCAGTTACTAGCTGGTTCCTCCGCGCAGGGGCCAAATTGGGGTGGGACATTTAGTCCCACCTCGGAAGGCTCTGGAGCGGCGCAGCGATACAAATTGAAAACGTGCTGGAGGCTTATCGCCTCAGCACACGGGGTGAGGTCCCTCTCACACCGTCTCACCGGGCCCATCCGCGAGCTCATCACGCGGATCCGGCCGACCCGACCCGACTTGTCTAGCACTCCTCTCCCACCACGCACGCCGGTGGGCCTGGACCCGGGCACGACCCGTACCCGACTACCCGGCAGCTCTGGGAGAGCTTTCCTAAGAGCGGCTTCTGTGAGAGAGAAACGCGGGGGGGGGGGGGGAGGGTAGAGTAGGTTTTGCCATCTCTGATTGGAACTTTGAGTGTGCAGGCACAGGTGAAGGGACTGTGGAAGGGCTGAAGAGAAGAAGAAGAAGACTGAAGGAAGGAGCACCGAGCGGCACTGTAGCAGCGGCGACTTAAGTCGTCTGAGTGGAAAATCAGACGACGCTCTGAAGGCAGAAAAGAAAGAAGAAGAACATCACCACTGCTGCAGATAAAGAAGACAGAAAGAAAAAGAAGAAGGAGAGACAACGTCCTGACAGCAAAAAGCAGAAGAAGAAGAAGAAGAAGAAGAAGAAGACCACAAGGAGATAAACAAAGAAGAAACCAAAAGCCAAAGAGAAGAGAAAACAAAGAGGAAGAAAGAAGGAGAAGAAGAAGCCAAATTTTCATCTCTCTCCCCCTCTCTCTCTCTTTATTTTTGTAATAAGAATTTGTACCCCTAGAATACAACTTGCTCCCTGAGTTCGACCTCGGGAACTCTTTATTTTCCGAGTAAAAAAAATTATATATTTGAAATGATGGCAATAACTGGCTATACTACAACGCTATAATAAAACCTAGTTATCTCTGGCCACCATTTTCATTGGCACCGTTGCCGGGGATCAATGGCTATTCTAGAGGTAAACATTCCTGTTTCTTTTTAGTTTCTGATAATCTCCTCTCTTTTGTGCAGTTACAGGAAATCAAGAAGACAAGCAACCGCACGACAACCACTCCGAAGACAGGTAATTTTTTCCTCTCGCTATTAACCCCTAAACTCTAAAGAGGAGGAAAAGAAAAGAACAAGCAATATAGGGCTAACCTGTCTTCCATACTTAGTAACCATAAAAAGTTGCATGTTTTCAACCCATTATTCCTGCACACTATTAAGGGTATTTAAGGGCTAACACATTCTTGCTTGAGCCCTAATTACCCAACAAAGAGCTAACTGGACCAAGTAGAGCCAACCTAGGATCCAACACTAGGGATTTAGAGACACACTCCTTAAGCAAGAATTGAGAAAACCAAATGAAGTGTGCCCAAGCCCTTGTCTGAAAATACCTATTCAAAGAAAACCTAAAACAATTGGCTCTCTAAACACTTGAACCCTAAAAGACAAGACCCAAAAACTCTCAAAGGAAACAAGAGGTAAAGTTGCCCCCTTGGGTCAACCAACCTTAAATTAGGTCACTCTTTGCACTCAAAGAACTAAAAGTTCAAGTGAAACCTTAAGCACCCTGATCTTAAAGTAAAAATTGGTAGACTTAAGAGGTCAAGATCCCCATTCTGGTCTACCTGGAACCGCAGTGACAAGAAAGGTCGGGTGGGGGAAACCCTGTAACCCGTGGGGACGCTCTACCGTGTAGGGGTCTTTGCGGGACTCTCCCTCTCTGGCTGCCCAGGTAATTCTCAGGTGGACGATCTTTCTAATCAAGGGGTCCATCTGCCCCGCACCTCTATAGTCACCCGACACATTTTTGGGTGTCTTGATTGGGTCCAGCACCTTCTAAACTCATCTCTTCCAACAGTGCATGTACGGTAGGAGGTCCTTAAGACCACCCTTAAGACCTCCTTTAGAAATTCACTCTCGTCAAGGCCAAGCCTCGACGCCCGTGTTTGTGCAGCAACCCCCTCACATTATTCTCTCTTCTGATTCAGAACCAAGTTCTTCTTCTTCCCCCATCATGGCTCAGCCAGTTGAGGAAGAAAACAATCTAGAGCACCAGCTCCAGCAACTCAATGACCTCTTCCAAAACTTCGTGCACCCACCACAGCATCCTATGATGCGGGACCACTACAATCCTGCTGCGGTGGCTATTGAGCCTCGAGTCAGAATCCCGACTGGAGGACCTGATTCCGAATTGAAGCCCAACATGATTCATGCTATACCTAAATTCCATGGGCTTAATTCCGAAGATCCCTTCCAGCACATCAAACAGCTAAAGCATCTGGCCCAAACTTTTGGGTCAGATGCGCAAAATCGGTATATTCTTCTCATGAAGATGTTCTCCTTTTCTCTTCTGGACAAGGCCGCCCATTGGTATCAAACTCAGACCCGGCCGATCAACACTTGGGAAGAACTTCAATCCGAGTTTTTGAAAAAGTTTTTTCCCGTTGGTCGGACCAACGCCTTGCGCCATCAGATTACGCACTTCACTCAACAATCAGGAGAACCTCTCCACGAGGCATGGGATCGTTTTCAGGATCCCATGAGAAAGTGCCCCCATCACGGAGTTCCTAAATGGGAACAGGTCCAATCTTTTTACCAGGGACTCCATGAGGACATCCGCCTTTTCGTCAATGCAACTTGCGGAGGAAATATCATAGGTCAACATGAAGACACCGTGTGGGAGATTCTCGAAAACATGTGTGAGAACTCCATCAACAATGACTCCATGGGATTATTCGACAGGACGAATACCCACGCAGTGACGAATCTTAGGGGAGCACATGAGACGCAGGGCCTGTCCGCATCAGTCGACCTGGAATTAATGGCCAGTCGATTGGACAAGGTTTCAATCATTGAGAAGAAGGTGGATGAGCTGACTCAGCACTTGCAGCGAGCCACCTCTGCGCGTAACTCCTTTGCACAACCTCCTTCCACACAGGAGACTGTGCAAAACATTCTCCACCGATCTTCCCCTAGGATGGATCCATATCCATCCCCATCTGATTCTCGGATCGGAGGATCATCCGATCCTATCTACACCAGCCCGGGGAATTCCATTCCCCCTTTCCCTGATTCTCTAGAGGATCCTCAGACCTGCGAGGACCTCAACGCCATCCAGAACGACCCATTCTCCAACACCTACAACCCTGGATGGCGAAACCATCCCAATTTTCAGTGGGCGGGAAATTCCCAAATCCAAAGACCACCTTTTCAGTCCCGCCCACAGCCCTCTCATCATTACCAGCCCCTCAGCCTCGGCCCAACCCTACTTATCCATCAGGGCCAAATCAGGATCAAATGTCCCTAATCCTTCAGACTCTGGCTGACATTCAAAGAACGAATGCGGCTATTCAAAAACAACACAAGGACGAACTACAGAGGTTAGGACTCAATTGGCCCAGTTGGCAAATTCTCGCCAGCCAGGCACACTCCCTTCCCAACCTCTTCCTAACCCGAATAACGTGCCGACCCAGAAGCGCGTTATGAATCCAAATTTAGGCCACGCACAATGGATTTATCAGGCCCCTACTACTCCATCTCCAGATGAGATGGATGCTTCAACTTCTTATGCGGGATTTCAGCAGCAGCCACCCCTTTTACCAAACCCAAACCAAAATCAGGCCGGATTAATTTCTGTAACAACACGTAGTGGTAAAACAACTCAAGACCCGCATTATCCGAACCACTCCAAGCCTGATAACCATGACCCTAGGATAGTTATCCAAGATACCACTGTCCCAGATCAAGAACCCGGACCTATCCTAGAAGAACCAACCAAGGTCCCATTCCCTGAAGCCTTAACCAAAGGGAAGAGACGAACCAAGCCCGTGGCACCTGAGGAGGACCTGGTCAAGCTCTTTGAGAAGGTCCACATAAACATCCCCTTGATGGATGCAATCCACCACTTACCGGCTTATGCACGATTTTTAAAGAATGTGTGTACACCCCAACGTAAGCCGCGAACCAAGAGTGGGAGTCCAATTGTTCTGTCAGAGCAAGCCAGCTCTGTAATCCTAAGCAGACTCCCACCCAAGGCTAAAGATCCTGGTACTCCCCTGATTTCCTGCAAGATAGGTGATACACAATTTGATAGAGCATTGCTAGACTTGGGTGCTTCCATAAATCTGATACCCACATCCTTACTTAACCATCTAGAAGAATCTGAGCTGAAACCAACTGAGGTAACATTACAATTAGCAGATCGATCTATAAAGTCACCAAAAGGGATTCTCGAGGATGTTATTGTGAGAGTGCGGGATTTCTACTTTCCTGTAGACTTCATAGTCTTAGATATGGACGCACCTGAGAACCCTAGGGATACACCAATCATTTTAGGGAGACCTTTCTTGGCTACTGCTAGAGCCAACATTAGCTGTGAGGAGGGCCAAATAGAGCTCAAATTTGGGAATCAAACACTGAAAATTGATATATTTAAGGCCCAACAAGGAATCAATTGCGGTGTCATCGAACAGATTTGTGACATTAGGACTTTGGTTGATGAAACACACTTCCAGAATGATCTAATTATACCTCATCAACCGCAAAAAGATCTTGATCCGCAAACTGAGGAGTCGAATCCAGATATGAACAACCTAATAACTCCCACCCTTGAACCTCACATCTATACTGAACCACCCGCTGCTGCTGATAACCCCATCCTCAAACTGAAACCCCTTCCTGCTCACTTGAAATACATCCTTTTGGGTTCTAATCAGACCCTTCCTGTGATTATCAATTCCAACCTCAGTCCTGAACAGGAATCCCGTCTGATTGTTGTCCTCCAGCAACATCGCAGAGCCATCGGGTGGACTCTCGATGATTTGACTGGAATAAGTCCCTCTTATTGTACTCATCATATCTATTCAGAAGAGGGCACACGACCTTCTCGTGAAATGCAGAGACACTTAAACCCCAATCTGCAGGAGGTCGTGAAAAAGGAGATCATCAAGTGGTTAGATGCCGGAATCATCTACCCGATCTCCGATAATCGTTGGGTGAGCCCAATTCAGGTCGTGCCCAAGAAGGCAGGACTCACCACTATAACGACTGAGACCGGAGAAATCATTCCTACCCGATTAGCTAACTCGTGGAGAGTCTGTATAGATTACCGCCGACTCAATTCCTCCACGAAGAAGGATCATTTCCCACTAACCTTCATTGATCAAATTCTTGAAAAACTTACGGGAAATAGGTTCTTCTGCTTTCTTGACGGGTACTCCGGCTATAACCAGGTGGCAATCCATCCTGAGGACCAAGAAAAGACCACGTTCACCTGCCCCTTCGGAACATATGCTTTCCGAAGGATGCCTTTCGGTCTTTGCAATGCACCCGCTACTTTTTAGCGATGCATGCTTGCCATATTCTCAGATATGGTAGGTGATTATCTGGAAGTCTTCATGGATGACTTTTCAGTTTTCGGAGCATCATTCGACGATTGCCTCCAACACTTGGTCCAGATACTCAGGAGGTGCATCGATGTGAATTTGGTTCTTTCCTGGGAAAAGAGCCATTTCATGGTGCCTGAGGGAATTGTCCTGGGGCACTCAATTTCGGAAAAAGGCATCCAAGTGGATCGAGCTAAGGTTGATCTGATTTCTCACCTTCCTATGCCTAGCTCGATCAAGGACATCCGATCTTTTTTGGGGCATGTCGGTTTTTATCGACGATTTATCCCTGATTTTTCAAAAATCGCGCGCCCCCTGACCACTCTTCTCTCCAAGGATGTACCTTTCAAAATTTCCCAGGAATGCACTCAAGCATTTGAGATCCTACGTGACCGAGTAACCCAAGCCCCGATCCTACAGTCCCCTGATTGGTCTCAACCCTTTGAGATCATGTGCGATGCATCCGACTTCGCTGTAGGAGCGATTTTGGGGCAGAAAATTGACAGGAAACCTGTGGTCATTTACTACGCCAGCAAAACACTCGATGAGGCTCAGCGTAACTATACGGTTACTGAGAAAGAGCTGCTAGCTGTAGTATTTGCCCTAGAAAAATTCAGATCGTACCTTCTGGGTTCCCGTGTCATCATATACTCGGATCACACAGCTGTGAGGCATCTCCTTGCAAAGAAGGACATGAAACCTCGATTAATCCGATGGATCTCGCTGTTGCAAGAATTCGATCTTGAGATTCGCGACAAGGCGGGAAGGCAGAATGTGGTAGCCGACCATCTGTCCCGTCTTCCTTCTGAGATCATTAACCCTTCCAGACCCATCACTGAGCATTTTCCCGATGAGCACCTGCTGACTATCGGTACTAGCCTTCCATGGATTGCTAATGTAGTAAATTACTTGGCATCTCATCAGATCCCGTCCGATTGGCCGAAGGCCAAGAAAGACAAATTACGCTCCGATGCCAAGTATTACATTTGGGAAGACCCGTACCTCTTCCGCATAGGTGCTGATCAGATCATCCGGAGATGTGTCCCGGAAGAGGAAATCAGCAATGTCCTATCTTTCTGCCATGACCAGGCATGCGGTGGCCATTTCGCCGGGCATAAAATCACATCAAAAGTCCTCCAGTGCGGCTTTTACTGGCCCACACTGTTCAAAGACGCGTACAGTCACTGCAAGGCATGCAGTCATTGCCAGACTTTGGGCAACATGAGCCATCGCGACATGATGCCTATGCAACCGATTCTAGTATGCGAAATCTTTGATGTTTGGGGGATTGATTTTATGGGCCCCTTTCCTGTTTCGGATGGTTTCGAATACATCCTGTTGGCTGTGGACTACGTGTCCAAATGGATCGAAGCCATACCGACCTGAACCTGTGATCACAAAATCGTTCTCAAATTCATTCATCAAAACATTTTCTCAAGGTTCGGGATTCCTCGTGCAATAATCTCTGATGGGGGGACCCATTTCACAAATGCTCAGTTTAGGTCACTGATGACCAAATACGGGGTGTCTCACCGAATCTCTACTCCTTATCACCCCCAAACTAATGGTCTAGCTGAGCTGTCTAATCGGGAGATCAAGAAAATCCTGCAAGTCACTGTTCGGCCTGACAGGAAGGACTGGTCGTCCCGACTTCCGGAAGCATTGTGGGCCTATAGGACAGCCCACAATACCCAATTAGGCATGTCTCCCTTTAGACTGGTGTACGGAAAGGCGTGTCACCTTCCCGTAGAACTGGAGCATAAAGCCCATTGGGCAGTACGGAACTGTAATCTAGATTTTTCAAAGGCTGGAACCCACAGAAAACTTCAAATCAGCGAGATCGATGAATTACGCCTAGACGCGTATGAGAGCTAGCGAATCTACAAGGAGTGGGTTAAAGCCTTCCACGACAAGCATATCTCGAGAAAAATCTTTCATCCTGGTCAGAAGGTCCTACTCTTTGATGCCCGACTCAAACTTTTCCCGGGAAAGCTGCGATCCAAGTGGGTCGGACCATATTTAGTCCAACAAGTTTTTAGAAATGGAGCTATCGAAATCAGTCCACTCAGCCACAATTCCGAACCTTTCATCGTGAACGGTCAGAGACTCAAGCCGTTCATTGATGTGACTTCTACTGATTTGGCTGAAGCATCTTATATCCTCCATTCCCCTTAAGCTTATTGCGCCCAGCCGATGGCGTAAAACTCAGTGCTTAACGGGAGGCAACCCGTCATTTTCCAAAAAAAAAATCCAAAACTTTTTCTGACACCTTTTTGCACTTAAGGTTCACCCTTGTAGACAGCCGACCCCACCTCAGATGCTTGCATCTGGGATTAGAAATCGTCCGCAAAATTCAACCCGACCCATTCACTCATCCAAATTTCTGTCTTAAGGAATGAACTAAGTTGAATAAAAACCCCCTAGGTTACAATGAGGACATTGCAAATCTTAGGCATGGAGGGGTATGAAAGTGCAAAACTTATAAGAAAAGGTTTCAAACAAAAAATTCACATATGCCAAAAACACCATAAAAATTAAAAAAATTTTCGAAAAGGAATAAGAGGAAAAGAGGAGAAGGAAATTTTGTGAAGGAGAGGAGAAAAGAAACAAAATGAAAAAGGAGCACAAAATTATGAGAAAAAAGTGAGTCATTAGTAAGGAACTAAGGAATTAACCTAAGTTCTAGACCTCATTCAAGAAAATAACTGAAAAGTGCATAATAAGATTAGTAAGAACGCAAACCTTAGGCATTCTTCAATAGACTCTTAGTACCCATTAAGATCTAGACATTCCTCAAGAGGTTGAGGAAAATGAAAAGCTGAAGTATTAGGTCTAAGGCTTAGGGAGTATTTGGCCTCGTTAACTAATTTTTGGTTTACGGGACTTAGTAACCTAAGCACCCTAACCTCACACACAGCCTGGTTCAGTAAGCGTAAAAATCAAAATCACGCAGAAGCGTCGCAAAATTCTGAAAAGTACACCTAGAGTAGGAGCGGCCGATCAACACAAGTTGATTTGGACGAGTTCCCAGCGCAGAGAGGCGGGAAATCCCCTCGAAGATGCGTAACAAAATATCATCTCCTCGGTGCTTGTCTCTTAGGATATTATATCCTACTGGGGGCATGTAAGCACTCTGCTGGTTCAGATTCCATGGATGCCATTATCTCGAAGTGTCAATTGCCAGGGTCTGGATTCGGCCATGGAACACCATGGATGGGATTATCTTGAAATCTCAATAGCCAGGGTTCCGGGGGTTGCCATGGGCGGTGCTATCTCGAAGCATCGATTGCCAGGAACCCTTGAGGATTGATGATGGGAGCAAGGAATCTGATACAGACCGTGTTGAAAAGCCAATCCTAGGCTAGAACTAAAAAGAAAAAGAGAGAGAAAACTCTCCAAACAGAAAAACTTTCTAGCTCTCTCTTATAAAACGCACTACGAACTGAGCCAGGGCTAAAATCATTTCAAGCACGGGTGCTTTAACCACAAAGTCCAATAAACCTTAGGTTAGTTCTTGTGGGCCTTAAAAACCTTTGCTAAAGACTGAGGCTAAGGCTAGACAGATTTGGATCTTGATTGGTACTAGAGTACCTTTTAGGCCTATGGTCAGCATTCTAACCTAATCTAAGCTCAAATGAAAAAGCACTTATCTGAAGCTATTAAGAACTTCATGGTCTAGAACAAGGGTTGAAACCTTAAGTTTTTGCTAAGGGACTAGCAAAAGCTAGGCATGGGGGTATGATGAGAACCTCATCATGAGCCATAACTAGCTCCTTTTGACCTAATACAAAGGATAAAAGCTCCTACATAACTCAAGGAAAGGCTTAACTCAGAGAATTCTGAGTTTAAGGAGAAAATAAGTCATAAGGGGTAAAAATGCAATTTTACCAGTATAATCTGCATACAGATCCAAACATAGGTCAAACAAACCGAATAAGAAGGAAAGTGGGATGATCTGATAAGGGCTACAGCAATTCCAAGGAACTAAATGATAATCTGTAACCTTAAAACAAACCCACTTCAATTCACGAGGTTCGAGGCAAAGTAAAAATAGAATAAACCCTCTAAAATTCATAGAAAAAATAATCTCTAGGGTTTAGAACCTTCAATTTGGCCATCGGAACCCTTTTTGACCTACATTGAGAACCATGCCCAATTAATAACTTAATTTGGGTTTTTGTGTAAATTGACCAGTCAAACAAGGTTTTATCTAGAAATAAAATTCACCATCAGAATCCTTAGGTCCTAATTAGTCACGTATAAAAACTTGAGCCTAAGAAGAAACCTTCTTGACCAACTTTACATTTTGGTCCTCATCTATTTACTTTTTGGCCCTCAACTTTTGAACCCTCGCATTTGGCCCCTAACTCTTCTTCGTTCTTTACATTCAGGTCCTCCCTGCAAAACCTGCCAGCACCATGCTCCGGCGACCCTGCGCGGAGCATGGCGCCGCGCAGAGGAAGGGGGAGGGCCTGCCAGGTCAAATGGGGATGCCCTGCGTCGTCAGCCGTCGCAGGAACACCCCCCTGGTCGCTGCAACCCACCATACCGGCCGTGCGAACGCACGGACGGTATGGGTCACCTTCCTCCGTTGTCCTCCGGCGAGGGAGACACGTCGTCTCCCTCCGCCCTCCTCTCTGGTTCGGCCCCTATAAATACCCCCGTCGCTCCACCGTTCTTGGGAGCTCGGTCCTGACGGAGAAACACCCTCTTTTCACTCTCTTCCCACTCCGACAGGAAGCCCTCCAGCTCCGGCGGTTTTTCCCTCCTCCTCCTCCTCCTCGTTCTGCCGCACTACCAGCAGCAGGGTTGCCTTCCCCTTCTCTTCCCGCGCCGCGCCGCACCCAGCACGCGCCTCTCCAGCCCTCTCCTCGCCGTCGCTCCTTCCTCCGGGCAGCTTCTTGTCCGGCGACAGTCGATACGACTGTCGCCTGTTCCGGCCCCTCCTTGTCCTGTTAAGTAGGTATAACTTCTCACCTTTCTCCCCTCTTCCTTTTCCTCACTTTAAACCCTTACTGTCGCCCTCGATTCCGACCAATCGCCCTCACCTTCTCCACCTCCGGCCACACTCCGGCGACCTGCTCCCATCACTCCAGCACCCCACACGGCTCGCCGACCTGCACATAATCTCCGCCTCCTCACCCTGATCCATTTCCGCCCTTCCAATTCCCGCCACCCGACCTCTGCAAATCCACCGAACACACCCACTTCCCGACCCACAGTCTGACCTAGGGCAGCCCTTGCACGCCGCCCCACGCCTCGCCACCACCCGCACGAGCTTCGCCGCACTCTGGCGAAGCTCCCGGTACCTTCTGATTAGGCCGAGAGGCCGTTTTGCTGTGAACAGGTCACCCGTCCTCCGTCGCCATTGCTGTGCAGAAGGAGCTGCCTCCGCCTACAGCTGCAGCCTCGCTACGCCCAGATCAGGCTCCCAGGTTGCGTGGGGTGTCTTCGTGAAGAGCCCCAGGTTCGCAGCAGGGGCGAGGGCCTCGCGTAAAGTCACAATTACCAGCTGGTTCCTCCGCGCAGGCGCCAAATTGGGGTGGGACATTTAGTCCCACCTCGGAAGGCTCTGGAGCGGCGCAACGATACAAATTGAAAACGTGCTGGAGGCTTATCGCCTCAGCACACGGGGTGAGGTCCCTCTCACACCGTCTCACCGGGCCCATCCGCGAGCTCATCACGCGGATCCGGCCGACCCGACCCGACTTGTCTGGCACTCCTCGCCCACCACGCACGCCGGTGGGCCTGGACCCGGGCGCGACCCGTACCCGACTACCCGGCAGCTCTGGGAGAGCTTTCCTAAGAGCGGCTTCTGTGAGAGAGAAACGCGGGGGGGGTAGGGTAGAGTAGGTTTTGCCATCTCTGATTGGAACTTTGAGTGTGCAGGCACAGGTGAAGGAACTGTGGAAGGGCTGAAGAGACGAAGAAGAAGACTGAAGGAAGGAGCACCGAGCGGCACTGTAGCAGCGGCGACTTAAGTCGTCTGAGTGGAAAATCAGACGACGCTCTAAAGGCAGAAAAGAAAGAAGAAGAACATCACCACTGCTGCAGATAAAGAAGACAGAAAGAAAAAGAAGAAGGAGAGACAACGTCCTGACAGCAAAAAGCAGAAGAAGAAGAAGAAGAAGAAGAAGAAGAAGACCACAAGGAGATAAACAAAGAAGAAACCAAAAGCCAAAGAGAAGAGAAAACAAAGAGGAAGAAAGAAGGAGAAGAAGAAGCCAAATTTTCATCTCTCTCCCCCTCTCTCTCTCTTTATTTTTGTAATAAGAATTTGTACCCCTAGAATACAACTTGCTCCCTGAGTTCGACCTCGGGAACTCTTTATTTTCCGAGTAAAAAGAATTATATATTTGAAATGATGGCAATAACTGGCTATACTACAGCACTATAATAAAACCTAGTTATCTCTGGCCACCATTTTCAATCACACAGATTATCAAAGGTTTACGTGTTCTTTTTCTTGCCTTTTGGATCCATAGTAAAGCCTCATAGAATGTGACCAATTTTGGCACCAGTTTAGGTGTGTCTTCCTCATAAGAATGTGGTGCACAACATGAATGAGAGGATGATGAAGAAGATGGGCCAGGATCAGGTCAAGGTGGATCGGTGGTCAATTTAACACTCCTCGTAGTAATTGCAATGGACATCGCAAGTCCAGCGGGATCATAAGGTGAAGGAGGGTTCACAATAGGGACATATGGTTGATGTGTTGTTGCAGGATTAGCCTGAAATCCCAGTGGAGTACTTGGAGCTTGCAGAATCTGATGAACCTGCCCCTGAGAAGGTCGTACCTGTGGTTGCGGACCATGAAGTACAAAATTTCGCAGGTTTGGGACAAATTGGCCAGGAAGAGTGCCCTGAGATCGAGTCGTCATGCATAGTTGACTGATCTCAGCATTCTGCTGTGCCAATTGGTGTTGAAGAGAGGTCATGTTCTCTTCATGGCGCTTAGACATTTCCATCATCATTCACATCAATTTATCAAGAGGGCTTGATCCGTGATCCGTTTGAGGTGCGCAAGGGCCCTGCGGCGGATTTGCCGAAGGATTATATTGGGACCTTGGGATGATAGAAGCGGATGGTCGCATTTGTCCACCAGTGAGGTTTTGGCGCTGAGGGTTGTTGGACCATGCAAAGTTTGGATGGTTGCACCACCCTAGGTTATAAGTAGCAGAATATGTGTTGTTCCCCAGGATGCATATGTCTTCAAATTCAGAAGACGAGTCCACATATGGTACTGCATCCGAGTACATGGAGGCTTGCTCCTCCAAGTCGTAATACTGGCTAGCAGAAGCCAGATCCACATTACTTACCAAGTTGCTTGGCGCAATACTCGGTAAGGATGGTGCAGGTTGTATGGGATTTCTAAAGATCAGCCTAACTTGGGAAGGATTGGGTTTGTGATGTGGTGGAGTCGACGTGTGAGCCACGAAACAGGCGCAATTGGCCAAGAATTTGTCCAGCTTCTTGTCAATGAGGGACACTTCATCCAATTTTGTGCAATTAAATTAAGTCAGTGGATGAATGGGAAGGTCCTATGTCAACCTCATGTGCTCCGCTACAAGGTGCGTTGGTTCGATTAAAGGCGATGATGGAAGCGTTGTCCATAGAATTCTCACTCATGTTTTCAAAAAGTTCAAACTCTCCATCCTCATCTTTATTCATGAAATTTCCCTCTCAGGAAGCATCTGCAATCTACCTCACAGTTTCACTTAGCCCATAATAGAAGATCTGGACTACATGTCAGTTAGGCAAACCGTAGTGTGGACATTTCCTAAGGAGGTCATTATACCTTTCCCAAGCCTCATGAAATTGCTCGCCATTTTGTTGGGTGAAAGTAATAGCACGGCGCAGCACATTGGTGCGCCCAATTGGAAAGAATTTCTTGAGAAACGTTGTACGCATCTCTTCCCAAGAGTAGAGGGGTTTCCTAATGGTGCGCAACCATTACACAGCTTTGTCCCACAACGAAAATGGGAACATTTTCATGAGGACGATATGCAACCCAATGTTTCTTGGTTTAATTGTTTCAGCTAAACGGGGTAAGTCCTCCAAGTGAAGAAAAGGGTCTTCACTGGAAATTCCATGGTAATGGAAGTTGATCAGGCCAATTAAGTTTGATTTTAGTTCAAAATCCTCCCCGCCCACGGGGACACGAATCTACCCAAGGGTCTTTGTCGCAACGAGATTCTGATATGAGCTAAGAGACCTGGGCTCCTCCCATTCGGGAGGGTTTTGCATTTCCTCCAAGGTTTCCCTAATGGCTTCAATCTGCTCAGTGTATAATGTCATTTGGGCTTAGAGGTGGGTTAATGGGTCGACGACTCCACCACCACCTAGTGGATTGGGAGAGGGGTGATTTCCCCCCTCAGGATTTGGGGGTGGGCAAGCAGCCATGTTCACAGAGGAGGAGGATGATTCACCGAATTCTTCCCTTCTAGAGTTATTAAACAATTCAACAAGTTCAGGGTTTTGTGACCTCCTCCCAAACATGCACTGCCAGAAGAAGAATTAGGGTGATGAGAAGAGAGAAGGGGATAAGAGAGATAACGTCGAATAGGTGCACTTGATAACAAATCAATTCAATCAAGGTCCTAAACTCTAAATGTGTCCCTAAGACCTAAATATCTAAGTTACCTACTATCGCAACCTACGAAATCGAATACGAACACTGCGGAACCACCGAGCCAAATTGAAAGGCCGTTTGCCCCAGTCTTAGACACGCGATAGCACGCGAGAACTCATACTAGCACATAGGGGCTACACACAGGTAGTTAGACCTCCAAATCTTAATGGGGTCAAGTTACTACCAATTTTAGATTAAGAGGCTTAGGATACAAGTGCTTTGGAATGTGAAGGGCGTTGTATACGGGTAATGCCCAAGTGCGTTGATTGATGTGTGTAAAACCAGCATGCAACAGGGAACTCTCCCCAAATTGAAGTTTTAGATGGTGAATGGCTTTTAGAATTCTGCTCTTAAGTAGTATGGATTTTATGATTCCAATGAATTACTAATTCAACCAATCTCCGGATTTTCAAGAATACAAGTTCGTTTTGCCAAAACAACCCTCCTTCCATTTGATTTGGTTAATGCATGCTACGATACAATGGGCTACTAAAATGGAAGTTTCTAAATGTGGATGCACGAATCAATTTTAATTCAATGTGAAAGGGAGTCAAAACACTTCAATTCAAGTGCTCCCAATCACCACAATGAAAATCCACACCAGGCTCAACCACCAAAGTATGAAAAATGAAAATGAATATTTTGAGGTTGAAATTCGGAATCAAATCAAGGGAAAATTTAAGGTCATTGTGGGGTTGGAATCAAATCAAAATGTGGATCCTAAATGCGAATAAATAAGGCGAAGAGGTATTGCAAACAAACTATTTTAAATTTGCCTTGAGGAAAACTTTGTGTTGCGAAATACCCAAGAATCAGGATTCTCGGATTTTTCGTACGCGAAAGTGTGGAAAATTAAGGGCGGTGGATATGGTAAAAAGAATCAATCAGTGGATTTAGTCCACTCACCCCAAGAAATCCCAAGAAGATATTTTTAGGGTTTTTAATTTTTTTGATTTTTATATTTTTATTTTTAATGTGACAAGATAACCTAAGTTGCTAAGAGGAAAAACACCTACCTCATCAGCAACGTGTGCGAAGATCCAAATGGCACCAGTGACTTCATGCTCTCACTCCTACCTTGGACTTGCCCACGTCTCCGACCTCCTCTGCGTGTCTCCTCCTCACAACCGGTCAACCTGCATAAAAAAAAACAAAGACACCCATATAGAGATGGGTGGGAGAAGAAATAAAGGAAAAGAGTAGAAACTAACTCCAGATGGTGCCACCCCAGAATGGTGGTAGAAAACTTGTGTAAAAATGTGAGTAAGGTTATTTGATTAGGTGATATTAGCATCGAAATGGATATAGTGGAAGTGATTACGTACAAGCGAATTTACACTAGTTTGTCAAAAATTTATTATCCTAAATAAATTAGATTTTAAGATAGTCACTTTTAGGCCAGGGTCGAACTCAGGGAGGCGAGTTTTGGAATTAATCAGTTTCTACACACTTCCTAAAATTGCATCAATTCCTTTCGCTTATTATATTTTTTGGGTTTTCTTGATTTTAGATTTTTGGATATTCTTGTTCTTGAGGTATACCCTCAAAAAAATGGTTCTTGGCTACACGCCAAAATAATCAAAAATGGTCTCACCACACGCGAGATCATGCACCTATAAGTCAAGAATTCACTTTTCTATTTTATACTCTTTTGTCTTTTCTTAATCAAAATAAAAGAAAATATAAAAGAAAATGAAAATGAAGAAGGAAAAGAATTGAAATACTTAGCTTATTTATAGGTATGTATAGATATATATAGATATATAAGATATAGATATATATGATATAAATATATATATAGATATATATATAACTATATAATACATAATAAGAAGGTGAAATATTGAATCAAGGATTCAATGGAAATGTAGCACAATGCTAGGTTAACCGTCGTCTAAAGAGACGCGATTAACCTAGCTACATGTCACATGCAGTGTGGGATGAACATGTAGGAGTGTGTGTGGAAGGCTTTGATGTGCTCGAATATCAGGGATATATGTGCCACTAGTGCAAATATACCTGAGATATAATGCGCGGTAGATGGATAGGTGCATGTTGTCGTGAATGGGAATGTATATGTGAATGTGTATATGAGGAAGTGTGTGGTAGATATATATATGTATGTATATATAGCTATATATATATGTATATGTATATATAAGTATGCATATATATATGAATATATGTGTGTGTAACTATATATATGTATATAAGGGTGTGTGTGTGTGTGTGTATAAATATATGTATACATGTATGTTGGTGTGAATGAGTGTGTGTCTGTGCGTATGTGAGGGAGTGAGTGCGCGTGAGTGTGAGGGAATGAGTATCTGGGGGGCGTGCAGCTCACGTGAGTGAAGAGAGAGAAAGGGCACGAGTGGGTGTGCTGCTGTGAGGGAGCACTTGAGGCGAGAGGCATGGTAACTGGGTGCAGCAGGTGTGCTGAGGAGAGAAAGGGTGCGGTGACCGACTAAGTGAGAAGCCTTCTGATCACCGTGTGCGCACGTAATTTCGTGGGGAGAGGCGGGTCCTATGCAGGGGCAATTTGCACCAGCTGGGGCGATTTTTCACCGGCTAAGTTTCTCACTTAGCCGGTGAAGAGGGGAAAAGAGAGCGAATTCGATGAAGGCTGGAACCAACTGAAGACGTGGATGGGGGTGAAGTGGAAACTGGATGTTGCGTGGATGGGGGTGAAGCCACCGGATAATTGAGAAGTGCTCCAGTTGCTTGCGAGGAAAATGAAGTTCGATAGAAAAGCTACAGTGCGCTACAGTATAAAATAGAGGAAAAATAGAGTAGCTTCTACGCTAGTGGTGAAATGAATCCGAGAAAATGAAAGCAAAGGGGATGAGACACACCACGTCTACCTGCTCTCGATGAGCTAGACGGTGGTGCACCCTCACCGTGGTGGTTGCAACCATGGGAGGGGCGCTCCTCTGTTCTCAGTGTCCCTCTTGTTGGTGCAAGGGCACCACGATCATTAATTTTGATGATAAAAAACACTTGTTGTTTAACATTTGCATTCGAGTCCAAGATTTCAGGTCAATTGCAAATTGATACAAGTGTGAAGGACCTCAAGCTCGCGTCCATGGTGGATTGGAGGAGCTCGTTGAAGGAGAAGGAGCTTCACTTGGAGTGAGAGCTTGAAGACAAGAACAATATGATAGATTTCTATTTGTCTTGTAGTCTGTACTTTGTATCTTTGGTCTTTATTTTCTTTACTCTCTATTTATGTCTAGATATATGTTAAAGAGCCTCAAAGTAACTTAACAATAGTCCTTGGAACGCTTACACAACCCTAGGACACTTATACATTTCGTAGAGAACTTAGAAAATCAATGTAGGCATCAAACAACCTAATCAGACATCTAATCTAGACTTCAGACGTTTGATCTTGACTTTTAAGACGTCTGACTATTTGATCAGATGTCCAAAACACTTAGGTTGGAAACCACTCTCTATCTGTCATTTTTAGATGTCTAGCCTTTAGTCTAGACGTCTTAGCAAACGTCTGATGACCTTGCCAGATATCCAATTAGTGGAACGTTGGCTTAGAAATATGTTCATTAGGGATTGACCCTTAATCTTCTATCAGACGTTCGTAGAGGACCTTAGACGTTTGATATATAGACGTTATCCCTCTATTAAGCCAAACTCACCTCTCATCAGTAATCTAATTGTTGTGCCTTGGGAAATCCATTCCCATAGTTATTTAGGTTTGCAGACGTCCAGACCTAGTGCCAGGCATCCGACAAGTCGTCTGATCGACTTACAAAAGAACCCTGTTTAGGTCTGACCCAAGTCAGTAAGGAAACCCATCTAGGATTAGACGTCTGATTTACTTTCCAGACATCCTAAGAGTGTTTTCCAGATGTCTGATATTTTTCCCAGACATCGGATAACCCTGTCAGAATCATTAATGACCCTGATTTCAGCTTGTTTTGCCTTGGGTTCACTCCCAACGGCTACCTAAGGCTTGCACAGCCTTCCTAAGCGTTCTTAAGCCATCTATAAATAGGAGAGGCCCCTTCCTTTGTTAGACACACCTTGAGAATCCATTTCCACATCTTTTGTGTCCAAGAAAACCAACACCTAGAAGTGCTATTGCTCTCCAAACCCTTATCTACATCTTGAGAGCTTCATCTTCACTACACACCCGCTCTCCCACCGTCGAATACAAGAGCGTCGTCATGCCATTGCATGGATTACGCACTACGCGTCTATAGCCAATGCAATTCCATCAAAGGGAAGTTTCTATTACCTATAGTAGCTAGTTTTATTCACTTACTTTGTGGCTCTATAGAATATTTGTTTATTGTCTTTAGTTGGGTATTCGCTTTGCTAATTCCCACCTCTATCGAGTGACTAAATACTCCTGGTGAAGAGGAGAGGTTTGAGGTACGCTACCCTCATGTAAGTAGCGTGGTTGTATTGAGGTTGAGTCACCCTCATTTTAAGTGACTCGGATAGTTGATTTGATTAACTCAATCGATCGGAAAACCTAAGTCGAGAGACTTAGGTGGTGGTTTTTACCTGAGTTTGGGTTTCCACCTAAAAATCCTTATGCACTTGTGATTACATTTTGTGAGATTGTTGCATAGTTTATTTCCACATTATTTCTTTTATCACGCAAATCTCACCCCCTCCCGTAGTAAATTACACCTCTCAACTGGTGAGAGGGCATTGAGAGTGGAGGGGAAGAGATGGAGAGAGAACTCAGGTGGATGGCCGGCTGGGCTGTACGTGGAAAATGGCTATGAGTGTGTGCATCTGTGGGAGGGGTGACTACTGTTGGTGGATGTGGGAGGCCGACCCTACGCATGGGAGTGGGGTGGGTGGTTATAAAGGTGAAGGGATGAGGGTGGTGGGTGAGGACAAGTCGTTAGGAGAGATTTTTTTAGCAGGGATATTTTCGGTAAATTTTTGGTAAGCGCTTAGGATGTCATGGAATTAATGTAGGTGGTGTTAAGTGTTATTAGGTGGTAGAAATGTGGTGGAATTGAAATGGGAATGAGGTGGAAATGTGGGGAATAAAATGGAGGCTCAATCTCTCTCTCTATCTTCCTCTCCATAAAATGCACAATTAGGAAATGCATGCATAAGTACCAAATGCAAAAATTTACATAATGCATGCATAAGTACCCAATCTAAATGCATAACGTTAGGAAACAGCATAAGATGACCTAATTATAGGTGTGTACTGCTACGCAATCAGTACGCAAGTGAGTGGGGAACCACTATACATTTTGTTTTCTTTGTGGATTTTAATTTGTGCAAATCTTTTTATTGCTAATATTCGCTTGAGTGTTTGTGTGCGCATTGCCTATACTATATTAGCTTCAAGATCCTACAATACCCTAATATAAGGTTCAGGTTGGGCATTAGGAGGGTTGTAAAAATCTCTGAGAGGTCGGTTTTCTCTTCCATTTTGGATTCGATTCACGGCTTGTACTAGGGTTTCAATCTAACGATCATGATGCTAGCCCTGCCTCTGGATTTGTCTCTGGAGGTTCGTAATTGGATCCAGGTTTTGCTCCTCCTCCCCAATCACTTCCTCCTTATGGTGACTAGCCATCAGAATAGATTCAGATTCAGAAAAATTAAGTCTTCTCCTAAGATTTCTTTCTAAAGGTGGCACCAACATAGGATTCTGAGATCTTCTACCATTCAAACACCAAAAGGAAGTTAATAGGTGAGAGAGAGAAGATAGATGAGAGAATCCCCAATCAAGCAAACAATCTAAGCCTTAAAAGTGTATACCCTAATTAGACCTAATCCTAGAACCCCGAAATATAATTGGGTTACACCAACCCTTAAATTACTTGGCTAACTAGAAGAGTGGGACCCCTTAGGATACCCCACACGGTGGGACACCACTAAAGGTTAACACGGTTATCGCACCAACTTTCTTGTCACCAGTTGGCCCAAGTAGACAAGTCCTTGATCTTAACCCAACCTAACTTCAAGTTACCAAGTAAATTAGTCCTGCTTAGGGCACGTCTACTCAATTTTAGGCTTAAGACAGTGGTGATCTTGGAGATGATGGGCGTGAGGGGGGTATTTTCCCTTAGTTATCCAAGTTCACATAGTATAGTGCACAACCAAGAGAGTCCTCAAACAAGATTTTATAATGAAATATCTTTTAGGGTTAATCTTGTTTAGAGTGAACTTTTAGGGTTTCAATGATATAGTAGATTCAAACAAGGTTCATGTGAAGACACACAAATGGTTTTGCAAGCACGGATGATAGTATATTCCCTTTGATTTCAAAAAAGCTTGCGTGCCTAATTGAAAACCTTAATAATTAGACTTAGGCAAACAGCTTCTAAAGAATGAATCACTTTTACTTAGATTAAGTGGTGTGGCCCAATACAAAGCAACTATGGCTTCTTAAACACCACTGAACAGGGAATCCAAAAAAAAAATTTCAAGAATTTTAAGTCTCAAAAAATATTTTTTTCAAATTTTTTTTGTGTACCGGGGTCCAAAAGTCTAAAAAGAACACTAGTTGGTATTTTGTGTGAATCAAGCAGTGCCGTTCCTCAGAAAATTTTCACAATTTTTTCAGAGATAGGTATCTTGATAAGAAAACCAATTCAATTTATTCATGTAATTCTGATTTGTAGAAAAAATATTAAAATTCAAATACTTCATGATTTCATGAACAGATAAGATTTCTTATAGAGGTCTAGTTTGTGAATTTTTAATGTTTTTTACTAAGATATACGACATGAAATTTTCAGGGTTGGTTTCTAACTTCAAAATACATGTAAGAGAACAATGTTATAATTTTTGGGAGAATAAAAATTTAGGAAATAATTTTGAAAACTGAGTTTGTTTGCAGCCTGAATTTTAGGATGGTAATTTTTAAGATTTCAAAGTGATAACACCCACCAAAAGAAAGTTTTTTTTTTTTAAGCAAACAAACACAAGCAAATTTTCTAACCTAGGGGTCAAGCAAAGCACCTAAATTTTTTTTTGGAATTTTTTTTTACTCAAAAAAAACCTAACCTAACTAAGATAGATGCACTTACCTTGAGACGACTAAACCTGCTTTTCTTCTGTTTGCTATGCTTTTATTTCGATTTCTGATACCTGCACATAAGACAACAAATACGAATCAAAGTGGATTAGTAATCTAAAAATAAGTGTAGAATCAAAAGGCAAAAAACAAATCCGTGCCTCCCCAGCAACGACACCAAATTGATTCGCTAAAACTATGCAATTAAAAATCTGAAATTGTTGTAGCATTCAATAAAGTCATCAATTAAAATTTATATTTCTTAACTACAAAGAGTCCAGGTCGAACACAAGGAGGCAATCGCTAATTTTCAAAACCTTTCGTAGTTATTATAGAATAGAGTAGCAATCAATATAATAGCAATGAATACCAATAATAATAGAAGCAAGGATATCATAGGAATATTGATTTTATTTCTACCATCAAACAATCTTACAATTCGAATCTATATAAGAGATTACAATAAGAATAAAAGCGTAAGAAAATAGAGGAAAGGAGAGATCCGGAACCACTTGTAAGATGCTTGTTGGAAGCCGAAGTAGCTTTAAATCCAAGCCACCGGGAGGAAGAAGATGAAGACCAGAGAGGTGAAGGTGGAGGTGTGGTGGGCGTGCCCTATAAGGATAGGTACTACTAGATTATACTAAGGCTAATTAACTAAGAGACTAATTGCATTCTAAATGGTAGAGGCTAGGTGTTTGTATTGGTGTGTAGGAAAAATAAGGGTCCTCGGATCTTAATTAATGTTGGATGATGGTCCGCTTAATCATAGTGAAGGAGGACTGTTACAACCTGAACCTAAATCCCTACAGGACCTAAGATCGGCTCACCTCGACTAATCCAATGACCCAGTCATCTAACGAGAAATAACCAAAAGCAGAAAATATTCCATAACTATACATGCAATGTAACTAGGCAGAAAATAAATAAAAGACAGTGAAGTAAACAAAATGAAATGTCTCACAATATTACATGCCATCACAACTACAACAGCGGAAAGTAGAATGAAATCGTAACAAAAACAGTATTACATATATCAAAGTACTCACTACAACAACAGAAAGAACACTCAGGAATAGAAAGGTATCAACAACTAAGGCTGGCCTGGACTGGGCCCAGCTCCCTCTGCAATCGATGGTGCTGGCTGCTCAACTCCTTGACCTGAAAAAGGTTACAAAATCCATGATCAGCTAACGCTGAATAGAGTGGTGGTTAAGCCATTTACATACAATTAACATAAGAAAAGTAACTAATTAATTATTTATTTCCATTTATCTCAACTAAGTGGTTCTGATTTGTGTATTCTATAATGGATCCATTCATTTCTTGATCTTGCCTGTTCCTCAAGGGAACGATCTTGATTGTAGTTTTCCCATAGTCGGAGAGCACCACACCATTTGCTAGTCAGGAGGACTACCACGCCTCCACCGGGAGGACTACCACGTGTCTTGCCCCTCCATAGCCCGCGTACCCTCGTCCAACTATCCCGATTTGCCCAGTGGACCTAGCAAGAGTCAGTGTAGGGTGGCTAGTCCTAACCCTGAGAACTGTGGGGTAGCTAGCTCCCTCCCTACACTAAGTAGCTCACCTCGGTACCACGTATGAGAGGGTCTAATAGGAGTCAGTGTAGAGTGACTAGGTGATGTGCATGCATCTGATTAACCTAAAATGTCTATTAATGCATGTTCTTAGTGTCACATTAGCATCATACATTGTAAATAGTGCATAACATGCATAATCATGCATTTAAATTAAGTTGTATAAATTGTACAGTAATTGTCTCCTCTTTATGGTCAGGGACAGGGCGACATTTTATCAGGGCCTCGGATCGAAGATCCAACCATACGGATCTGATCAGAGCGACGATTGGAGTTCAACGACTCCAAGATTACCCTAATAGGATATCCGTAGCACCAGATAGAGACCAAGGAACCCTAAAGATCATGGGACAAGATGGTGTAAATACACACCTCAAACGACAAATATGACCACACAGATGGATTCGGATCGACGATCGTAGCCTAACGACGCAAAAATTGGTTCAATACGATACCCGTGGCACCATCTACATCACTCAGAAGATGGACGGCCAAGATGGTGCCACGTGGCACCATCTCAGCCACCCAAACCAGCCCAGCCAATCTAGGAGACCGCCACGCCCTCTCTCTCTCCTCACCGCACGATGGATCTTGGCCGTTGGATCACCATCTAATGGCCACAGACGCTCACGCCTTAAAGCATCCACATGACAAACTAACCGCTATAGCGTAGCGGTCGAGGGCTTAAACGCAAAGAGGCGTGGGTTCGAGCCCCCGCAAGCCTCATTCTAGCGTAGATGCAAGGAACGGCTCAAATTGGGTTGTCGGATCAAGGATGAGCGACGGCGAGAGCAGAGACGTGGCGCGCTCAGAGGCCGTGATGCGCGAACTCACGATTGGACGCGTCAGGCGCGCGATGAAGCGCTGGTGGTTAGTGACTTTTAAGCCGTCCGATCTTACAATCGAACAGCCGAAGATCGATGAGCATGGGCAGCTAAGCGTGGCGCAGGAGAGAAGCAGAAGGCAGGCGCGGGTGCACGTCGCCCACGATATGGGCTTTAGTGACACTTAATTCCTTCACTAAAGGCCCTTCATTTAATATTTTGAATTTGTAATGCCCAAAATGCCCCCACTCCTTGAAACTATAAAAGCAGACCTCCTCCATATGAATTTCTTATCCCTTCCTTCTCTTCTCTCAATCTCCAAAGCTCAAGAGAAGCTTGTCCCACACCCAGGATGCTCCTCAAGAGATAAAATCAATTTTTCGCCCCCATTCCGGAAGCCGATCCCGCGACGACAACAATGTGCTGCCTTGTTCCCGTTCCTCTTGCTTCATCCTCCTTCTTCCCGCTCCGCTCCTCATCTTCTAAGCGTCATCTCATCCGGCTCATCCTCCAAGCAATCGTCTAGGAGGATAACTTCTCTCTCCCATTCCTTTTTCTTGCTTTCTAGAATAGAATTTTCCTGCTGTTGAACGCTTACGAACGCTACGCTAACGTGTTCGGTTTTGGAAAACCTGTCGTTGTAGTTTGAAAGCGAAGAATTCGTGTTCAACAAATAAAATTTATACTGAAATTAAAATTTTGGGTCGAACACAGGGAGGCGGGCGTTTGATTTAAAAACTACGCGTTTCTTTTTATTTGTCATAGAATAATTCAATTTAAAACTATCTAATTATTTACAATAAATAGAAGAGAGAGAGAGAGTAAGAGAGAAAGAGAATATTACAAAGAGAAATCAAAATGAGATGTAGAATAAACAAGGAATTTTTCATTGAGGAGATTGTTCATTACAACTAGAAAGCATAAAATAATTACTCTAGAAAGTGATAAATTTACTCTAGAAAGCATTAAAAGAATGGAGGGAGAAATGTCCTCCTCGACGATTGCTTGGAGGACGAACAAAACTACACTAGAAAGCAGTAAATCTATACTAGACAGCAGTAAAAAGAATAGGGATAGAGAAATCCTCCTCGAAGGTTGCTTGGAGGACGAGCCGGACGGGACGACGCCTGGACGAAGAAGGACGATGCAGAAGAATGGGAACGGAGCAGCACGCCGTCGTCGTCGCGGGATCCACTTCCGAAAGGGAACGAAAATTGGACTTTATCTCGCGAGAAGATCCCGGGTGTGGGACAAGCTTCTCTTGAGCTTTGGAGGGGTAGAGAGGAGAAGGAAGGGATGAGAATTTCGTATGGAGGGGGTCTCCTTTTATAGTTGCAAGGAGTGGGGGCAAAATGGACATTACAACTTCAAAATAATAAAAGAGGGGTCTTTAGTGACGGATAAATCCGTCACTAAAGCCCCCAACATGGTCGTTGTGGGCGGCTCACACGCGCCTCCTCGCCTGCTCGAGCGCTCAACGGCTTGCGCACGTTCGTCGATTTTCGCGATCGGACGGCTTAAGATGCGTCTTTGCCCGCTCGTTGTGCGCCCGCCTGGCACGTGCGATCGCACGTCCACGCCGCACGTTCAATCGCAAGTGAATGCAAACGGGCGCACGCGACCTTCCGATCTCCATCTGACACTCCACACGCCTTAATTGCCCGCGCCTTCCAACCCCTCGCTGCGGCTCGATCCCACGCCTGCCGCTCGCGAAAGCACGCTCGACCGCTGCGCTATGGGGCGCGGATGGTCGAGCGGACGCTTTTAAGCGCGAGCGACCACAGCCGTTGGATTAAGATCCGACGGCAGAGAGCGATCGGGTGCGGGGCCTTCACAAAATGCAAGCGGCCATTTAGGCAGCTGAGATGGCACCACGTGGCGCCATCTTGGCCGTCCATCTTCTAGAAGTTGTAGATGGTGCCACGGATGTCGGATTGACTCGATTTTTGTGTCGTTGGGCTGCGATCGCCGATCCGAATTCATCCGTGCGGTTGGATTTGTCATCTAAAGTGTGGATTTACACCATCCTGGCCCTTGATCTTCTAGGGTTCCTGGGTCACTATCTGATGCTACGGATGCCTGATTAGGGCGATCTTGGAGTCGTTGAACTCCAATCGTCACCCTGATCACATCCATACGGTTGGATCTTTGATCCGAGGCCCCGATAAAATGTTTTCCCTGTCCAAGCACATAAAAGGAGACAATTAACCTCCATTTTATTCAAACTACTCTAAATGCAAGATGATGCATGTTATGCAATATTTATATCATGAAATGCAATCCTATGCTTAAGAACATGCATAAATAGAAATTTTAAGTAGTGTAAATGTGTTTACATCACTTGCTTTCTAGTTGAAATAATTTTCCTGCTTTCTAGTGTAATTTCTCACTTTCTTAGTTGTACAAACATTTTGCAATATCAAGTAGGTGTTTTCTCTCTCTCTCTTTCTCTTATTGTCTATAGTATTTCATTTCATCGTAATTACTCCGCTTTTTAACAAAAACACAAAAGGAATATAATTGCGAATTTTTGATCGACGTAACCTCTCTGAGTTCGACCTGGGATTTCTATTCCGATATAAAATTTTATTTGTTGAACCCAAGTTCTTCCCGATTCAAACTACAATGACAAGTTTTCAAAACCAAATCTGATAGCATAGTCCTCCAACGTTTCAACATTTTAACTCCATTTCCGAGGAGGCAACGATTTTCCGATCTTCTTTTCGCATTTCACGCACTTTACTGTCTTCTAACTTGCTTTCTCTTGTGTCTATTGTTTTGCAGAGAACTCCATCAGGGAATCGTCAAGCGGTAGATCGGAGTAAAGTGCAATTGAAGACAACTGTAAGTGCTCCCCATTCATCCCCCTCCATCGATTTCATTTGTCACATTAAATTCAAATTCCAATTAACCTAGGTGTTTGCATAAATCCTAGGATTAGTTTGGTTGTTTGGATTTCCACTCACACTCATTTCACCCTCGCTTATATAAAAAATAAAAAAAAGATAATTTTGTGGGGTAATTTTCAACATACACCCACATTCAAGGTACTTAACCTACTTAATTTTCTTTTACTCAACTGGATTTTAATCTGTGGAACCGGTACACACAAATCAACACATAAAAGAGTAGAAATCATTCTACATTAACCATTTCTGTGTGCCTAACCTAGTGGTGCATTTGTGGCCAATTATTTGAGTTGTTTGGGCCGCACCACTCAACCTAAAATCAACTCACCAAGTAGCTTCTTCTTAGGGTTTTCAATCTAGGTTCATATCAGGCACTCCACTTTATTTCTGGTTTTAAAGGAAAGCAATCTTCACCCATGCTTGAAAACCTGGTTTGCCTCAAACTTGATTGAAATCAACCTAATTCTAAATCCTAAAAGCTACTTAAGCAAGATTTGAACATTAAAATCTACGCATCACAAATAATCTTGCTTGAAAACCCTGGTTGTTCACACACTTACACATACTCAATCAATTATTAAAGGCACAACCCATTTTAAAGGCCCATCACATTCCATAAGCACTACAATCTCAGGCCTCAATAAAATCGAGTAGATGTTGGCCTCAATAAAATCTCGCTGGACAACTTGCAAACCGGGCTCATAGCTAACTCTCGTCAACCTGGATCTCTACCATCTCAACCCGTACCCAACCCGTGAAATATCCTGAATCCGAGCAACCAAGCCCATGGGTATGGAAATCAGAGGGACCCACACACACATGCTCAGGTGGTTGAGCAGGGTCCTTCCTCTTCTTCTTCTGCAAATCAACAATTCTTGGCTAATCAAGCCCCTCCAATCCTTCCTAACCCTCCCCAAGACCCAAACTTGTATGCATCTACAAATTCTGTTACCTTGAGGAGTGGTAAACAAACTTAGGATCACAACCACACTATTCTAATTTATTGAATCCTGAAGAACCTGAGGAGAGAAAGGAGAACTCCGGAGAAGAAATCAAGGCTCAGGAACCTAATTCCAAAGATCCGACTCAAGTTCCTTTTCGTGAAGCCTTGATCAAATCAAAGAAGAAGAAGTTTTTTGATAGTAATGAGGAGATTCTGAATATTTTCAAGAATGTCGAGATCAATATCCCGCTCCTCGATGCTATCAAGCATATACCGGCTTACACGAGATTTTTAAAGGATTTATGTACACAAAAGCGTAAGTCGAGAGAATTTGTTCCAAGGAAGGTGGTACTCTCCGAGCAGGCTAGTTCTGTTATCCTACACCAACTCCCTCAGAAAAAGAGAGATCTAGGTGCTCCATTGATTTCTTGTGTCATCGGAGATTACACTTTTGGTAGAGCACTGCTGGATCTGGGTGCATCCATCAACCTAATTCCGACTTCTCTTTACGAGAAGTTTGTATTAGGTGAACTTCGGCCAACTTCAGTAACACTGCAGTTAGCGGACCGTTAGGTCACAAATCTGCGAGGTGTTATTGAAAATGTTATTGTTAAGGTTAAGGATTTCTATTTTCCTGTAGATTTCCTTGTCCTTGACTTGGATGTACCTGAAAATCTAAGGAACACGTCCATCATTCTGGGGCGTCCATTCCTGGCTACCGCTAAGGCCAACATTAACTGTGAAAGCAATAGCATGGAAATCGCCTTTGGGAACCAACGAATGAAATTGGATATTTTTAAGGAAATTAATAAATTTGAGGATTGTGAATTTATCGAGGAACTTAAGGACGATAATGTGAATATTGAAACTTGTATGATGGTTTCTGCAATTGAAAGTTCCTCCTTTGATGATGAATTGGACCTGCAACCCTCTATGGCAAACCCGCCATCTTCTGAAGAGGTAATTGATTTTGTTCACTCTCAACCTCTTCCTCTTGATGAGTCATCAGCATCTTCTTTACCTTCCATCATCAACCCATCCCAACTTGAACTGAAACCATTGCCTGAGAATCTGAAATATCAGTTTTTAGGACCACACAAGACGCTCCCTGTGATTATCATTGCTAAATTAACAAAGGAGCAGAAGATTAAACTGATTAAGGTCCTGAAGGAACACAAGGAGGCAATTGGTTGGACCATTCATGACCTTAGGGGGATCGAGCCATCTTACTGCAATCATAGAATATTTTTGAAAGATGGATCCCACCCTTCTCGCCAGATGCAGAGGAGATTAAATCCAAATATGCGAGAAGTGGTCAAGAAGGAGATTATTAAGTGGCTCGATGCGGGAATCATTTATCCGATCTCTAATAGTCCCTGGGTAAGTCCTGCGTAGATTGTTCCCAAGAAAGTCGAGATTACCGTTGCGACTAATGAGAGAGGAGAATCTGTCACAACTCGTTTAGCTTCCTCTTGGAGGGTTTGTATCGATTACAGAAAGCTGAACACAGCTACGACAAAGGATCATTTCCCTCTGCCTTTCATTGATCAAATCTTGGAAAGATTAGCCGGGCAGAAGTACTTTTGTTTTCTTGATGGCTACTCGAGATACAACCAAGTTCCTATCCATCCCGAGGATCAGGAAAAAACTACTTTCACCTATCCCTACAGAACCTTTGCTTTCCGAAGGATGCCATTCAGTTTTTGCAATGCACCTGCGACTTTTCAAAGGTATATGTTAGCCATATTCTCTAACATGGTAGGAGAGTTTATGGAAGTCTTCATGGATGATTTCTCTATTTTTGGAGAATCGTTTGACTCTTGTCTAGCTAATCTAGAAATGATTCTTAAACGATGCACCAAAACAAGATTGGTCCTTAGCTGGGAAAAGGGTCATTTCATGACACAAGAAGGCATCGTCTTGGGTCATGTAATCTTTGAATGGGGAATTGAAGTGGATAAAGCTAAGGTTGATGCTATTGCTAAACTTCCTCCTCCCACATCTGTTAAACAAATTCAATCATTTCTTGGTCATGTGGGATTCTACAGAAGATTCATCAAGGACTTTTCGAAGTTGCTCGTCCTCTGAGCAATCTTGAGGCATGTTCTCAAGGATGCCCAGGATTTCTCAAGGTCGTGTTCCCGATGCCAAGCACTCGGGAACATAACTAAGAGAGATATGATGCCCCTAAACCCAATTTTTCCTATTGAAATCTTCGACGTTTAGGACATTGATTTCATGGGATCCTTTCTCCCTTCATTTGGACATCAGTACATTCTCATCGTTGTTGATTACATGTCCAAATGGATTGAGGCGATTCCCACCTGAACCAATGACCACAATGTGGTCATCGATTTTGTCAAGAAGAACATCTTCAGCAGGTTTGGGATTCCGAGGGCCATCATCAGTGATGGTGGCACTCATTTCACTAATACCCAGTTCCGTAATTTGTTGGCTAAATACAGGGTTAATCACCAAATCTCCACACCTTACCATCCCCAGACAAATGGACAGGTCGAGATCTCCAATCAGGAGATCAAGAATATTATGCAGAAATTGGTTAGGCCTGATCATAAAGACTGGACTCAAAATCTTGAGGACACTCTTTGGGCCTACCGTACAGCGTATAAAATGCCCATTGACATTTCTCTGTTTCATCTAGTGTATGGAAAGGCGTGCCATTTACCCGTAGAGATTGAACATAGGGCATTCTGGGCAATTAAGCAGTGCGATTTAGATCTAAGTTTAGCTGGGAAGACCAGGAAACTCCAACTATCTGAGTTGGAGGAGCTTAGAAATGATGCAAATGAGAATGCCAAGATCTATAAGGCTCAGACCAAAGCTCTACATGATCAATTGATTTCTCGCAAGAGCTTTGAGCCAAACCAGAAGGTCTGGTTATTCGATTCTCGACTTAAGCTCTTTCCCGACAAACTTAGGTCAAAATGGAACGACCCATTCATTATCGACCATATTTTTCCAAACGAAGCCATTCAGATCTCTGACCCAAAGACGGGTAATTCATTTAAAGTTAACGGTCAACATCCAAAGCCTGTTATTGACCGTACTCTGCTAGAACCCGTCTCAAACATGGTTGCTCTAGCCATGTTGTGACTTCTTTGGCTGGACTTCACTTAGCTGACGGCAGTAAACTCAACAGTTGTACATATGACACAAAGTTTACCCGAGTTTCATGTTCAGGTGATATCTTCTGTACTCTACCCTTCCTTTCATGTCTCTTTTTCTCAATGTGGACATTGCATCAGCTAGGCATGGGGAGGTGGATTCATTTTTTAATCATTTTGTCAACTCTGTGAAATTCTTGTAAATTTTATTTCCCTTCTTATATATACATAAAAAAAATTTTGAATTAGGAAGGAATACTTGGACATTAGGACTTTTCAATCTTAGGAAATATTACATTAGGATCTAAACACAAAGACCTTTCAGGTCTTTGGGCTTAATCAACCCGTGTATCCACTAAAATGTGGATTTATTTTTCGAGTCCTCTCCATCTTAATGCTATTGCAATTTGATTAAATAACACGACTTATCAACCCACCCTCTGATTTGAGTGAACTTTAAGTCTAAAGCATCTACACACTATCTTTTCACCGATTTGTTGATCAGTGATTTTAACGAAAATTGGGTAGCTAATGAACTTTCTAGAGTGATATGGCTGACAAGCTATCGTGGGTAACAGCCCACAGGTAGGTTGTCCAGAGCCCAGTCACTGGACCATTCTCTTCTTGCTGCCTTTAGGTAAATCTTAGATCAAGGAAGCCACCTACTTAAAAAGAAAAAAGAAAAAAAAGTCAAAAATAAAAAGAGAACAAAAGAAATAAACCACACTTCGCTGCACGAGTATGGCTAGCAAGTTGTCGGTGGTAACAGCTAATCAATCGGTTGTCCAGAACCCAGCTCAAGAAATGCACTGAAAATTCCCAAAACACTTAGGAAGAAATGAAGTAGAATAAATCGGGGAGATATACACTAGATTCACCCTTGTGTTGACCCCATAAAAATAAAAGTACGGAGAAAGCTATCGGTCATAAAGATATACCTTTAGGCAGAACTATCTTTTTAAGGCCACTTAAAGGCGTAGAAACCCGAATACATTCTAATTGCCGATCAACGAGTCTGTCACATTCACAATAAGGTGCTTAGAACTTAGGATTCTCATCAAATCTTGGGTGGGTTGAATGGCCATAGAAAGCCACTTTTTAACCCTAAATTCAAAAATCCAAAAAAAGAAAGAAGAAAGAAGAAAAAGAGAAAAAGAAATTTTTCTTTGAATAAGGCGAGGGCTTGAGGCGGTCTACATTTTGGCAAATACCCGAGCGCTGTTGTGTCTTTGAAAGTTCAGATCCTAAGTAAAAGAATTTCTTAATGTTGAAAATAACCTATGCCCAAGTAATCCAACCTAAATCTTTTATAAATAGCATGTAGTTTTTGCTAGGAACTAGCAAAAGATAGGTATGGGGGTGTGATGTGCATACATCTGATTAACCTAAAATGTCTATTAATGCATGTTCTTAGTGTCACATTAGCATCATACATTGTAAATAGTACATAACATGCATAATCATGCATTTAGACTAAGTTGTATAAATTGTACAGTAATTGTCTCCTTTTTATGGACAAGGACAGGGTGACTTTTTATTGAGGCCTTAGATCAAAGATCCAACCATATGGATCTGATTAGGGCGACGATTGGAGTTCAACGACTCCAAGATCGCCCTAATCGAATATCCGTAGCACCAAATAGAGATCCTAGAACCCTAAAGATCATGGGCCAAGATGGTGTAAATCCGCACCTCAAATGACAAATCCGACCGCATGGATGGATTCGGATCGACGATCACAGCCTAATGACGCAAAAATAGGTCCAATCTAATACTCGTGGCACCATCTACATCACTCAAAAGATGTACGACCAAGATGGCGCCACATGGTGCCATCTCAGCCGCCCAAACCGACCCAGCCAATCTAGGAGACCGTCACGTCCTCTCTCTCTCCTCACCACGCAATGGATCTTGGCCGTTCGATCACCATCCAACGGCCAAGGACACTCACGCCTTAAAGCATCCACGTGACAAACTAACCGCTGTAGCGCAGCGGTCGAGGGCTTAAATGTGAAGAAGAGGCGTGGGTTCGAGTCCCTGCAAGCCTCAATCTAGCGCAGATGCAAGGAACAGCTCAAATTGGGCCATCAGATTAAGGATCAGCGGCGGCAAGAGCAAAGATGTGGCGTGCTCAGATGCCATGATGCGCGAACGCACGATTGGACGCGCCAGGCGTGCGATGAAGCGTTGGCGGTTAGCGACTTTTAAGCCGTCCGATATTATGATCAGACGGCTGAAGATCGACGAACGTGGGCAGCTAAGTGTGGCACGAGAGAGGAGCAGACGGCAGGCGCGGGTGCATGTCGCCCATGATCTGGGCTTTAGTGACGCTTAATTCCATCACTAAAGGCCCCTCATTTAATATTTTGAATTTGTAATGCCCAAAATGCCCCCACTCCTTGCAACTATAAAAGGAGACCTCCTCCATAGAAATTTCTCATCCCTTCCTTCTCTTCTCTCCCTCTCCAAAGCTCAAGAGAAGCTTGTCCCACACCCGGGATGCTCCTCAAGAGATAAAATCAATTTTTCGCCCCCATTCCGGAAGCGGATCCCGCGACGACGACGACGTGCTGCCCCGTTCCCATTCCTCTTGCTTCGTCCTCCTTCTTCTCGCTCCGTTCCTCGTCTTCCAAGTGTCGTCTCGTCCGGCTCATCCTTCAAGCGATCGTCAAGGAGGATAACTTCTCTCTCCCATTCCTTTTTCTTGCTTTCTAGAGTAGAATTTTCCTGCTCTCTAGTTGTAATAATTTTCCTTCTTTCTAGTGTAATTTCCCACTTTCTTAGTTGTATAAACATTTTGCAATATCAAGTGGATGATTTCTCTCTCTCTCTCTTTCTCTTATTGTCTATAGTATTTCATTTCATTGTAATTACTCTGCTTTTTAACAAAAACACAAAAAGAATATAATTGTGAATTTTTTATTGACATAGCCTCCCTAAGTTCGACCCGAGATTTCTATTCTAGTATAAAATTTTATTTGTTGAACCCAAGTTCTTCGCTATTCAAACTACAACGACAGGTTTTCAAAATCAAATCCGATAGCGTAGTTCTCCAATGTTTCAACACTAGGCCGAACCCTGGGTCTCAACCCAAAGGGCTGCTAGCTCCCCTCTACACTAAAGGGACAGTCGCTCTCCTTAGTACCGTATACACAAGGGCCAGCTCACTTCCAATTTACATACGAGATTCTTTCTGTATACAGGAGTTCTTCTCTTAGTTCCCCGTAGGGTTCATACATTGTATTTATTTCATTTCATTTCTCAATATCCATATCTCATTGTACACATCCTGGTTTTCATTTATATAACAAGCAGCTCGTGTCTTAATAACTGAAAAAGCATCACATCAAGTATCTATACACTTGCTAGCAATTAGGGTTTAACAAGCATATCAATGTAAACAGTGTAGCTCAAATCACATTCATACATTTCTGCCCTAGGGTTCATTCCACATCCTAGAGTTCAATCAAATTATTCTAAGCATGCAGTTTACTTATTTAAATCTTAGCATTAAAGTAAACCACTCTACCGGGATACACGGGAGGAATGGGAGCCTGAATCGCAAATCCGATCATCTCTGCAGGCCCCGAACATGCTACCAGCTGGAAACCTACCTGCTTGGAAAGTTTGGTAGATGCTTTTCGGATCTTCCAGCACGCCTAAACTCAAGGGGTTTAAAATGTCGCTCACACCCCTACCTTTCAGAAAAACTCTGAACGGTCCTTGAAAAGGGTCATTTCAACATAACAAACTTAAAGGAAGTTTCATCCCTGAAACTTGAGCTAAGTAGGTGCAGAAATAACGTACATTCACATAACAAACTTAAAGAGGACCAAAGTAAGTCGGAAGAGATGTACCCTCAAAAAGCTTCGGGTATTGCTCTCACATCGCCGCCTCGGGCTCCCAAGTCGCCTCCTCGTACCACTGGCTTCTCCATAGGACCTTCACCAATGGTACCTGCTTCCGTCTCAAACTCCGGATGGCTCTGTCTAGTAGCTGCACAAACCTCTCAGCATAAATCAGGTCGTCTCCCACCTCGTCGCTCTCGTGGCTCAGAACGTGGCTGGGATCGGTGACATACTTCCTGAGGTTGGACACATGCAACATGTCGTGCACTCTAGAGAGTTGGGAGGAAGGGTAAGACGATAAGTAACGGGTCCTACCCGCTCCAAGACCTTAAAGGGCCCCACAAACCTCGGCACAAGCTTCCTTTTCACCCCAAATGCTACAAGCCCTACATGGGCGAAACACGGAGGAAGACGTGATCCCCAACCTAGAACTGCACCTCCCTGCGCTTCCTATCGGCGTAGCTCTTCTACCTGCTCCTAACAGTACGAAGTCATCTGCGAATCTGTTCTATCACCTCCTGAGTCTGACGGATCAGCCTGGGACCAACCTCCCACTTGGTCCCCACCTTGACTCAACTCAAGGGTGCAATACACTTCCTCCCGTACAAAGCCTCGTAAGGTGCCACGCCGATGCTTGAATGGTAGCTGTTATTGTATGCAAACTCTGCCAGGGGCAAATGCTCCTCCTAGGAGCCCCTCCAGTCTAGTACACAAGCGCGAAGGAGGTCCAAGAGTGTCTGTATGGTGCGCTCCGACTGTCCGTCGATCTAGGGGTGGTAGGCGGTACTAAACCTCAAACGTGTCCCAAAGGCCTGCTGAAACTCTGCCCATAATTAGGAAGTGAAACGAGTATCCCTGTTGGATACGATCTCGCGAGGGACTCCATGCAGGTGCACCACATCTCTGATGTATCACTCTGCTAGTTGTGCTGGCCCAAAGGTGACTCGGATGGGCAGGAACCGCACCGTCTTCATCAATCTGTCTAGTATCACCCAAACTGCATCATGTCCTCACTATGTAACTAGCAGACCCACCAACAAGTCCATGGTGATACTCTCCCACTTCCACTCTGGCACAGGAAGTGGTTGTAGTAGCTCTGCAGGCCTCTGGTGTTCGGCCTTCACCTGCTGGCATACCAAGCACTGCTGGACAAACTCACCAGCATCTTGCTTCATTCCCCTCCACCAGAACTTGCGTCGCAAGTCATGGTACATCTCTGTGTTCCCGAGATATATGGTGAACCTGGACCCGCAGGCCTCAGTTAAAAGCTCTCTCAACAACTCATCTCTACGACGCACAGACATCCCCTCATACATAATATCTCTTCAGAGAAAGTGAAATCTTCTAGGTCCCCTATCAACACTCTGTCCCACAGTTTCTGCAAATATGGATCAGCCATCTACCCTATAATGATACGACTTATCAGCTCTGGTCATGCCCACCGCATCACTATCACTGCCCCGCAGTACCCTCGTGACACCTGATGTCACCAACTGCCCACCTCCTTCATGAGTCTCCAAGTCTGAGCCTGTAAGCTGACCAAGTGGGCGGGTGCCTTCCAGCTCAAGGCGTCGGCAACCACATTGGCCTTCCCTAGGTGGTAGGAGATGCTGCAGTCGTAGTTCTTCAAGAGCTCTAACCATCGTCACTGTCTCATGTTGAGCTCCTTCTGATCGAGCAGGTACCTGAGGCTCTTATGATCCGTGAAAATCTCAAACGTCTCACCATACAAGTAGTGCCTCCATGTCTTCAATGCGAAAATAGCTACTGCCAGCTCCAAGTCATGGGTAGGGTAGTTATGCTCATGGAGCTTTAATTGCCACGAAGCGTAAGCGACAACGTGACCCCACTGCATGAGCACACCACCCAACCCCTGCAATGAAGCATCAGTGTAAGCCATGAACCTGCCACTGCTGTCTGGGATGGTAAGCACAGGAGTTGAAGTCAGTCTCTCCTTCAACTCCTGGAAGCACGCCTCATACTCATCTGTCTAGGAAAAGGGCACGTCCTTCCGGGTCACCTGGTTATAGGATGCATGATCTAAGAGAACCCTCTGATAAATCGTCGATAGTAGCCTGCCAGTCTCAGAAAATTGGGTATCTCTATCACTGTGCGTGGCCTCTCCCAGTTGAGTATGGCCTTGACCTTGGCTAGATCCATAGCCAATCCATCTCCTGAAATCACATGGCCTAAGAAGGTCACCTGTCTCAACCAGAACTCGCACTTGTTGTACTTGGCATACAGCCTACGTCGTCTCAAGGTATCCAGGACCATACATAGATGTTGTCTATGTTGTGCCTAATCCAGAGAGTAGACTAGGACATTGTCGATGAATACCACCACAAACTGGTCCAAGTATGGCCTGAAAACATGGTTCATCATGTCCATGAAAGCAGCGGGGGCATTGGTCAGCCTAAACGGCATGACCAAGAACTCATAGTGCCCGTACCGAGTACGGAAAGCTGTCTTGGAGACGTCAGTCTCCCTGATCCTCAACTGGTGGTAACCTGACCTCAGATCTATCTTAGAGAACACTGTGGCATCTCTTAACTGGTCAAAGAGGTTGTTGATACGAGGCAGTGGGTACTTGTTCTTGACGGTGACTCGATTCAGCTGTCGGTAGTCAACACAAAGCCGCAGGGTACCGTCCTTCTTCTTTACAAACAATACAGGGGCTCCCCACGGGGACACATTGGCCCTCACAAAACCCTTCTCCAATAGGTCCTGTAACTAGGACTTGAGCTCTTGCAACTCAAGTGGTGCCATCCTGTATAGTGCACTAAAAATGGGGCTAGTCCCCAGTACTAATGAGATCTCAAACTCAATCTCACACTCAGGCAGTAATTCTGGCAGCTCCTCTGGGAAGACGTCAAGGTACTCGCAGATCACCGAAATACTCTATAAGTCGGCCATGAGGCTAAGCTCTACTACCACACAAGCTAAGAAGCCCTCACACCCCTGGCTCAAGAGCTTCGCTGCCCAAAGCACGGAGATGCACCTGAAACCTCCGTCCATTGGATGGCCGTGAAACTCAAAGGGAGGCAACTCCGATATGGAGAAGACGATCTTCCTCCCAAAATAGTCCACCAGGGCGTGATAGGCAGACATCCAGTCCATCCCTAGGATCACGCCAAAGTCCTCCATCGGGATCACTATCAGGTCAGTGGGAAGACTATGTCCCCCTATAGCGACCTCGCAGTCTGTGAAGACCTCCTTTGCGACAAACAACTGTCCACCAGGCCCTCTAATCATGAACGGAACCTTTAACAGTACACTGCTCAACCCCAAACTAATGGCAAAACTCAAGGAGACAAAAGAGTGTGTGGCACCATAATCGGAAAGAACGTAGATTAATCTGCCAAAAACGGTAACCATACCTGCCACCACAGAACCTAAAGCCCTGGCGTCTCTGTGAGTTAGGGCATTAATACGCCCCTCAACCCTGGGTGCAGTGAAAGCGGCCACGCTCTGGGTCAGGCAAGCAGCAGCTAGCCAGTACCCTCCTTGTGACTGTTGTCCTCCTCCATGCACCTAGTGACAGCGGCTGCCAGATTGGCCTCCATTGCTTGGTGCAGGGAGCATCTGCTATGCTCTGACCCTAGATGAGCAGTCCCTCCTAATGTGTCCCGGCTGGCCACATTGGTAACAGAGAGGGGCACGACCTCCTCCCTCAGTCAGTTCCTACTGGTGGCTGGGTGGGGGTCCAGTGCTGGTAGCTGGCCCCTGTCTGAGGCCCCCAAAGGCCACTGGTGGCTCCGCAGAACGAGATGACTCCCCTGCGAGCACCATGTGCCTCCTCTCTCGACGGCCCGGTGAGTACTCTAGCTGATAGGGCCTCTTCCGTCCACAGTCAGTGTCTCGCGCAGTCTGGTTGATCTCCTCATAGGTCATAGCCACCTCGACCATGCGAGAAAAGGTGGGCAACTTCAAGGGATTCACATACCCCTGAATCGTAGGTCAGAGCCCCTTAGTAAACCTCCATAGGCGCGTCCTCTGTAGACAACTGTCGGGGCAAAGCGTGACAGCTCCAAGAAATGCATGTGGTACACGCTAACTATCATCGCTCCTTAGCAAAGAGTATGGAACTCCCACCTCCTCTGATCCTACCAGGTCTACGGAAAGTACTGCTTGCAAAAGAGAGCCACGAACCAGTCCCACGATAGCTCTCTCCCCTTTTGGCCTCTGACTACCCTCCACCACAGATGGGTTGCGCTCTCCAACTGGTACGTGGCAAAGGCCACGCAGCACTCTACAGGAGGGCGGAGCGTGTCATACACTTTCCCTATATGCTCTAGCCAGTCCTCTGCCTCAGACGGGATCTCATCCCTCTTGAAGGAGGAGGGCTTCAACTTCCGAAACTGGTCGAAAAGCACGTGGTAGAGCTACAACGGGGGAACAGGCATGCCTCCAGGCAGGGAGGGCTCATGCTTAGGAGTGTCTGAGGGTGGTGGGGGTGGTGGAGGATCACCCCCTCCCCCTCCAGCTTGCTTGGCGCTACGGCAGTTACCCTATCCCATAGAGGACTCTCCCTTTACGTCCTCAGGGAGGGGTGGCCGAGGGGGAGGCTACTGGAGCTCCTCCCGCACTATGTCTCGAATTAGCTGGGCGAGGTCCTGGGCCTAGATGCCGAAAGGAGGGGTGGGTCACCTGGTGCCTCAGGTCCGGCACATCCGCCCCTACGACCACGCCCACGGCCACGTCTGCAGCCTACCTCGAGAACTCCTCGACGAGGCATCTCCTACAAGGAGATGAAAGAGAAAGAACAAGGACTGTCAATGATACCAGATTACATAAAGAAATAAGACTCAGAAGCGAAGACCAAAGCAATACGTTGTGATGGCTATCCTAGTTACATGCACGTGAGTGGTTACTTCCACGCCATTTGGTTTATTTCTAAGGATGACCTTGCTCTAATACCATCTTGTTACGACCAAATCCCAGATCCCTACAAGACCCGAGATTAGCTTGCCTCAACTAATCCCATGACCCAATCGTCTAACGAGAAATAACCAAAAGCAAAAAATATTCCACAACTACACATGCAATGTAACTAAGCAGAAAATAAATAAGAGACAGTGAAGTAAATAGAATGAAATGTCTCACAATATTACATGCCATCACAACTACAACAGCGGAAAGTAGAACAGAAATGTAACAAAAACAGTATTACATATATCAAAGTACTCACTACAACAACAGAAAGAACGCTCTGGAACAGAAAGGTAACAATGACTAAGGCTGGGCATGACTAGGCCCAACTCCCTCTGCAGCCGATGGTGCTCACTGCTCAACTCCCTGACCTGAACAAGATTACCAAATCCGTGGTCAGCTAACGCTGAGTAGAGTGTTGGTTAAGCCATTTACATACAATTAACATAAGACAAGTAACTAATTAATCATTCACTTCCATTTATCTCAATTAAGTGGTTCTGCTTTGTGTATTCTATTAGGGATCCATTCATTTCTTGATCTTGCCCGTTCCTCAAAGGAACGATCTTGATTGCAGCTTTCCCATAATGTAGGATGTACACGTGGTGCTCTCCTGGTCGGGAGAGCCCCCCGTGGTAGTCATACACCTGGTCTACCACCCTGAGGTCACGATCGCGACGTAGCGGTGACCACGGCACACGCGATAAGCGCACAGGTAGCTACCCCGCACTAGCACGCGATCAGTCATTTCCACTAGCGGGTACACCCAAAAGTACAGCACGGAACAGCATAGGATCTTACCCTCTCAAAACAAGGGCCTCACCCCTTAGAACAGAGCAAGGGTCTCACCCCTCCACAGTCCGCATACCCTCATCCGACTATCCCGATTTGCCTAGTGGTCCTAACAAGAATCAGTGTAGGGTGGCTAATCCTAACCCCGGGCCCCGTGGGGTAGCTAGCTCCCTCCCTAGACTAAGTAGCTCACCTTAGTACCACGTACACGAGGGCCAAACAGGAGTTGGTGTACAGTGACTAGGCCTAACCCTGGGTCTCAACCCAAAGGGCGGCTAGTTCCACTCTACACTAAAGGGACAGTCGCTCTCCTTGGTACCGTGTACACAAGGGCCAGCTCACTTCCAATCTACATATGAGATTCTTTCTGTATACAGGAGTTCTTCTCGTAGTTCCCCGTAGGGCTCATGCATTGTATTCATTTCATTTCGTTTCTCAATATTCATATCTCATTGTTCACATCCTAGTTTTCATTTATATAACAGGTAGCTCGAGTTTTAATAATTGAAAAAGCAACACCTTAAGTATCTATATGCTTACTAGCAATTAGGGTTTAACATGCATATCAATGTAAAGAGTGTAGCTCAAGTCACATTCATACATTTCTGCCCTAGAGTTCATTCCACATTCTAGAGTTCAATCAAATTATTCTAAGCATGCACTTTACTTATTTAAATCTTAGAATTAAAGTAAACCACTCTACCGGGATACACGAGAGGAATGGGAGCCTGAATCGCAAATTCGGTCGTCTCTGTGGGCCCCGAACACACTATCAACTGGAAACCTATACCAGTGACTAAATCACATCAGACAAGTTCAAAACATTGTACAAGTGTCACTAACACATAGAGAAACTCAAGCGAAAAACAACAGTATTCCGTTTGCATAAATCCAACTCCGTCTAGGCCCCAAACAAGCCAAAAATGTGCATACGGACTAAAATCAGACGTCTGGGACTAGGCCCAGACATCTTAAATGATGTCAGAAACTCACCTTGTGTTCTTGCGTTGCTAGCGGATGTCTGGAACCCCTCACCGTCGTCCTAGGGTCTTTCCAGACGTCTGTGAGTGCGTCTAGACGTCTGATAAGTCTATCAGACAGTTGTGGAGACGTCCAGACGTCCTAAAGCACCTCAAAGAGCATGCTTACACACCTTTCCAAGGCCTGTACCTGTGCATGAGTTCGTAAGTTTAAAACGATGACAGCGCAGTGCTAACATACTTCATGTACGTGCATGCATGAGCGTACAGAACTCATACCTCGGCACTCCGTGTATTTTCAGACGTCTGGCTTTAGCTTCGGGCATCCCACTGCTGCTCCAGATGTCTGGTAGATGCTCCAGACATCTAATACTGGGAAAATCCACTACCCAGAACTCCTTCACAGCATTCGTCTTCTTGCGAGCTCCACCCGCAGGGCCCACAATAGCTGCTCTAGCAATTGCAGGAGGTTGCAGGACCTCCTCCTACAACCTCCTCTCCTCTTACATGAGCTCCCTCGGCTCCCGCGGCTCCTCTCCTCACACTTCCGAGTTCCTCACTATTGCCACCACAGTGAGGGCAGCTCCTACGCATGAGCTCTCCTGCTTGAGCTCCTCCGGCCGTGCACGCTCAAGCTCCCCCGAGTTCTCTCCCCTCTCCCACGCTCTCCCCTTCCTCGCTCACTCTCTCCCTCTCCTCCGCTCGCGAGCTCCTCTCCTCTACGCGTGGCTGCAAGTGGAGATGGGAAGACTATGGCTCCCCAGCAGGAGGTGGAGAACGAAGGTGGAGGTGGTGGTGTGAAGGTGTGAAGGTGGAGAGGGGTGTAGGGTTTAAATGAGTGGGGTTAGGGTTTAAGGAGGGAAGAGTGGTGTGTGTGCGTGAGTGTGTGCATGGATGTGTGAGTGGGAAAAGAGAGGGGGAGGGAAAATTTGTGTGAGACCCCCTCAAAGTTCCCTCTTTTCCCGCAAGCCCCACATGCCTAAACCCAAGGGGTTTAACATGTCGCTCACGCCCCTACCTTTCCGGGAAAACCCTGAATGGTCCTTGGAAAAGGTCATTTCAAGGACCATTAGATTAGGATCTAAGGTGTTAAGGAGGGTTTGGTTAAGTAAAGGAATGATATGGGCCTTAGGATAGGTGTTGGATAGGTAGGATTTATTCTAAGAGGGTATGTTCTTTGGTGGGTTTTTAGGGAAGGGATAAGATCTAGGCTTTGGAGAAGGGATAAGGGTCGGCTAAGGTGATTCAAACGGAGCCTTAGGATGTAGGTTTGATGGTGGATGAGGAGGGGTAGATGGCAGCTAGAAGAGGAGGGGATGAGATCTTTGGTGGCCAGCCATGTTGAGGATATGTTCTTTGGTGGTTGGCCACCAAGATAAGGATAAGGTTTTGTGCACAAGGTTTTAGGCCATAGGATTAAATGTGGAGGGTTAGGATTTATCTAGGCTTAGGTTTTCTAAAAATAGGTAGGTCTAGGACAAGGCTTATTTGGTGGAAAGGTTTGTCCTAAAGGTCAAGGGTAGGAAGGGATTAGAGAGGGACGTGTCCTCTCTTGTCTTCATGTCTTCTCTTTGTCTTTAAATGTTGAGCTCATGTCTTGATCTCCCTTGTATCTTCATTATTCAAGCTCGTAAGTAGTTGCATCTTCTCCAAACTTTACTCTGAAGTTCCTCAACTTATTATCTAGGTCCTATCACCTACATTATTCACTATAGAGTAAAATTAGGATATAGTTATTTATAAAATAAATACAAAGCTTAAATATGCATGCATGCTCTAAATGCAATATTTATAAAGTTAATGCATGATTTTACTAAGAAGCTAGCCCTAGATTAAGCAAATTAGGGTAATAAACTAAGCTGTTATCACACCTCAAGCCCCCAAAAGTAGAGGAAAGTTTCAAAAGTAGTCCGACAAGATGTCAAGGAAGAAGTCAAAGAAGATCCCAGAGAAGAACTTGAGGTAGAAGGAGGAGATAATGGAGAACCTAAGTAGCTAAGGGATTACCTAATAATCTAAGGGACCTAAGGAGATTGTTGGAAGGTGGAAGAAGGTGGATGATGGTGGAGGATCTAGGAAGAAGAAGGAGGAGGTGGAGGTAGGAAGAAGATATGGAGGAGGAAGAGGCTAAGGAGGTAGAAGGAGACCTAAGGAGGAGGAAGGAGGAAAGAGAAGAGTTGTATGCAACTAATGGAGGCCATGTGGTGTTTATATAGGCACAAGGTGTGGTAGGCCTCTTATCTCCGTTCTTACTCTTATCTGGTTTTTGTTGCCTTCATTGTGTGTGCCAAATAGTTCACATCTATTTTTGTTTTATAGTGCACTTTTGGTGATGATTGGAAGACATTTTTGTTCTTGCAAATTTTCTAGAATATAGTACTACAAACAAGAAGCATTGATGTTCTACTTGTAGATATGATTGCGAAAATACACTTTCATTGTAGTAATTATGCATAGAAACTCTTAAAATTTTTATAAATCGAACTAGAGAATAATGAATCAAGATTTTTAAAACAAACTCTGAGTCATTCGCAGGAAGGCAGTCGGAAAAGTTTGCTTTCCTAATGCTAAGAAATATATAAGTAGATTGAATTCCAAATTGCCACTACTGGAATGCAACTAGAACTAATAGAATGCAACTAATATAAATACTAGAAGAAAGCAAACAACTTAAAGGCAAGTTAGAAAAGAACCACTAGAACTTTTATTGAAATGATAAGAGTTTTGCACAAGTAGAAAATAGTATTACAACTAGTAGAATGATTCTAATTACAACTAGAAGAAAGAAATTACAACTAGAAGAAAGTGACTACAAGTAGAAGAAGAATAAAAGAGATGCAGACTAGGGGCTTCGAAGATGAAGTTCGAAGTGGCGGCGTAGTAGCGGATGTGAAGGCACACCTAAGATCTCCAAGGGGAGGAAGAAGAATATGTGGAAGACTAGTTCTAGTTGAAGGAACTACTTAGAAGTAGGAAAAACTAGGTAGGAATAGTTCATCCTAAGGGGGGGTGGCTAGGGTATTTATATAGAGGTCAATAAGGTTTGTGATTGGTCGATCCAAGTTGCCTTGGGTCATCAAAATAAAGGTCTAGGATTAGGAGTCTAGGAATCAAGGGGTAGGATGAAAGAATAGGTGGATAGAATAGGTGTAACGACCCGATTCCCGAATCCCTACGAGACACGAGAATCGGACCGACTCGACTGACCCCAAGACCCAGTCGTCCAACGAGAAAGTAACCAAAAGAGCAGTAAAATAAATCACATTCATCATGTATATAACTAGCAGTAACAAAATACAGCAGTAGAGAAAAGAAATACTACGGTATACACCACCACAACAGTAGAGAAATAAACATATACATAAACACGAAGATTACAATAAAAAGAGTACAGGGGGTAACAGAACTACTCACAACAACAGCAAAAAAAAAAAAGTACAGTGGATACTACAAGTGACACTACTGGGCTCTACTAGGCCCAACGCCCTCTACAGTCGCCGACTCTGGCTGCTCAACACCTGGTCCTGAAAAGTAACAAGGGTGACACGTCAGTGAAACGCCGAGTAGAGTGGCAACTAAAAGCTAGAAGAAGCAGTAGAGTGGATAGTAGCTGTTATATTTTTACTTTCTTTCTTTATATTTTTCCATGTATTCACTATTGATTTATTTCTCAGATCCTTCTCTTGATCTTGAATGTTCCTCGTGGGAACGATCTTGATTGCAGTCTTTTTCGAAAAGTAGAAGTAACACGTGGTGCTCTCCTGGCCAGGAGAGTCCCCCGTGATGGTCCTACCCTCAGTCAACCACCCCAAGGCCGCTGACAGACGTAACGGTGACTACGGCACGTGCGATAAACGCATGGGAAGCTACCCCGCACTGGCACGCGGTCAGTCGTTTCCGTTAACGGGTGCGCACAAAGCATAGCACGGAACAAGTATAGGGCAGAGCCCTCTCAGTAACAGGGGTCCAGCCCCTCCACAGTAACCAAACAGGGGTCTTGCCCCTCCACAGTCCATGCATCCTCGCCTGACTACCCTGGTTTGCCCAGTGGGCCTAACAAGTCGGTGTAGGAGGGCAAGCAGAACCCCGAGGCCCGTGGGGTAGCTAGTGCTCTCCCTACACTAGTAGCTCTCCTCGGTACTGTGTACACAAGGGCCAGAAGTCGGTACAAAGTGGCCAGACCTAACCCCGGGTCCCTGGAGTGGCTAGCTCCGCTCTGCACTAAACAGGGGGGGCAGTTGCTCTCCTTGGTACTTCGTACTCAAGGGCCAGCTCACTTCCCCAATTCCATTCACTTTCCAGGAGTTCTACTCCTAATTCCCCGTAGGGTTCATGCTCTTTTAACTCAGCCAATTTAGGTTTCACCGTTACAGCTTTATATCCATACAATTCATGTTCTCAACCGTATCTATCCATTCATAACAGGCAGCTGTTAACCAATTTACAGGCAGTTATCGTTTCCTTTCCACTTTTGCAAGACTGCATTGTATATATTCAACTAGTTTTCCAATCCTAGGATTCATGCCATACCCTAGGATCTATCATTCAATCTAGTTTTCCAGTCCTAGGATTCATGCAATACCCTAGGATCTATCATTCAATCTAATTCTTCAGCCCTAGGGTTCATGCAATGCCCTAGACTCTATTAATTGTTTCATAAATGTATAATTTTTTATAATCAAATTAAAGGGCCACTCTACCCGCAAAATCGGAAGTACTAGGGGCGTGATCGACAATCCCGCCCGCCTCCGCAACCCCCAGAGCCGCAACGGAACGGGGTCATAATACAAGGATTAAAGATAAGGAGCTACTCAGAACAGTATACAATTACTGTAAACAGGTAGAGGAAATAAATCTGGGAAGAATGAAACTTGAAACGCGGAAAATGGACTCCGAACAGACCCTAAACGGGTCAAAAACGACGAGTCTGCCCAAAATCAGACCTCTGGAACTTCTTCCAGATGTCTTAAAAGGTCGATCATGCCATACCTTGGTCTGCGCAGTCCTTCAGACGTCCAGAAGCCCGCTGGATCATCTGGACTTAGTTTCCAGATGTCTAATTGTCACCCCGGACGTCAGGAGGTCCTCTCCGTCGTCTGGTACTGTGTCCAGACGTCTGATCGGTGTGGGATGGCGAGCCCTACCACCCTCCCGAACGATTCCTGCACGCACACACACTCGCTCTCATCACGAAGGGGTGCAGAAGAACGCGGCGGACGGCTGCATGGCCATACACGCGTAAAAAGGAGAAGGTAAGAAAATATTGTACCTATCAGATGTCTGGACCTTCCTCCAGACGTCTTATGCGTCGTCTGGACGTAAGTCCAGACGTCTGATTCTAGGAAATTTTCCCAGAATCAGAACCCTTCTCGCTCTCCGCCCGCAGCACACGGCCGTGCCGCGCCGCGTCCGCTTGCTGCCCGAGCTGCAGGAGCTCCTCCGCGACACCCCACGCCCACTGCTCTCCCGCCGACCGGCTCTAGCTGCCCCGGCAAGCTCGTACCCTCACGGTCGAGCTTCTACTTCCTCTCGCAACAACCCCTCCTTCCCGCACGCTCGCGTTCTTATAAGGCAGCCGCGGGGAGAGAGAAGGAGGAAAACGGCGCCTGCGGGGAGAGAAAAGGGAAAAACGAAGGCGGCGGGTTCAGTCTACGCGCGCAGACGCGAACTCGTACGCTGAAAAAATTTAATACCAGACGTCTGGGAAGGGTTCCAAACGTCTGGGCCACTTCCCAGACGTCTTAAACTACGTCTGATGCCCTACTCGTAACAATATAACAAACTCAAAGGAAGTTTCATCCCCGAAACTTGTGCTAACTAAGGTGCGAGAAAGAACAATATATACATAACAAACTCAAAGAGGACCGAAGCCGGTCCGAAAAGACGTACCCGCGAAAAGTACCAGGTACCGCTCCCGCATTGCAGCCTCAGGCTCCCAAGTGGCCTCCTCGTACCGCTGGCTCCTCCACAAGACCTTCACCAGGGGTACTTGCTTTCGTCTCAGACTGCGAACGGCTCCGTCCAGAATCTACACTGGCCACTCGGGGTAGGTCAGGTCGTCGCCCACCTCGAAGCTCTCGTGGCTCAAGACATGACTGGGATCGGCGACATACTTTCTGAGGTTGGACACGTGGAACACGTTGTGCACACCAGAAAGCTGAGGAGGGAGGGCAAGCCTATAAGCAACGTGTCCAACCCGCTCCAGGACCTCAAAGGGCCCCACGAACCTCGGCGCGAGCTTCCCTCTCACCCCAAACCGCTACAGGCCCTTCATGGGTGAAACATGAAGGAAGACGTGGTCCCCAACCTCGAACTGCACCCCTCTGCATTTCCGATCCGCGTAGCTCATCTGCCTGCTCCTGACAGTGCGGAGTCGCCTGTGAATCTGCTCGACTACCTCCTGACTCTACCGGATCAGCCTGGGGCCAACCTCCCACTTGGTCCCCACCTCAACCCAACTCAAGGGTGCCGTACATCCCCGTCCGTACAAAGCCTCGTAGGGTGCCAAGCCGATGCTCGAGTGATAACTGTTATTATATGCAAACTCCGCCAGGGGCAAGTGCTCCTCCCAAGAGCCCCTCCGGTCCAGTACACAGGCACGCAAAATGTCCTCAAGTGTCTGTATCGTGTGCTCAGACTGTCCGTCTGTCTGGGGTGGTAAGCTGTACTGAACCTCAACCGCGTCCCTAGGGCCTGCTGAAACTTAGCCCAAAACTGGGATGTAAAGCAGGTATCCCGGTCGAATACGATCTCTCGCGAAACTCCGTGTAGACGTACCACGTCGTGGATATACCTCTCTGCCAACTGTGCTTGTCCCAAGGTGACTCGGATCGGCAAGAAACACGCCGTCTTCGTCAATCTATCAACGATTACCCAGACTGCGTCGTATCCTCACTGGGTAACAGGTAAGCCCACCACCAAGTCCATGGTGCTCTCCCACTTCCACTCTGACACTGGAAGTGGCTGTAGCGGCCCTGCAGGCCTCTGATGCTCGGCTTTCACCTGCTGGCACACTAAACACTGCTGCAAGAATTCACCCACATCCCGCTTCATTCCCCTCCACCAAAACTCGCGTCTCAAGTCATGGTACATCTTCGTGTTTTCGGGATGTATGGTGAATCTGGAACCGTGTGCCTCAGTCAGGAGCTCTCTCAATAGCTCCTCATCTCTGGGAACGCACAGATGTCCCCTCAGGCGCAGCACCTGGTCTGTGAAAGAGAAGTCCCTCAAATCTCCTGACAGTACTTTGTCGCGCAAGGACTGCAAGTACAGGTCAGCCATCTGTCCTGTGATGATGCGATCTATCAGCTCTGGCCTCGTCTATCGTGTCACAGTCACTGCCCCACAGTGCCCCCCATAACTCTAGGGGTCGCCAACTGCCCATCTACTCCAAAGGGCTACAACTCTGCACCTGTAAACTGGCCAAGTGTGCGGGCGCCCTCCGGCTCAAGGCGTCAGCACCACGTTGGCCTTTCCCGGGTGGTAGGAAATGCTGCAGTCATAGTCCTTCAGGAGCTCCAACCAACGTCTCTGTCTCATGTTGAGCTCCTTCTGATCAAAAAGGTATCTGAGGCTCTTGTGATCTGTGAAAATCTCGAAGATCTCACCGTACAAGTAGTGCCTCCAGGTCTTCAGCGCGAAGACAACAGCTACCAGCTCCAGGTCGTGGGTAGGGTAGCTATGCTCATGGGGCTTCAGTTGCCGCGAAGCGTAAGCGACAACGTGACCCCTCTGCATGACCACACCCCCTAACCCCTGCAAGGAGGCGTCCGTGTACACAACAAACCCGCCACTACTGTCAGGGATGGTGAGCACAGGAGCCGAAGTCAGCCTCTCCTTCAGCTCCTGAAAACATGCCTCACAGGTGTCTGTCCAAGTGAAGGGCACGTCCTTCCAGGTCAACTATGTCATAGGACGTGCAATCTGTGAAAAGCCCCTGATAAACCGTCTGTAGTAGCCTGCCAGTCCCAGGAAACTGCGAATCTCAGTAACCGTACGCGGTCTCTCCCACCTGAGCACTGCCTCAACCTTGGCTGGGTCCACCGCCAAGCCATCTCCAGAGATCACATGACCTAAGAAGGTCACCTCCCTCAACCAGAACTCGCACTTGCTATATTTGGCGTACAGCCTACGTCGTCTCAGTGTATCTAGAACCATCTGCAAGTACTGTCCGTGCTGCGTCTGATCTCGAGAATAGATGAGCACATCATTAATGAATACCACCACAAATTGGTCCAAGTACGGTCTAAACACCCGGTTCATCAAGTCCATGAAGGCAGTGGGGGCATTGGTCAGCCCAAACGGCATGACCAGAAACTCGTAGTGTCCGTACCAGGTGCAGAAAGCTGTCTTGGAGACGTCTGCCTCCTTGATCCTCAACTGGTGGTATCCAGACCTCAAGTCGATCTTAGAGAATACCGTGGCACCTCGCAGCTGGTCAAACAAGTCGTCGATCCTCGGCAGCGGATATCTGTTCTTGATGGTGACCCTATTCAGTTGTCGGTAGTCCACACAAAGGCGTAGGGTACCATCCTTCTACTTTACAAACAGTACCAGGGCTCCCCAGGGAGACGCACCGGGCCTCACAAAGCCCTTCTCCAAAAGATCCTATAACTGAGACTTGAGCTCTCGCAGCTCAAGTGGTGCCATCCTGTATGGTGCGGTGGAGATGGGGCTGGTCCCTGGTACTAGTGAGATCTCAAACTCGATCTCACGCTCGGGCGATAGTCCTGGCAACTCGTCTGGGAACACATCGGGGTACTCTCTGACCACCGGAATACTCTGGAAGTCTGCCACAGGGCTGGGCTCTGCCACCACACAAGCTAGGAAGCTCTCACACCCCTGGCTCAAAAGTCTCACCGCCCGAAGTGCAGAAATGCACCTGAAACCTCCATCCACTGGCTGACCATGGAACTCGAAAGAAGGCAACTCCGGTATGGAGAAGACAATCTTCCTCTCAAAACAGTCCACCAAAGCGTGGTAAGCGGACAGCCAGTCCATCCCCAGAATAACGCCAAAGTCCTCCATCTGTATCATAATCAGGTCAGCGGGAAGGCTATGTACCCCAATACTGACCTCACAACCCGTGTATACCTCCTCAGCTACAAACAGCTGACCACTCGGGCCTCTGATCACAAACGGATCCTCTAACAGCATATAATCATGCCCCAAACTAACTGCGAAACTAGCTGTGACAAACGAGTGCGTAGCGTCGGAATCGAAAAGTGTGTAAATGAGCCTGCCGGAAACTGAAACCATACCTGCCACCACTGATCCCGAAGCTCTGGCATCCCTGTGTGTCAGGGCGTTGATACGCCCCTCAGCCCTAGGTGCGAACAAAGCAGCCACACTCTGCGTCGGACGGGTAGTTGTTGGCCGGTACCCTCCTCGTGACTGCTGTCCTCCTCCCCGCGCCTGGAAACCGCGGCCTCCTGCTCGCCCTCCAGTGCTTGGCGCGGGAAGCGTCTGCTGACCTCCTGCCCTAGACGGGCAGTCCCTACTGATGTGGCCCAGCTGGCCACACTGGTAACAGAGGGGAACCCGACTCCCGCCCTCAGTGGGTCCCTGCTGTCGGCTGGGCGGGGGTCCGATGCTAGCAACTGGCCCCTGTCGAGGGCCCCCAAAGGCCACTGATGGCCCTACAAAACGTGACGGCTCTCTTGCGGACGCCACGTGTCTCCTCTCTCGTCGGCCCTGTGAAAAGTCTGGCTGGTAGGGCCTCTTCCGCCCGCTGTCAGTATCCCGCGTAGATGGGTTGGTCTCCTCGTAGGTCATAACTGCCTCCACCACCCTCGAGAACGTAGGCAGCTTCAGGGCTTTGACATACCCCTGAATCGCAGGCCGGAGACCCTCGGTGAACCTCCAAAGGCGCTCCTCCTCAGTGGCTACTACTGTCGCTGCGAAGCGCGATAGCTCCAGAAAACGCGTGCGGTACGCGCTCACGGTCATCGTCCCCTGGCGAAGAGTGTGGAACTCCCGCCTCCTCTGGTCCTACCACGTCTAGGGAAAGTACTGCTCATAGAAGAGGGTGACGAACCGGTCCCATCTTGGCTCGTCCCTCTCCTATCCCCTGACCGCCCTCCACCACCTGTGTGCCGCACTCTCCAGCTAGTACGTGGCAAAGGCCACGCGGTACTCCATCGTGGGGCGAAGGGTGTCAAAAACCTTCTCGATCTGCTCGAGCTAGTCCTCCTCCTCGGTTGGGTCCTCATCTCCCTTGAAGGAGGGGGCTTCAGCTTCCGGAACTACCCGAAAAGCTCGAAGTGGCGCTGCAGTGGGGATGCTGGTGCACCTCCAGGTAAGGAAGCCTCGTGCACAAAAGCGTCGGAGGAAGGTGGGGGCGGTGGCGGCCCATCCCCTCCCCCGCGTCCAGCGTCGCGTCCGTCACGTGGTCCCACAGAGGACTCCCCCTCCACAGCCCCAGGGAGAGGCGCTCGGGGCGGTGGGTGGAGCTCCTCTCGCACTATGTCCCGTATCAGCTGGGCGAGGTCCTGGGCCTGAATGCCCTGGAGCAGTGGCTGGTCCACTGAGACGTCGACCGCAACACGCCCACCTCACCGACCTCGACCTCAGCTGCACCTGCGGCCCACCTCGCTAGTCCCCCGTCGAGGCATCTCCTACAAGGAGACGCAAAACAGAACGGAAACACGTCAATATGGAAAGATATCTAACGAAGAAGTCTAAGAGCTCATGTCAAAAAAAACGTTGTGGTGGCTACTCTAGTTACAGACACGTGAATTGGTTATTTTTCAGTCAGTTGGTTCACTTATCGGGACGACCTTGCTCTGATACTATCTTGTAACGACCCGATTCCCGAATCCCTACGAGACACGAGAATCGGACCGACTCGACTAACCACAAGACCCAGTCGTCCAATGAGAAAGTAACCAAAAGAGCAATAAAATAAACCACATTCATCATGTATATAACTAGCAGTAACAAAATACAGCAGTAGAGAAAAGAAATACTACAGTATACACCACAACAACAGTAGAGAAATAAACATATACATAAACATGAAGCTTACAATAAAGAGAGTACAGGGGGTAACAGAACTACTCATAACAACAGCAAAAAAAAAAAGTACAGTGGGTACTACAAGTGACACTACTAGGCTCTACCAGGCCCAGTGCCCTCAGCAGCCGCCGACTCTGGCTGCTCAACACCTGGTCCTGAAAAGTAACAAGGGTGACACGTCAGCGAAACGCTGAGTAGAATAGCAACTAAAAGCTAGAAGAAGCAGTAGAGTGGACAGTAGCTGTTATATTTTTACTTTCTTTCTTTATATTTTTCCATGTATTCACTATTGATTTATTTCTCAGATCCTTTTCTTGATCTTGAATGTTCCTCGTGGGAACGATCTTGATTGCAATCTTTTCCGAAAAGTAGAACACGTGGTGCTCTCCTAGCCAGGAGAGTCCCCCGTGGTGGTCCTACCCTCAGTCAACCACCCCAAGGTCGCTGACAGACATAACGGTGACTACGGCATGTGCGATAAATGCACGGATAGCTACCCCACACTGGCACGCGGTCAGTCGTTTCCGTTAACGGGTGCGCACAAAGCACAGCACGGAACCAGTATAGGGCAGAGCCCTCTCAGTAACAGGGGTCCAGCCCCTCCATAGTAACCAAACAGGGGTCTTGCCCCTCCACAGTCCGTGCACCCTCGCCTGACTACCCTTGTTTTCCCAGTGGACCTAACAAGTCGGTGTAGGAGGGCTAGCAGAACCCCGGGGCCCGTGGGGTAGCTAGTGCTCTCCCAACACTAGTAGCTCTCCTCGGTACTGTGTACACGAGGGCCAAAAGTCGGTACAAAGTGGCCAGACCTAACCCCGGGTCCCTGGGGCAGCTAGCTCCACTCTGCACTAAACAGGGGGGACAGTTGCTCTCCTTGGTACTCCGTACTCAAGGGCCAGTTCACTTCCCCAATTCCATTCACTTTCCAGGAGTTCTACTCCTAATTCCCCCTAGGGTTCATGCTCTTTTAACTCAGCCAATTTAGGTTTCACCGTTCCAGCTTTATATCCATACAATTCATGTTCTCAACCGTATCTATCCATTCATAACAGGCAGCTGTTAACCAATTTACAGGCAGTTATCGTTTCCTTTCCACTTTTGCAAGACTGCATTGTATATATTCAACTAGTTTTCCAATCCTAGGATTCATGCCATACCCTAGGATCTATCATTCAATCTAGTTTTCCAGTCCTAGGATTCATGCAATACCCTAGGATCTATCATTCAATCTAATTCTTCAGCCCTAGGGTTCATGCAATGCCCTAGACTCTATTAATTGTTTCATAAATGTATAATTTTTTATAATCAAATTAAAGGGCCACTCTACCCGCAAAATCGGAAGTACTAGGGGCGTGATCGACAATCCCGCCCGCCTCCGCAACCCCCAGAGCCGCAACGGAACGGGGTCATAATACAAGGATTAAAGACAAGGAGCTACTCAGAACAGTATACAATTACTGTAAACAGGTAGAGGAAATAAATCTGGGAAGAATGAAACTTGAAACGCGGAAAACGGACTCCGAACAGACGGGTCAAAAACGACGAGTCTGCCCAAAATCAGACGTCTGGAACTTCTTCCAGATGTCTTAAAAGGTCGATCATGCCATACCTTGGTCTGCGCAGTCCTTCAGACGTCCAGAAGCCCGCTGGATCATCTAAACTTAGTTTCCAGACGTCCGATTATCACCCCGGACGTCTGGAGGTCCTCTCCGTCGTCTGGTACTGTGTCCAGACGTCTGATCCGTGTGGGATGGCGAGCCCTACCGCCCTCCCGAACGATTCCTGCACGCACACACACTCGCTCTCATCACGAAGGGGTGCAGAAGAACGCGGCGGACGGCTGCATGGCCATACACGCGTAAAAAGGAGAAGGTAAGAAAATATTGTACCTATCAGATGTCTGGACCTTCCTCTAGACGTCTTATGCGTTGTCTGTACGTAAGTTCAGACGTCTGATTCTGGAAAATTTTCCCAGAATCAGAACCCTTCTCACTCTCCGCCCGCAGCACACGGCCGTGCCGCACCGCATCCGCTTGCTGCCCGAGCTGCAGCAGCTCCTCCACGACACCCCACGCCCGCTGCTCTCCCGCCGGCCGGCTCTAGCTGCCCTGACAAGCTCGTACCCTCGCGGTCGAGCTTCTACTTCCTCTCGCAACAACCCTCCTTCCCACACGCTCGCAGCAGCCGCTGCTGCCGCTCTCGCTCGCTCGCGTTCTCGCTAGCAGGGAGAAGGAGAAGAAGAAGACGGTCGAGTGAGGCTGAGGGAGAGGGGGAGCGTTCTTATAAGGCAGCCGCGGGGAGAGAGAAGGAGGAAAACGGCACCTGCAGGGAGAGAAAAGGGAAAAACAAAGGCGGCGGGTTCACTCTGCACGCGCAGGCGTGCAGACGCGAACCTGTACGTCGAAAAAATTTAATACCAGACGTCTGGGAAGGGTTTCAAACATCTGGGCCACTTCCCAAACATCTTAAACTACGTCTAATACCCTACTCGTAACAGATGTCGTCACCAGATGTCCAGCCCGTCGTCTGGAAGGCACTCCACTTCTCTCGCCGTGCTCCGCCGTGGCTCCTCCTGCTCTGCTGCAGCTCCGACCGCTGTAGAAGGTCGGGGACGACGCCCCAATGCTCTCCTCCTCCCACACGCGTCGCAGTGGCCGTGCAAACCTCCGGCGAGCCTCCACGAGCTCACGACCTCGGCCCTCTCCTCCTCCTCACGTTCACTCTTCCTCGCTCTCGCTCCCTCTCTCTCGCACACCTCACTCACGGCAGTGGAGTGGGGAGGAAGGTGGTGGTGGTGGAGTGGAGAGGAGGGGAAGGGGGGGTGTTTCTTGTAGGTGAGGGGTTTAGGGTTCGGCAGAGAAAAGGAAGAAGAGAGGAGAGAGACGAAGGTCTGCATGCTGCCTGTGCGCAGAAAGCAAATGCGCGTACAGATTTTTCAATTTCAAGACGTATGGGAAGCGATCCAAACATCTAACCAGACGTCTGACTGACAATTCAGAAGTCTTAAAAGGCTCAAATCAGAACAGATCTTTACAAAATGTGAGATTGTGAGTAATCGAGAGGGGAAAAATTAGTAGCGGTATGTAGGGCAACAACAAAAGAAAAGCATCACACAATCACCATTTAGATTTAATATAATTTCATATTGCATCCATATCAGGCTTGATAGCATAAAAACATATTACCAAACTTTTCTCAAATGGTTTCCTTATCAATTCAATCTCCTCCTTTGTGAATTCAATGCATGGCAACCCATTCTTAAGATTAGCATTTCTAATGTCAATTCAATTAAGGCCCAATGTATACATTAATGGCAGAAAATCCTCCAAATGCAAACACAAGAACATAAGAAGTTTGTGTGGCTGCTACTTTTTTAAATTAGGCTAGAAATGGATCATTTGATTCTAATGTGGTTTTTTGAAATGGATCATTTATGCCTTCTTGTGGTATTAGGATCAACTTTTTGTTTTATCTTATGTTGATTTGGTAAGTCAGGTAGTGCAGATAATGGCTTTAAATGGAAAGGCAGCCACTTAGAACATACTGAAAAATTAGGGCTTTCTTCCAACAATCCTAGGGGACATTCTGTTACATAAACTACAAATTTGATTGATAAAAATAATATCTAGAGGTTTGTTGAGGTTTTTCTTGGAGAAGTGGATTTAAATTTTACATTTTACAGAGGAAAAGTGAAATATCATGCAAAAGACCCCATTTGATGATAAATTGTTTTCAAAGATAATTATCCTTCCATTACTATTATACTAGGAAATTGGGATTCGTGCTTCACGGAGAGAATAACATTATTATTGATGGAAAATTCAAAAGTATATATAATATAATTTATTTACTTATCCAATATACACAGTCATTTTTATTTCAACAATTGAAATGGTAGCCTATCTTAAATAATCTATTCTTATAAACTAAGAGACGATCTCCCCCCTCATATTGATTTAATATCATGATGTTAAGCATACCTTTTTTTCCGGCTTGAATCTAAGCCCCAATCGTAATAATTTGCATTTGGGCTATGAATCTCTTAAAAATGTGAAAATTAAATGTTATTTAGTGATAATTACTAAACAATAAATGTGTTTATATATATCCGTTCTAGGCCACATTTGGTTGTGGGAAAAAACCTTGGATAACGTTACCAAAGGGGCTTATCCCTTTATAATGCTAACAGGTCACGTGGAGGGATATAGTTGGGTTTGTTGTTTCCATAACATACTCTCCACCACAATTCTTTTCCTTTCATGTGTCAACAGAGAGGGGGGTGGGGGGGGGTATGTATGAGAGACGGGGAGAGCATGGGGGTGGGGGCGGTCATGGGATAGAGAGAGATGGGGAGAGAGAGCGAGAGGGTGTGGAGGAGGGCAACGACGAGGTGGAGCGAAGAGGAGGGGGCTTGACATGTGTACAGGGGAACCCTTATTTCGTTATAGGTAATAGATTTTTTATTTCCTTATGGCATTGGTTTCAGAGTGTTGATATTTGGACACTAGGCAACCTCTTTACAAACCACTAGCATTCTATTGTCGTTCTTTTGAATTAATCTTTCACTAGAGTATGAACACTTCAATTAAAAATTATTTGATACATTCTATTTTTTTGCTTCGTAGACAAATATGATCCAGATTCAAAAGGAGACCCTGTTGAATCTTCTCCACTAAAGAAGGTTGCACCTCTTACTGGCAATATAAAGTTTCTAAATTCTCAATATCCAGAAGTTGTAAGAAATGAAAGAAACAAGGAATCGAGATGACCAACTCTACCCAATAACAATAGGAATGGGGCAGCAAGGGGTCAGTTGAATGTTTTCTCATATTCAATGGCTAGACACAAAGATAAAAACCAGGAAGCTGCTGCTTTCTAGAATCAGGCTAGAAATGGATCGTTTGATTTTGAAGTGGTTTTCTGAAATAGATCAGGTAGCTTACTGCTATGTTGTAGGAACAAAAGAAAAAATGGAAGGACCTAAGGTTAGCCTCTACATTATCATTTGCTTTCAGTTGTGTCCTGCAAGCTGTTAAACCTTTTTATAATTCAACACTGTAGGTCTTATTCAGATCACTGAATCAAGGTTGCAAGGTAGATGTGTGGTCTACTGGAGTTACCATTCTCTATATGATCATAGGAAGAATTCCATTCAATGGTGATCTTGAACAGTAAGCTTTATAATATCTTGGGATATTTCACAAAATGTAATGTTATTTCCTTTGTCACCAACGGAGTTATTGTCATTGGCACAAATATAAAAGAAATTGATAAGCTAAAGGAGAGTGAAGATCTTTGGGAAGTTGCCAAGATAAACAATCGCAAGTCATCCTTCCTAACGGTATGTCTCTAAAGTGTGCTCTTTAAATGTTCATGTAGAAGGTCGGTCTCATGGCATTTTAGCTGTAGGAATTATTTGATATCCAATGCTTGCGTATCTGTTAAACTAAGAGATTGGTGCAAGAAGAATATGGAGAAGCCAGAATTCCTTGACAAGGTACTAGACATGGTGTTTGATCTTGTGGATAGACTTTTGGCAGTAAAACCCTAGCTAAGAATTAGTTTTGAGGAAGTCCTGATGCATGATTTTATCTCTCCATGTCGAAAGGAGCTCCGAAAATAGAGGATGCTCCACGTTTCCCCCAGTTCACAACTAAAGTTTCATACTTGGATTATAAGATCTACTGTTGTTTTGCTGAACTTTGAGAAGTTACTATTTTTGTTAAAAAAAAAATCTTAGTAAAAAATATCAATAGTATCAATTAATTAATATAACAAAGTATCATTAAAATAAATCAATAGTGACAATTAAATATCAAAAGAAACGTCATTAAAGTAAATCGATAGTGACGATTTAATAATATAAAAATGTGTCATTAAAGAAGATTAATAGTAATGATTTAGTGGCATAAACAAAAGTCATTAAATAAAATATATGATGACATTATTAACGTCAATTAAATTTCTATTAATGTAATTCATACTGGCAAAATAATGACAAATAAATCGCCATGCTAATACCAATAATTTAGTGATAATTATACAATTACTGTTAATCTTTTAATGACGTCAACGAAAATGATAATTATTTTAAATCTCACTAATTTTATATAACAATAAATATAAAACTTAGAACGGTAAATATTAATTGTCTTTAGAAGCTATTTTTTTTATATTAGATCTAAATTTTTGAATTAACACACATCGAGTATAACTAAATTGTTAAAAGGACATGAGAGTCGAAGATCAGGAAGATGAAGGTGCCCAGGTTGTCCGCACATGAGGCGGAGATTGAAGAGTTGCGTCGAAGGCCGCCATGATCTTTAAAAGTAGTTATATATGTCGTGATGTTGTTGGCAGTGGGTTTTATCATGTATGTCCTAGTCGTCGTGGGAATCATGCGCCTTGTTAGCAGCAATTTAAATTTTTGTTGCTTCTCCATTTACATGTGGTGTCATCTTTTGTCTTGTCTGCTGTCATGTTGGTCCTATGTTGACTGCTTTCGATGTCAGATGAGGAATATATTCTTTCCGGAACATGTTAGTATGTTGTGATGCTTGTATCTTTAGAATTGATTTTACTTTGGAATATTATGTTCAAACTATTGTCCGAGACCATAGTGTCACATTAACTTCATGTTATTATTCCACGCCTCTATGATATACTCACCGAAGGTATCATATCATGTGAATATATATATATATATATATATATATATATATATATATATATATATATATATATCACATTACCTCACATGGGCGTCTGATATGTCAGGGTTATTATCATGCATTAAGGCATGATAAGACATGAGATAATGTCTTATCGTTGAACAAGACATGCAACATGAAACGAGATGGTATCATAGGCCATGATATCATCCTGCAGTAGTAGTCATACTTGGTTCTCCGCTCTTCCTTAATCCTGTTAAGATGTTATCTAAAGAGCATGATAATATTATTTGAACAGTTTAATAATCTTCCTTATAATATACATACGACAGGTAATAAACCGTTGTGGAATCCCTGCTCCCCTTGTTGAGCGGAGTCGGGGGTCTATAAATGACTAATTTAAATAAAATCGCCCCGTAAAAAGCGTTACAAAATACACTTTTTTTTTTAGCAATGTTAGCGATTGATTCATGAGTTCTATACACGACGAGCACATTCCGGATGTTAACATGGTCAACAATGATTGATGGCATAATATTTGATGGATGTCATCTAACATTTAGGAGATTTAGTCCCATGTATTAATTGTATTATATGACATTGAATTCGTATTTTACATGATGTGGTAATTTACCTTCACGTACGCCGCCTATTGGATGGTACGTTCATGGAAAATGGAACATATCGCGTACTTCGCAAGTGAGAACATGCCGAAAATAAGAAAACTAGGAAACTTACAAAAAATAAGAAATTTGTGCTGTCCAAAGTTTCATGTAAAGCCTCAGATGAAACTTTGGTCTACTATTCCTCCAAAAATAAGTATAATCCTCGAAAAAATAAAAAAAATTCCTCGAATCATATCTCAAGCCAAAATAGCCGCTAATTGTAATAACTTGTCATTTTCATACCCCTTTTTGGAAAGAACAATGATTTACACAGGGATAAATCTCACGCTCCATTTCAAGCCATAGCATCTCCTCGTCCATAAAATATCATCTCAAACTCCGATGGATCGATGTTGCATCCCTATTTTGTTTGCATGCCTGGATCAAACATATGGGAGATGTAAGGGTTTGAAATGGAGCATGAGATTTGCCCTGTATAAATCATTGCTCGTATAAATATGGTCATTGGATTTTTTTTTTTTTTAATGATTTAAGTAGCTTGTGGGCCAAGCTGGCGGAGTCAGGTACGCCTGCCCAAGTTAAACTGAGCTAATTAGCAGCTCATCAAGGCACGGTAAGAAAAGCTAAATCCAGGCTTTTTGTGAGTTTGTCAGAATAGGCCAAGACCCAATAATTAATAGGAATGGCATTTTTTTTTTTTTGCACTATATGGGAACATAGCAATCTTAATTCCCAAAAACCCAATGCTAGTGTCAAGTAGAGTTACAAGCGGAGACCTTGTTGGATTAGAAAACAACATTAAAACCCAATTAATTATGTTGCCCTCAAATAGCACATCTGGTGTAGTAATATCATGGTACCCTTCCACGATTACCCGTATGTGCAAAATTTCTGAATCCTTCACAGTCGAGATGTCCCCAAGTGTGTCAACCATTCGTATGTTTTGCTCGCCCATTCGGAAGAACCAGGAAAGTTCTATTTTCCTGAATCCATCTTTTCTGCAGTTAACGAAGAGGTGGCAGATTTTTTTCCAAGATCTCGCTAACGTATCCCGAGATTAGCCTGGTTAATGCCAACTAAAGTTTGGGCTCCAGACGGTTTTGCATATTAATCGGTGGGTTCTCACACGCTAAGCCCAAGCAAGATCTTGAGCTTATTGAAGTGTTCGTTTGCTTATAAAGTTGTCCACGTTTTCCCAAAACTCAAAATTTATTAGCTTCCTGATTTCATCGAAATGCCTGCGGACTTCCCAATTAATTTGTCATCATGAAAACTTATTTTTGCATTACGATGACAATGTTCACTCTCAAGGTAACAAAATACGTTTGGCTTTTGATGAGGCTTATGCATGTCAACATAATCGAACTCTGCTGGATGTGCTTATCAAGCCCTAGCTAGCCTAAGCAAGATGATCAAAGATTGGTTCAAGTTCCATCCATGATGGACCCACTGAGGCTTTTTACATCAATCATCCACGTCGGAGAAAGCCAAGAAAGAACAAATGGAAAATCATGAGATTTCATCCTCTACTATGTAGGAGGTGTTAAAAATATGAGAATATTCCTGCTTGACTTAAATTCCAAGCATTGAGTCTTGTTAGGTTTAAGATTCTTATATCCTAACACGAATAAGAGTTTGAAAACCTATTTAGCGTAGGATTCTTGAGTTATGTATTGAATTTATAAATAGAGAAATGATCTTTCTTCATAGGCGTTGGACCAAATAAAAAGAGGTGAAAGATCTAATCCAAAGGGCACTTGGATTTTGGTCGAATACGAGGAGCTCTCTCTTAAAGGTACCAATGTAATTCATTCTACCATAATGGTTCTTCATTTTTTTCCCCCATGTCGTTTCTCCCCTTAAAGGAAGAGGGGTTTTTCACGTTAAATACGGTGTTCTTTGAGATGCTTGCTTGCATACCTTGATGTGAGGTGAGATGCCCTAACGTTCATACTCAACCATCCAATGTCTATGTTCTTTTTCATAAAAACAATCCAATGTCTACTTTCAGGTGCCTCTGCAATGATGATGATGTGTTTGGAGGAACAATTGATATCAAAGCCAAGTTGATCATGTAGGTTACACAATCCTCGAGATGATGGCCGTTGAGAGATCTAGCATGTCATGCATGTTTGGATTCAACGAGAAAGGCAAGGGCATAAGAGAGGAATCAGAATCATAGATGATGCAAGCATCTAGATAGGTATATGTAGTAGAGTCACACTTAACATAAAGATGCATGTCCATGTCACAAATGGTTGAAGGATACCAATCTGGAAGGTTGTCCGACTTGCAAAGACTACGTTAGAATTGCATGTCGATGAAGAAAATACATGTACCAGAGGGTCACATATAGCTAGAGAGATGTGGCGCAAACTCGTTTAATTTGCGACAATAGGTGGGCTCTAATCAAATTCCAAACGAGGGTACATGATGGGCCAAATTACACATGCAAGATATAACAGGTGTAAGTTATGACATCCCAGATCTTGTAGATGCAAGCAGTGATAACTCAGTCATTTCAAGTTGCTACTGCTAAGTTGACCAAATGAAAGAAAGGAAAAGCAACTGAGGCAAAGTAATAGCAATCGATGATGCGTGGCAAGACATAATGTGAAGGGTGTGGTAGCTCTCCTAGTCCATGATTTCCATTTGCCCATGACCTGCGCATTCAAGGTGGAGTTGCACCCCCTTGTATCAAGTGGCATGGATGAAGATCAACACAAATGAAGCGCAAGTCAGAGAGAGGCACAATAAGCTCCCAAAGGATCACATAAGATGACAACTTGCATGACAAATGGGCTTGCTCATGATGAGAGCAACTATGCTCCCACAACAAGGGGCAGTACATGGATGATGTAAACAAGTTAGTTGATGAAATGCTAAAGGTGAGAATTGTTGAGAAGCAATGGCTCACCATGATGATGCATTCAAAGGAGAAGAGCAAATGTGGGATTGATCAGCCTGGTGGGATGGTGGCCACATCAAAAGGCAATGGATCTTCCTTAATGAGGTGTTGTTCTTGCTAAGGTAGAGAGTGGTTAATGAAGGTCTCTCTAGTTTAAAAGAGATGTGGAGGACATTTCGTGAAGCTTGAATGTGGTGCAAAGGTTGCAAACATTGAGTGATGGATGACAGATCCAAAAGATGGGGAGACAAGCTCGGTGGGATGGAGATCGCTATGGAATTACCATCATTAGGATATCGTTAGGAATTTGAAAATATTCCTATTTTATTTGACTTGATTCCCAATCATTACGAGTCCTTTTAGGTTTAGGACTCTTATGCCTAAATAGGCATAGGCGTTTGGAATCCTAGTAAGTGTAGGATTCTAGAGTCCTATATCAAGTCTATAAATAGAGAGGTAATCTTTCATTCTAGGCTTTGGGGAATGGATCTAAATAAAGCGACGAGAGAGATGAATCCACAAGGTGTTCAAATTTTGGTCGAGAGCAAGGAGCTGTCTTCAAGGTGCCAATGTAATTCCTTCTACTATAGTTCTTCAAGTTCTCCCTCGTGCTTTTTCCTCCGAGAGATGAAGGGGTATGCCATGTGTAATATGGTGTTCTTCGCAGTGCTTCCTTGCATGCCTTGATAAGAGGTGCAATGTCTTGATGGTCGTGCCCAACAATCCAATGTTCGCTTTGATGGCACTTCCATAACGATGATGATGTGTTTTGCACAAGGCGCACCCATTCTCCCAAATATTCAATTGACTACAACATGCAATAAATGTTGTTGAGATTTGCGCGATCCGGAGCGTGGAGAAGCCCTGCAAAGGCTGCACGAGTCCCTAATCTACTAGAGGCAAACCAAGGAATCAGTCTATGGACTGAGGACCCCTACAAAGGGAGAGACGGTTTGCAAGTGCTGCAGACCGAGTCCTTGACAAGGAGCCTGATCGACTTATAATGTGCAGACTGGTGTACTGTCCAAAGGGTTGTCCTGCGGTCTGGAGGGTGGCCAGTTTAGAGGAGAACCGATCTGGGCAGACCGATGGTAGAGGAGACCAATGGCTGGGTTGCTGCCGATCAACAAGGCTGCAGGTCCACTTGGACTGATGGTTTGATTTGAAGAGAGTTGAGAGGAGCTTAATAGATAGAATTTTATTATTGCTCAAAGAAAATATATGAGAATGCTCTTTATTTATAGAGAGTACATATCCCCCAACAATAGTAAACAAATATTCATATTTCTAAAACTAGACTCAACTAATCAAATCTAATCAAATCTTCTAAATTTAGAACCAAATCTTTACAAATCTCCTTAAAACAAATAAATTAAATTAAGTTAATTACCAACTAAGAAATCACTTCCTACTTTTGATCCCTATAGACCCAAAATCGATGGCTAACTGACATGTGACACTACCACATGACCTGATGGTTGCCATGTGGCATGTGTCACGTGACTTTTTTTATTCCCAACAAATGTGACTTCAACCTACTTTCTAAAGATCAGCTATTTGTCATTCTAACTTCGAACTTGAGAAGCAATCCTTATCCTAAGAATGGAAAGTCACGAGATGGACCAAAAGGAAGGATGCCTTGTTGAAGACCTATTAACTTTTAAGATTGAAGTCCTCCCTCTCACATTCTTAGAATTGAAAGCCCTCACTAATAGATCTCTATTCTTCAAATCTTTGACTGTCCTTTCAATCAACCTCAACGTAGATGCTACTCTACATAACATACCATGCAAATAGCTTCCAAGGTCACTTCAAAACCAATTCATCAAGCAAGCCTACAACTTGCAGGTGATGCTCTTTATTTATATTCAGTAAAAGATATGTCATCCCTTTCTATACAACCACACTAGGTACTACTCTAAGGCTACCAGTCACCACCATCTAGCGTCGTTAGCACTTCCTCCACACTAGCTCTTACACTTCTACTCAAAATGTCATATGCATTGCACAATTCAAACACAACATGCTCATCTTGAATGGAGACTCTTAAAAGCAAACACAAGACAAACTTCATGACTATCGTAAGCATTGGCCCTTACACCTCTTCATCCCCTACGTGACTTAATCAACACCAAAAACCCCCTACACCTTTTCATTCCCCACTCGACTTGATCAACACCAAGAACCACAAAAACACCACGCCAACACCACCTAATAACACATCTTGAAGGAGCCCCTAAAATGACCACAGCAAGAGGCAAGTGCTGAGCCACACACTTGGGGGATCGGAGACAAAGGACAAGCTGCCAAGGTTGGAGGTGATGTAGGGGAAGGAGGCAAGTGAGACAAGCACAACGAAGGTTACCTGATTCCAACCAGCTAAGGTAAGCTATGACAACATGCTCACGAGTGGCAATGCCAGAGACGTATCAAGAAAGACATCCACCAAGCAATTGCAGGAGAAAGCAAGCAACAACAGGGAACACCAGCACGGTGGTGGCAGCAGATTGAATGTTGTGGGGATGCTGCAACAAGCATGAGGGTAGACATAATCTGCAACAAGTATGGTGAAATTGAAAATGGTATTAACATTATAATCCACATTGTTACAAAACTGAATCATGTGACTTAAGGAATGACTGAACTTTATTGTTGCTAATAAGCAAGTACCAAAAAATAATAATAAATCAAGGACCAAATCAACAGCTTCTGAAATTGGTGGGTGACGCGCGAATCAGCATGTGAGTTCACATAAATTACTCATTGAAACAGTTTGGGCTGATTCTTTCAGTTGGTCGTGGAAAGATTTTCAAAACATTATGTTCATAAGACGTAATCTGCAGAAACAATACTGCTCGTCATTTCCAAACACGTCATATGGTGCAAGAAAAGTCAGATTTAACAACAAACCCAGGTCACCCCCAATCAACATTTTAAAGAGCTGTTTACACTTACAGTAGTGATCCATGCCACCAAGAAAACATCGAACCAGGAGCGAAAGGGGATGCGGGAGCAAAGATGTGACGAAGAAAATAAATTTAAAAAACTAGAAGAAAATGGGAACCAATACAGGACACCCTTGTTTACATTGGAGAGGTAGAGAGAAATTTGGACCTTTGAAATATCTTTAAATTAAAAACTTAGATGGGAGAGATGTTATACAAAGGAAACATGTTACACCGATATTATCAATAATAATGATAATTACCATACAAGCATGTTGAGATCCCTAAACTGAAGACAGAAAATGTGCACGTGCAAGGACATATTCCTTCCCAGCAATCCACACCCCTGTTTGTGACCATTGCACATCCTCCCACTCCAAGTTATCCTCCAAGACCTGCCATGAGAAGCATCAATGGCTACAGCACATGAGCATCATTCATTGAAAAATTGTGCAACTATCGAATTGCCAATAGATAGGATTTTTTTTTGTCGACTTGCATGCCCAATTGCAAGCCATTGCTGTAGTGACTGGGGAAACAGCATAATTATTCCACCAAGGGCATTATACAACTCAAAAACTTGCCTATCTATGAATGAGTCCACTGTGAACAATATGTTAAGAGGAAACATGAAGACAGCAATTAAAATGGTGCTTCTCGACCCTGGGAAAAGGGAAAGCTGTTTCTTGAATGGCACAGGCACCAGTTTCTTTGCTAGTATAGGGTAGCTTCCCTCCTGATGGGGTTTCTTTCAGGCCAGTTCTCATTCCATCAAAGTGAGATTCACCAACACTGTCCCTCTAGGCAGGCGGGAACCTTGGTTACATTCCATCCACCAATGACGACTTTCACTAAGCACCAGAAATACGCCCAATTCATTCCTGAACTAGTTACACTTATGTGTGTGTATCCCATTAAAGTGAAATCAAGCAAAAGTGAGAAGATCCAAGATGCACAGTTTCAGACAGAAAGGGGCAGGGCCGCAACCTTTGCTTTTCTTTGGTTGATATGGTTGGAAAGAAATGATGTTTTTAATTCCTCCAGACCTTACCGGTAAGGTCATGTAAGGGAGGAGAATTTGCTTTGAGAACTCTGTAGTTTTTGCTTTGAGTTATAATTATTACTTTAGGATAACTTCCAACACCGAGTAGACATTATCTCCACTAAAAAAGACAAAAGAAGAAAATATCCAAGATGACTTTTTAGAAGATTTTCAAGTGGATATCAGTAAACTACCTCAAGATGTTCAGTGGGCAATGGAATTCCAATTGACCTCATTGTTTTCTGAGGAAGGGGCTTCTTGCAACGTGACCATCGGAATAGGTCAATAATATGATCACGGTCATGGTTCCTCTCGCCATTATTTGCAAGAGAACTATGATGCTGAGATTTTCCCTGGCCTGACTCCAGTGTTGCTGAGGTCGATGCTGCCGTGCCATTACTAAGAATCTTTTCTCCACTAAAGCAGAGTTCATACCTGCCAATAGAAAAAACATGACAATCAAGAACAAGAGAGGTGACAAAGAATAGGCCTGGACGAAAAGTATAGGAACTCAAATTAAACCTCTAACCTTCTGTACACATGGATGACAAATCTATACTGAACCTGCCTGAAGGGCCACATAATTAGCCCTAAAATCAAATTAACCATCTCTGACAGGATTTTTACTCATTCAAAATCTTAAAATTGATATCCATGGCTTGAGTAGGATTCTGCTTTTGTTTTCCCTTTCAAAGTGAGAAGGATGAGCTGGCTGTGGTTTTGAAAACACAAGGACCCATCAAGACATCTAGTAACCAACATGGGGAAAAACACATGCACGCACACATGCACCCACAAGCACCCAAGCACATGCAAGCACACACATGTATGCATAACAACCATCTTTGAGAAAATACAAAATATATTAGAAGAACGCATGCACACGTGCACCCAAACACATGCGAGCACACACCTATGCATGCACGCAATAACACACCCGCACCGTCTAGTAGAGAACATAAATGTGTAGTGAGTGTGTACCATCTTAAAGGGGATGGCTTGAGAGGAAATCAATGATGAGAAGAACAATAGAGATCAAAACCAGGCAGAGAGACCAAGAAAGAAGTCTAGAAGGGGAGAACAGAGTGGCATTGGCAACTCTTCGGGAAGCAACGTCAGAAGACCTTACTGCCAAAACCAGCAAGACCTTGATAAGAAGAGGGTCCTCTACGATTCAGAAGTCGTGCAAGTCGGGAGTCTCAACTTATGGAGTTCGGAGCTTGGTGATAGAGAAAGAAGAGTAGGGAGTCACATTTAGTTAAGGGTTTGTTTCTTTAGGTGTATAAGTCATTTCAACAAAATGGAATCCCTCAGGCACCCAGAACAAATGCCTCGTGGGGCGAAGGCAAAGAGAGCATCCTTCTGCTTAACCTGGGGTGCATAGCCTGAACACCTTAAACAGCATTGTTCCTACCCACTTTTTATTTGCAGATAATTCACAACCCAGAAATCCATGAATCCATGATATTGACAAGGAGACTCTGGAGAAAATTAATGACAAAGGTACAGAACAATAATCTGTCTCCTAAATCAGTGGTATAGAACATTCAAATACTAACCCAAAGTCAAAAAAGGCTAAATCAGTGGTCAGTATACCTTTGGAAGTGAGTTTCCAAATATAAAACCTCTCCCTTCTTCAAGCGTGCAGAAGTATACATAGGCTTCTTCAATCCCTTATCAGCAACCACACTGATACTATATTTTAGCCTGGTCCAACAAATACATAACTGAGATGATTTTTCTACCAAAGCACATAATAACCGAATGCTGAAACCACACACCAACGATAGAACATTGAAGACAGCTTCATATTCATTGCAATTCAGAGCAAACAATCTCTTAAAATTCATTATGTGCAGCCTCGGCAAAAGATCTTTGAGATATCAAGTGTATGAGAAGAAAACAAAGAAACATTTGATTTCAAGACTTAAAAAGTTGAAAACCAAGGTCTTTGAGACCTTCCATCCTCAGAAAATCTGCCTACAATGTCAGTACTGCCACAAATATGACATCTCATGAATAAAGAAAAGCTGGAAAAATGTAAACATATATGCCTATTCCAACATGCATTTCTTGGCATTTTAAGTGCAGTTTTATGCATGTATTGCACGTTCATCAATACGTTTATGTGACCCTCCCACATGTGCTTTGATTATTTTAGGTCTCCTTATGGGGTTTGATTACCATGATTTAGGTAATATGTAATGGCTCAATAGGGTTCATACTAGAATAGTAATGTTGGTATCATTGAATTTGAAAAAGGAATATCTCAAGTACCATGGCTCATTGCACAAGTTGTACTGAATTGTAACTTCTCGAACAAATCTTTGTTGCCGCAATGCATTCTGCAAAAGATACCATTAGCCCATGTCATTAGATCAACAATTACAAAGAAAAGATGTCAAGTTCTAGCTGCACAAAGTCATATGTAATGATTAAAAAAAAAGATATTTCAAGTCAACAGCACAGCAAAAGAGGCTACCTAGATATGCCAACTATAAAGTTGACTGGAATCATCATATAATGCATATGCACTGTAAGTGAAGCGAACTCAAGTGTTGCTAATTTATAGGAGACAAATACTCAAAACTTTACAAGATACATGGATGTTGCCTTTATCAATTTGTGAATAGTAGACCTTTACCACTATTTTCCTTGCCATCATGTGATACTCTAGTCTCAGTTTAAAAAATTATCTCTATACAATGAAATATTGAGTTTTTCTTATTCCTTGATCAAGCTATTGTGTGAATTTGTACTTCCAAATAGATCCATCATACTTCCAAGTCTTCTTATAAACCAAATCCTAAGTAAAAGACTAAAAATTCTGGAATAACATAAATTGATTAAATTTAAAGAAGATAAAGAAATGAATCTAGAAGGATTTGGGAAATGAAAGCAATACCGAAGCAGCTGATCTTGTCGTCATTGTACGTTCAACTGAAACTGGAGCAAGAGTTGGCTCCACTGCAGACATGTGGTTCAATCGGGGCTCAAGATCAATAGTTCCACCTCCTTTCTGTAGAACATATAATAGTTAGCCACCCAAAATATACAAATTGGGGACAAAGGACAAATGTACCACGCTACTTCATTAACACAAGCAGGCATACATGCAAGTGTGCACAGACACACACTCTACCTACAGCACACCCATATCTTTTGTACATACATTGTGTTATTTTTCTTATTTCTGAGAAGTGTTCTTCAAATTGCCCAGTTTCTTACATCGGCATATAAGATGAGTTACAAAGGTCGGAAAAACTTGGACAGCTACCATACATTTTGAATCTGAGTTGCAATAATTTTCTGAATAAAGAACTAACTGAAATTCAATTTAGTTCAGCATGATTTCCAAAATCAATTCTCCATGGCATATATTTGATGTTAATATTCATGAAGTAAACCGATAGATAAAGATAGTTATGCACAAGTTTATTATTGCAAAACCTTATTACTTTATATTTTCTGCGCAAAACTAATCTCTGTGATTTATATGAAACGTAAGTCAAATGTCTATTATGCTCTCCTGTAAGTTCTGTCATCTACCACGTATCCACTGCGCCTAATATGTATTAAAATATCAACCACCTTAACGATGCAGCACCGCTCCACACAAAAACTGCAACTGATTCCTGCTCCCCAAGCACGAGAACGAACATTGTTTCTCAAAGTAGAAGTATAACCTGCATCGCATTCCAACCACACCATTAGTGTCATGAAGAGCAGCAGCAGGTCAACATTTGCAGAACCAAGGCAACTACTAACGTGAAATGTGTGTTTGTTGGCATTTATGTCCTCATGTCATGGAGCAAGGCAAGGCCAAAAGTTATAAACTAACCACAGAGGTGAAACACAACTGTGATGACAATAAAACATGTACACCACAATAATCTCATGCTAAAAGCATTTCAAATACAACAATGCAAAAGTCAATTTAAGATGAAGTGGAAATTATGCATCCTCAAACTATGTCCGGCAATGCTTATAACCTCATGTTTGTGAGGAAAAATCAGTAAGCGAATAACAAACAAAAATAAAATAAAAAGCAAAGAACTTATTGCAATTGAGTAGGAAATTGATATATATATGTATGAAAGCTAGACCTACACAAGCAGAACATAATGTAAGTTTATCATTTTTGTGGCAGTTTAGCATTTACATGCCTCACCACTTTCACTGACGTAAATGGATGCATCATTGAAAAGTTCACTTTACAGTTTGATGATCAAATACAAATTTACTTCTGGATATTAGATACCCAGGAATCCAATGCAAATGCGAGTCAAGAAGAAGCTTTTACCAAAAATCTCTGGCTAAAAGACAAAAGGAAGGATCATGTAACTAGTAGGATCTCGATATTTTGGAAAAGAAAACTCCAATTGCTAAATAAACAGACAATCCTTGTCCTGTTCTAACATTGTTATCTTCAATTCTTCTCAATGCCCTAATCCACATATCCCTGTCCAGAGTTCAGTCTTTCCCCATTGTCGCCTTAGTCTCTCCTGTCTCTAGGAAAGCAACAAAGGCTTACTCTGGCCATCTTTCCACTGAGGGGTATTACCATGTATGTGTTCAGTGATTACAAAGAGAATGGGTGAATGAAGAAACAGACAATTCTTACCAAGTTATTGAATATAAAGTAGTGACTTCAAAGAGAAAGGGTTAGTTATTGAAAAAAGAGAATAAGTTGAATCATTCAAAAGGCTAGAAGGATAACTATGAGTGCAGAGGTGCCTAGGAGGAGGGATGGCTTGTTTGGGGCAGTATTTGCAATAATGGCACCAAAGTAATCAGAGATTTTTATTTAGATTGAACAGGCTATTTGTGGTCAATAGCCATTCATTTTCATCGAGAATCAATAAAGCTTATATATAAAAGAAAAAAATAAAGGGCATCCCACACCATCCAACACAGTATAAAACAGCCGGCATTCCTTACAACCTTCTCCATACACACCTGACATCCTCCAAAAATAGTTGAATTCCAGTACGACACTGCACATACAAAAGCCAGCATCCAACTCGCTGCATCCCTATATGGAAAGTGACAGGTCAAGAAGACCATCCTCCATAAACATCTTTCAAAATGATCAAAGCAGGTGTCAAAATTCAACCAATGCTCGAAGAGGCCAAGCAGTAGCAACAAGTGGCAGCCAAAAATAGATGATCGCATCGATCACATCCTCCTGATGCTGCAACAAAGTAAGCAAGTAGGATGTGTCACCAGCACCCACCTGAGTCTAAACACCTTAATTAGCCTTCTTCCAGGTAACCAAGCAAATATCCACACCTTCAGAGTGGCTTTGCTTTCCACAGCAGCCTGCAATCACTAATAAGCATTGCATCTTCCCCTTGACCCTCCCACCAAAAGTCTGCAGCATTAAACACAAAGAATTAACCTGCCATCCCACACCCTCCCCCCCCCCCCCCCCACAAACCTTCCACAAGTCAAAAAAGGGAAGGGGACCATAGAACAGCCATACATCAAACAGAAGGAAAACCTCCTCCAAGCACAGCCCAGTGAATATATTGCAGAAGGTGGGAATCCAACAACCACAGCCTGTCTCCACTTGACCAGACCAACACTTACCATATGACGCATTGGCAAACAGATGTGGTTGTCATAAGGAAGCTCCCAAGTATCCCATCAAAAAACAAAAATCCTCACCATCAAAAATCTGTTGGAGTAGCAGCATAATCTTCAGCACACCTTCTAATGAAAAGGAGGCCCAGATAATAGCTTTCTGGACTCCCGAACCATAATACACAACAAAGAATTCATACATGAATCACTAGATCCACTCAGTTTTTATCACCCACTTTATTACCAAGGCATTGCTCAAGATTACAAAATGTTGCCCAAAAATCCTCCAGTATCTGCTTATCAATCCTCCAAGAGCTCTGCAAAAAACCCAAAGACCGGATATACAAAACAAAAGACCTTGCTACTGATCTCCCCTTCGAAAGAAGGGTGTGGATCAAGAGATCAAAATGGGCATAATTTCATCCTAAGCTCTACTCTTCACACCATTGATCTTTGATATCTCCTAAGAGTCCTTAATTAGTGAGTCACAGATAAGAAGACCATGGCTTGCTACCTAAGGACCATTCATCAGAACTCTTTCTGAGTGGCCCACTCTTCTAGAATTAGATTGCCTCTTGGCAAATCAAGATACTTTACCCATGAACTAGAAAAATCATTAGGTTCACCTTCTTCTCCCTCTGACATTCTACCCAACTCAAAAGGCCTAAAAAAAAATCATATAGAAACATGTAGAATGTGTGTGGGTTTTTCCCGTAATAGAAGGAAAGTGATGCACTGACATCAAGTATGAAAGTGACCAAACATCTTTCATTCATCAAGAATACAACCCTACAGCTTGACCTGAAAGGCTGAATGAATAACCTTGTGTTTCAAGTCTCTTCTATTTAAAAAAATGCATTTCAAACCAGAATACCTAACTCATGATACCTAGAGAACAGAAGAAGCATGCACTAAACACATGCAAAATTTTAGAACATACCTCATGGCTCATGACTGTTACACAATACATGCATGAAATTTTAATGAATTTGCACTATCATTAGACAACCATGGCAGTCAACAAGGGCAGATAATTAGAGAACAGCCTCTCCATGACACTGACATTTGCTAAAGCACGCATCTCCATAAATATAACTGAATTAAACAATAATTTAAAAAACTGCCAGCTTTGATTACAAATCAGGATAATTCCCACTCTAAGAATCCACAATTCCTTGTTGAATATTCAACAATCCATGATTCCCAAATCACTCGCCATATTTCTAAACAGCTGTGCCCCTTAATGCCCACCACACCTTTATCCAAGCCTACTCTCCACCAAGAAAGTGATATTAAAGTTACCATCAACCAGCCATGGCAGACCTACAAATAGAATAGAAAGTTTCCTCAAATCCTTCCAGAACATGTTCCTTAAAGCCACAGAAGTTCAATCCAAAGAACTACAAAATTGGAATTTCCATATCGACAACAAAGGGTAACCAAAACACAAAACAAAAGTTTCCATCCTACTTTCCAGCTAGCTCAAGCATACGATCCCTCCCAGTTACTACACAATCATTCAAGCTGCCTACCATTCAATTCAAGCCCATGAATTTCAACAACCATTTTCTACCAACCAACCTCCACAACCTGGCACCACATAAATCAAGCTTGGCTGCTTGAAGATACCCAAAACCTTCCCAGTGCAACCCCTTGACCCTCTTCTCACAAACCTCTAATACTCCACTTAAGGAAATTGAACATCATCAAAGAATTGGTGAATTCCTCCCCAGCCACAAACCACCTGCAATTGCCAACAGAGACAGCCAGAAGCCTCCATTGCCCTTGTTAGCATCAATCCACACCTTCCGTTGGCACTGTGGGCCTTGCAGAACCCTTGCTAACACTTACGTCGTCAGGTGAAGGGCTTGTTCTCCTTTAGGTCACATGCAATGGCCTGCAGAAGTCGAGGGAAGAGGAAATGGCATTGCTACCCAATCAAGATGTCTCCAAACTTCAAGATTGATCCAGTGATCCAAGAAAGAGGGTTCAAAAGGCAAGACCAGAATGCCAGACTGCTTCATGCCTTTATGGTCCAAGACAAAAGATCCAATGGTGAGTCAAACCCTGTTGAATCCAGAAGCAATGGAGAAGAGCATGGCAGCAGTGGTTGTGGCATATCCACAAACTCCCTTCTTGAAATCACACCATGAGCGGAAATGGTCCCTCCAACTTTTGCTCTCACCAACATGCATCTCATGGAAGCAAAACCTCGAATTAGTTATCTTTCTTGCAAACTTAATGTCTTTGTTCAAAATTTTACTGCATAAAGTTACTGACATGACCTCTCTCCTCTGACACCCACATAAAATCTCCAGACAGCACACCTGCAAACGGCATGCAAAAGAATCAACACCTTTCCATAAAGACTTCACTTGTCTGAATCAACAAGCAAGACAAGCCCTTGTGCAAACATAGGCACGCTGGGATCTACTGCACAACAGAAACCTCAATCAGGGCCTCTACAGCAACAATAACTCTCCTAGCAAGTTGAGCATTGCTTCTGAAGCTGAGATAAACACTGACCAAATCCCCCTCCAAGCATCTAAGTCTCAAAAGAATCCCAAAGAGCACTACCTCCAAAACAGGGTATGAACAAGTGGCTAGTGCATCATCTACTCTATCCTACTCTGACCAAAGTTCTGAGTACATGTCACTTCCAGGAATTTTCACTAATCCAAAGAAAATAAGCTTCTGCACCTCTTTCTTTTTCACATGTAAAAGTAACTTTCCTGGTGCAGAGGAGGAGAGACCAAACCCTTCCTGATCTCCAAACCCCCCACCCCAACTGCAAAGATGCCAGACAACCAATTTGCACCAAAGCTAAAAGATGTCCTACAGTGCTTATGGAGCAGAAAAGCAAAGGGAGCTCTTCTCCACAATGATCGAGGCCCATTACTGATGGAAAATGGGTTGGGCAGATAGAATGTTTCCCAAAAGAGGGAATCGGTTTTCTGGATGGGTTTGAGAGTCATACTGGAGACAATGCTTTCTTTTTCCCTATGCAAAAATAAGTTATGGGAAGTATTTCAGATTTTCGATGGATTACTGGACTTGACGTGGTCCTCTTGAGGATAGAGAACCCCACTTGTTTGCCTTATCTTCTGATCATCTCAACTCTACCATGGACTGTTGGGAACGGAGAAGTTCTATTTGGTCACCAATTTCAGTGGCATCATGTTAGATCAGCAGGTGGATGATTTCATTGCATTGTAGGAAGATCTCCTATAGAGGCCATCCACTTTAGGGGTCCCGCACTGTCGGTGTTGATGGGACAGAGCCTATTCAATCAAGTCCGCTTATAGGCTCCTAACGCCAAATCCAGAAAATGTGAAGCACCATTTCATTTGGAACTACAGACTCATTTGGAAGCCCAACATGCCTCTAAAGGTGAAGATATGTGCTTGGTTGTTGTAGAGAAGAAAAATCATGACTAGAGTTTAGAATCTGACCACTCAAATGCAGAAATGTATGATCTGATCTCCTTTTATCAAAATGAAAAAAGAATTTTGGATAAAAAGAGATCCCAATTTTTGTGTACCTGATGAAGACAATTAGTCTCTAATTATATTCTGAAATTCACTAGGATTCTATTTATTATTATCCACTAGGATTCTATTTATTATTTCTGATCAGTAAATAGAAAAAAAATAGAGATAAGAGTCGGTTGATTTTATGGTGAAAAATTCATTCATTTTTATTCTTCCACGAGAAAAAAACAGCAGGGGATCTATCAAATTTGAAGTATTCAACTTCACTAATGAGATAAATAAACTGACTTGCCACCTAAAATTGCACAAAAAAGATCTTTCATCTCAAAGAGGTCTACAAATCATTCTTTTAAGGATTGCCACTGCTCAGATGCAACATGTGCTCTGCTTATTGATGTGTCATAGGATTGTGAACATCTATTCTTTGATTGCCCCGTTGCCAATGCTGTGTAGCAGAGGCTTTTGAGAAACTGGCCCTCATGTCATCATTGGAAAATTTTTTAGTCTTCTTTCAGGATGAGGAGCTTTAAGAACAAAGAGTGAGCATGCTGCTCCTTTTGTGGCTCTTTGGGCAATCTAGCTCCAAAGGAAAGAATCATTTTCAGGGGAGAACCTTGCACCATTGATAATGTTCTTTTTGATATTGTTTTTTCTGGGGGGGGTTCCTAGGCTTCCAATTGACTTTGCATCTCATAATTTCCCCTATTTTATTAATCAAACTAGATGATCATCAACCTCAGGTGATCATTGTTTTCATTCTTGGAAGAAAAAAACAAATATTTTGACCACTTTTCAGGAAAAAAATTACCATAAGGCCTAAACTCCCAAATGGAGTTTCCTCTACATTGAAGCCAACTTCTTCATTAACTAGTTCACTCAAAACCATCTAATCCATACAACTATGAAGGACCACATAGTAACTACAACAATGACCAACTCGATAAGTCCCCACCAATTTGAGCACCTGACAAGTTTTGCAACAAACCCATATTATATGCTCTTGCTCTCCACAATGAAACAGTCCACATTCTTCTAACCCACCTTCACCAGGAAGTGGCAAGAACATCTTTCTGCCAAAGATCTTTCCTTCCCTACCCTCGATATCATTCACTTGCTCACCTTCCGTCAGGGGACTGAAAGTCCTTCAAACTCACTTTTTTGCTCACAAGAAACCTTTTGTTCTTTGAAGACTGTCAACTCCCTCTCAACTCCTGGATGGGAAAGAGGGACATTAATAGTTCTTTGTCCAAGGGACTACAATTGGCACATCTTCAACTAGAGGAGGGGAGTTGGGATGGAAGCAAAGCAAACAAACTCTTAATCGACCCTATTCCTGAGAAGGACTAGATCTACAACACAGACAACATGAACAACTCTTTCTAATTGAAATCAAAAGCGCTAGAAAAGAAAGATCCTATAAACTACCATGCAACAAGCAAGTCTTCCTCATCACTCCAATCCCACCAACTACTATCATTTTTTCCATGTGAAAAAAGGGACCCAACAGGGGAACCCCCATCGAGGAGTGCAATAGAGAATCTAAAATCCATTGCGAACAATTAGTCGAAGGAGTGGAGCGCATGCACACATACACTAACGACATACCTTTTGCATGATGGGTCAACGAGGAAATGGGGACAGCGGCTTAAACCAATAAGTGTAGGCATGTCCAAAGGTGGAATCTTTGGGTTCTTCCTATTTGTCCCGAAGCCGATTGATCTTGCCACTCTTCCCATACTCCCCTCCTAAAAATCCCTGGCAAGGAGAAAGTTATGACAAAACGATGCTAAAAGTATCCTCAGGGCTAAAGGATTTGAATGACAGAAGAGGCTTAACACATCTAGATCTCAAAATGGGATAGTTTCTTATGGATTCCTCGATATTGTTACGATGTGTCACACATAAAAACTGACATAAACATTAATCGTAGTGATATGGTCAAGGGTTTATGTGGGTAAAGACAAAAGGGGCCTCTGCTTATCACTGGAATGCAAATATTCCAGAATAAAAAATATACGAGTTCAGATTTGAATGTATAGAATAATGGACCAAACTGTGAGAGGCACATGAAAGAGATCAGTAGAATTGAGTGATTGGAAAAAGAAGACTAGAGGTAATTCCTGTGTGTCAGACAGCCAAAAAGAGGAGGGGGGAGAATAGCATCCTATCCCACTTTCATGGCATCGCTTTCTTACTGCTGCATAGCCTGCACCACCGCCAGGTCATTTGCCACTAAGCTGTTGCTGCTCCAATATGAGCCCACGTTAGTGATCATTATCTACCTGGTTTGATTCTCAAATGTTAAGGGGAGGAAATAAAGAGAGTAAAGGGAATCTTGATACATAAAAAAGGGTGAAAGCTCCTTTTCAAGAAAAGGGTAAAAGCAACATTAAGTGGCATGATCAATAAGAAAACGTCAAATGGTCAGATAAAATGGTCTAAGATCTAAAGTTGGCATGCAACAAATAATTCAAGTACTAACTCAAAAAAAACGGGTTTAGGCTACCACTTAGAAAGCACTCAATAGAAGGATGCCACCATGTGACTTAACTAAAAAGCTAACGAATAATTCTACACTCATAACGAAACTACAAGCACACTAGAATATAATCAAGAGAAACTGAACTGACCTACTCATGACCACAAAAAAAAGAAGCTGCAAACGAGAAGATACTTATTTTGGAACAAAGTGGAAAATATTTAGAAAGGATGGCATTCATTTGCTTACAATCTTGTGCGGGTAATACTCGAATAGTTGCCCATAACTCATGGATGGCAGACGGAGGGGGAGATGCTGTTGGACGACAATAACCAGTGTGCATGAGAACTGAAATGGATATCAGATTGTCAGACTGAAGTATTTTTTACTACAGCAGCCAAAAGTAACCATTGTAAATCCCGTACTGATGTAAAAATACCTGCAACAAGATCAGAGTCATCTGTGTAGATATCTGTTCCCCAAAGTTGGCCTCCTCTGACCTGAAGAGACAAAATTTTGCAGAAGTTACCAACTTGTCCACATAACACTCCAGAGAGAAAACAATGAGTGAGAAAATAGAAATGAAGACAACAGGAATACTAGATGCAATGGTCCATTCAAGTGGAGCTATGCAAGACTGCAAACTATGGTACGTCACGAAGTAAAATAGGCTGATAATGAGGGTTGTAAATGTGTATTTTATGCGAAGGAATCTCAGTTATATGATAGCCATTCTTTGTTTTGTAAGTAAATAGTAGGCTGGATGGAACAGATACTTCCAAAAAATTGTAATTGTAGGGTATAAAGGCGGTTACAAGTCAGTAATAACAAAATCTTTGTTAAGTTCTTACTCCACACAGAGTCATATCAACAAGATTTGTGATTTTTGGCTTCACGAATGGGCAGCAGCACAGACTCTTTCAGATAGATATCCTAGGCTATTTGCCTTGGCAACATATTTAGATATTTCAATAGCATCTTCATTGGCATACAGTGGATCACACCAGGGAGATGATAGCTGGACTCCTACTTTCCTCGAAATCTGTCCAAGCAAAGATTTGTGGAGTTTCTTGTACTGCTTGAAGATGTACCCTTCTTAAGCCACGGTAGGGAAAAGGAGATAAGTGGGAATAGAAGAGCGGAATCTTCTCTAAAAGACAGCCTATAAAGTTCTACATTTGGCTTTGAGACTCACCAGTTAAAAGCTCATCTATGATTACAAGATGATTCAAAAGGCAAGTGCACAATTGAAGGTTAAGATTTTTGCATGACCGGCAAGAAGGAGGATTACAATGAAGATTTTTAGCTTGAAGATAGCCCCAGTTCAGATGTTACTCGTGGTCATTGTAAAGAATCCTCAAAGGACTGTGCACACCTTCTATTCACTTTCCCTTTTGCAAGGGCAGTTTGAGGAGGGTTAACCTGAAGTGGATTGATTTCTCTTAAGAAATGGCTCTGAGGATGATTTTTCCAGTGAAAGAATAGGGAATAGGTGCTGAGTGTTTTAGATCAAGATCACAGAATGCATTTCTGTTGGCAACTATCTGGGCAATTTGGCTGCAAAGGGAAAACTAGCTTCAGAGACAAAAACCTACTAGAAAATGTAGTGGCCAACATACAGTGACCTAAAAGTCAGTGGGAGTCAATTGTGTAGGGGTCCAACTTGTACTACATGTAATTTTCTTGTTAAGGAAGCAATGAATTTGTCTACTCACTATTTCTGAGTGATCATCCTTAAACCTTTCAAAAGAACACAAATAAAACCTACCACTTCTCTGACACTCAAGATCCAATCATGAGTGCCAGTAGTTAAGACCTTATCGACTGTCCTTGTAGATATATAGTGTAGCCTAATCATTCATACATGCATTTTAGAGAAATGAAAGAGACTATTATACCCACATAAAAATACGAAAAATTACTGTAAGATGAAGCTGATAGACTTTCTTGAACTTACCAATAAAGCGGAAAAGGCCATATTCTATACTGCAATATTCTAGAAAACCAACAGAATGCCCTAAAGAGCAATCATTCAATTTATAGTCCAAAAAAAGGATGAATAATACAAAATATGTTTCATGATAACCTTTTTTTTTTGAGAGAATTCAAGATAACCAATGATGCTAATAACAGTATAAGTGGAAATTAACGTGAAATGCATAGGCCTGCTCTAGGCACACCTGACGATTTGTAGCAGTCACATGTTCGGCAGGTATTCGTATTTCAAGAGTTGGGCCATTTTGAAGATTTTCACCCTTGTTATTTTCACATGAGGCTTGAAATTCTTTCCATGCTTTCAGTATTTCCTGCATGCATTCTCCCACTTTATAAACAATTGAAGATACTTCAGTTTTCTCTGCAGAAAAGGAACCATTTGAAAGATCACTGAATTTGCCAAAATACCATGCAATTTGATGAAATAAAACATGTTTAACTGCTGCGTTTTGACATTGCATGATCTTATGCCATAAAGCCAATAGTATTACTAAAGACTTCTAAAAAGACCAAGTGGTAATTCCTTTCTAGGTATTCATCCATATATTTCACTGTTATAGATTCCATACCTCACCAATAGGTTGATTACCTGGCAGTAAATAGCAAGCTGATAGAGAATAAAATAAATTACGATTAAATTTCCTAGGATTAGCTGTTTTTCGTATTTTTAGTTTTTTGCGTTGGTAAAGAGTTTTATTGTTTCTATTATCCCAGGGTCCTCTCTCTATATAAAGAGGGCTTGGAGTTGCTTAATTAAAAACAACGCAGTTCATTTTCTTCCGCATGATATCAGAGCAAGTGTCATCCTAGGGAAAGAAACCCTAATCCTAGGGCCCGAGAGAGAGAGAGAGAGAGAGAGAGGCCCACTGCCGTCACCACCACCCCTCTCTATGCGCATACAACCCTCCACAAACGTGTGGAGAGAGAACAGCAACCTACTCGCACGCACCATACCACGTGTCCTCCCTGCCTACAACGCACACACGCAAGCTTCGTGCCTCTGCATGCCAATGCACGAGGCATCTGCCTAGCCGTTGTACATCGCGTGTGGGCTCTCTGCCAACCGCGCACCAACGCACGTGGACTACTACTACTACACCACGCGATCATGCATATGGTGCCTTGGCCTACCTCACGCACAAGCGCATCCTATTCTGCCTATTGCATGCATAGTGCGCAATGCTACGCTACTCTCCTACCACACGCCATCATGTGCGTCTGCCTTGCTGCATGCACAACATATGCGTTCTCTGCTTCCATACACACGCCACCACATGCACACCTCTATTCGTGTGTGCGCCACCACATGCGCCTCCTATGCACCACCATGCGCACCTCTGTGCACTTAACATGTTCTGCATGCCTTGCGCATGCCTGCCTGTGCACCGCAACATACACTACTTGCTCCTCGTACGCGACAACCCACGTACTACCACCCCTACATGCATAGTGCACTCCTACCTTGTCACTACAAATGCTATGACTGCTACTAATATTGTGCCCCTAATAATTTTATATTTTCAATGGGAACTAAAGCATCTACAATCTCTTCTGAGACCACCTCTCCTACTGCTGCTACTTCTGCTACAACCTCTTACTATCTACCACTACTATCTACAATCTACCACTGTTGTTATCTCTGCTACAGCCATAGTACTATCATCTATTGTCGCTAGCTCTAGTACAGCCATACTACTATCGTCTATTGTTACTACCTCGGATACAGCCATACTACCATTATATGTGACTGCTACTTCTACTAGTCTTCTACCGTTTCTTACTGCCAATGCTTGAGATCGTCTCTTGTTCTACTACCACTTGAGACCATCTCTCATTTACCGTTGCTACTGCTTGGGATCATCTCCCATCTCTACCTACATCCTGATGCTACTTGGGATCATCTCCTAATGCTTGTACACTACTACTGTCTATCTACTACATTTTCTACTCCTTCTATGACCGCAACCTACTCCTCCAGTCTACTATGTGCTCCTCTAAATGTTTACATTTGGAGAGAGTTAACTTTTGTTTTTTGTAACAAGTTAGGTGTTGCACACTCCAACTTGGGAAAGAGTGTTAGAGAATAAAATGGATTAGGATTAAATTTGTTAGAATTAGTTATCTTTCCTATTTTTAGTTTCTCTATTTTAGTAAAGGATTTTATTGTTTCCTATTATCCCTAGGTCCTCTCTATATATAAAGTAGGATAGAGCTTAATAAAAAAACACAATTCATTTTCTCCAACACAAGCAATGAAGGAAAAGGACAAAAGGCTATTCATTATTCATATTTGATGTTACATGGCGAAATGGTTAAAATAATATCATGAGCATTGCCCTTATCCTATTAATATCTTTGGATCTGTCAAGCTTCCACAAGATTATGGTGATTAGCTACAACCATGACTCACAAGCTAAAATAAAGTTGCTTTAAGGTTTGTCATTCTTATGTACTCAAGTATTGACTTGACATGTTTCGAATGCTTTTTTTTTTTAAAGGAACAAGTTTCGAAAACTTAACTTTAACAACTTTCAATTTCATATATATATTTAATTAAATAGTCTCATCTTCTACCAAATTTTCCAATGACATTTACAGCAACAAAGGCAAACAAATTAAAGACACCAACTATATGGAAGAAGCGAAATATTATTAAGCAATAAGTAAACTAGCATGTGATTATTGGCTTGCATTTAGAGGCTTCAGGGCAAGGGCTGACAGAGAGATCTCAGTGTTACAGTATGCAGACAACACTTTATTCTTGGTAGAAGGTTCTTCGACGAAGACTAGCAAGCTGCATGCATTTCTAGAGCTGTTTGGGGACACCTTTGGTTTACAGATTAACTATGGAAAGCCCAGTCTAGTGCCCTGTAATATGTCGAAGGAGGAGGGGGCAGCTTGTGGGACCGCGCTTAGGATAAGCAGGGGATCTTTACCCTTGTCCTATCTTGGCCTACCTCTCACAAATAGGCACCTCAAACTGCAGGATTGGCTTCCGCTTCTGGAGAAGATGACGAGATTGTTCCAGATTGTCATCGAGGGGGGGGGGGGGGGGGGGGGGGGGGGGGGGGGGGGGGTAGATTGACATTGGTAAAGGTGGTCCTCTCCTCCATTTCGGCTTATTTCCTGTCCATCTTCAGACTATCCCGGTAGGTGGAAAGGAAGATCACAGGACCAATGTGGGATTTCTTCTGGACGAACTTTGGGACAATAGGGAAGGGGGCGAGATTGGTGGCACGGGATGTCTACCAACCTACGACGGAGGGTGGACTCAAGGTTAGAGATGTTGAAGGTGTCAACCTGAGCTTTCTCACGAAGTAGATAATGATGCTAGTGAGTCAGGAGCAGAGTCTTCTAAGTGATGTACTTCATGACTATTATGGTTCCCTTCTCTCCTGGGAGACCCTCGAGTCCCCAGTACCAAGGGCGTCACACTTCTTGAGGAGACTAGCGTTGATGATCCCGAAGGCCCATGGTTTCTACACCCCGTACATGGGTGAGGGGGATAGGTTCAGATTCTGATTGGATGGCTAAAAGGGAGAAGGGGCATTTTGCAATAGGTACCCCTGCCTCTTCTCGAGGGCAACGAACAAGGAGGCGTCTGTTGGGAGTTGTTGGGATGATACTTGGTGTCCCACCTTTCAGGGAGCGTTGTCGGAGCAGAGGCGTGCAGAGTTCCAGATGATGTTGCAGGACCTTTGGGGTTGGGAGCCAGGGGAGGGAGAGATGCTTTTTTCTAAGACAATGGGAGTTTCTCTGTCAAGAAGGCCTTCCACAGGTTGCGTGGAAATGCTCCAGCAATGGACCTCAATCTCCAGCGAGATTGTAGGATGATTCGATCCGCAGATTGCCCCCTAAAGGTTAAGATTTTCTCGTGACTAGTGAAGAGATGACGAGTATCACAAAACCTTAGAGGGTGAGGTGGTTGGTGATGGAGGACATTCGATGCTCCTATGGCGTGGTTGCATGGGTGGAGTTTATGTTGAAAATGTTGTGTGGTGGAACATATGTAATTATTCCACTCCATTGGAGAGATAGAACTAATAGCTACTAACCTCTCGTAACCATCCTACTACCTTTTCCAAAAAAAAAACAAACACTAAGCCTTTTTTGGCAAGATCCAAATCCATCATAAGCCACTCCTAGACTTGGATTCAAGAAATGATCATGTTGAAGTTAAAAAAAAAAAAGTCATATTGATGGTTTCCTACCCAACTTTTGTTCAATCTTGCTTGACCCTCCTAGGAGTCTCAACCATCAACTTCTCAAATCTCCTAATTGGGACACCATCGTAGTCTTATCTGAACATGTACAAACCACCATAAACATGTCTCTTTCATTTTATCATCTACCAATGCCACCACTCTAACCTCTTCCTTGATGATCTCATTGTTCTAGATGCCCGTGGCATGATGACAAAATGGCTTTTTTTCTGACATGAGGCCATATTAACATATGTAATGTCGAAATGGAGGAGTCTCAACGATATTTTACCAAATATCAATCTAATATGTTGATAATTTTGATAAAATGGGTGACATTAAGTATAATTCTTAGACTATTACCACATTTTAAGGTTAAAGTAGGCAGCTCGATAATTCATTTCTACCACTTACTATTGTCACATGGTTGTTGGAATGATAAGAACTTTTTCAAATGTTTTCTCTCCCTATTTGTTAAATCTTCAAGGTAATTTAACTTCTCCAAGGTTGATTGGTATTTATTTCTTATTCTCTAAGCTAGATTTTAGCTACAATCCTTAAATTTATTGATCATATTGTGGGTTTTAACGAATACATTTGCAAATCCATATTGTTTGATCTATAAATTTTATAGAGTTAAATAATGCTTAAATACTTTTTTGATAAGGATTAATCTTCAAATGTTTATCAAGTTTCTCTAACACAATTATATGAATTTAATACAATTCTAATTATTCTAATAGAATTTGAATATTTCCTTGGTATGCCTCCGACATACCTCTAAAATGCCTATTTTTAGGGGGTGTTGAAGTTATCAAAATTCAACATCAAAACTTTAGCATTTCCTCGATATGCCTCTAAAATAGATATTTCCAAAATCATCAAAACAACTTCGAAATCAGCATTTAAAACATTTGTTTCTAACCCCTAGCAATACCAATAAACTTCATCAGGCCATGTACCACATAATTGTAATATTTACTAATCCAAGACTGTTTCTCAGAAATACTCTTCTTTCAAGCTTAAACGATGCAACCTATCTTATCTGCATTTATGTTCAATGAATTTGATATTTTATTCACTACATAGTCCACAGTATCCTCTGTCTTCTCTTCACTTTCTACCCCCTTGCAATACCAATAAACTACATCGGGCCATATAACACAACTGTAAAGTTTACTGATGCACCACTACTTTTCAGAAATATTCTATATGGTAACCTATTTTCTTCTTCATTTATACTTTATGAATTTGATAGTTTATTTACCGCATAGTCCACAGTATCCCCCTGCCTTCTCCTCATTTTCTACCCCCTTGCAATTCGAATAAACTACACAGGGCCATGTACCACATAATTGTAAAATTTACTAGGTAAAAGGTACTCAAATTTACCATCCAAGAGCATTCAGATATTAATATACCATCTTAAAGACAAGTAAAATTTAAAAAAAGACTGCCTAGAAACTAAACAAAATCAAATTCATTGAAAAATTGTTAGCGGTATGGATAGAGAATTAAAGCTTTGGGTACGATGCTGAGAAAAGGAAGAATTTGACAGGTTTGTAAATGCCCCATCTTTGATGTCATTCCCAAGAGCCAATTACCATCCAATTGAAAGCAGATCATAACATACCTTGCGATCTGCAACAGCAAACAAAAAGGTTACTGGCAACTTATCCGAAAAACAGAAAAAGTGGAGAAAAATAAAATCTAAAAAACAACTTAAAAACCATTTTAAAGAGTAATTTAAAAACCAACTGAACAATAAAATAGAGATTACGACACAAACATGTTGAACAACCATTCGTCAGTAACAGGATAACTTATCTAGATATTACATGTATGCTATAATGACTAACTACGGGCATTTGGACAAATGACGTTTAAAGAATATGTCACAGACTGAGAATTAGGATGCTTGGCATGTTAAAATAGAAAAGAAAAGACGGAACACACACACACCCCGACCAAGAAAAATAGTATACATTCAAACCATAGGAAAAAGGAGTTTCCAAATACCTCTATACATCCTAAACAAGTAGGAGAAGAAAAAGTTTTTTTCCCCATAACTGGCGCAGCAAACTTTCATTTTAGGATGCATACTCCTGTATATACTTCAAAGACAGAGAAAGAATAGGATGGAGACAGAGAATGAGGGAACATGCCAAGGAAATAACTTTGTAACTCATTTTTAATACCTGCTTGTGAACCCTACGGAGGATCAAACCTTCATCATCACAGGGCACTAGTCCCAGCAAAAACATAGAAATGCCAACTCACTAGAACTGTTACAGAGGAGGAACTTCAACCACGAGAACAAGATTGCACAACTCACCCCAGCAAACTCAGTACTGAGCCAACTAATTCGACTCGGACACCTAGCTGACAGATCTGAGTACCATTATTTAGGTTAATAGCCAGCCAGATTGAGTACTGCCTCAATGTGCAAGTTGGGAAAAATGATCAATTTGATTTATTGTGTGACTCTACCTCTCTTGATATAGAGAGAGAGGTGGGTGTAAACTACATTACAACCGCATGAAGAAAATAAAAATTACATAATATCAATAAAGCAAGCAACTAACTAAACTCCATAATATTCCCCCTTAAGGTGGAACATAGATATCAATCATGCTGAGTTTGGACACGCATGTATCAAAGGAGGATCTAACCAGTGACTTAGTAAATATATCAGCAGTCTGAGTTTCTAAAGTAACCTGGGAGGTAAAGATAAACCCCTTCTGAATCAAGTCTCTAGTGTAATGGCAATCTACCTCCACAAATTTGGTACGTTCATGAAACATGAAGTAATTGGCAATGTAAGTGACAACCTCATTGTCACACCATAACTCCATAAGCCCATCAATCTGTATATGTAGATCACTCAATAAGGATCTCACCCACATCAACTCTGCTGATGTCTGAGCCATAACACGATACTCAAACTCAACATTGGATCTGGACACAGCAGCCTATTTCTTTCTCTTCCAGGCGACTAGATTTCCTGCAGCATACGTACAAAAACATATCATAGACTTCCTGTCATCATGATTGCATGTATAATCTACGTCAGAATATCCTACCACTGTCATAGATGTCCCCTCTAGTGAAAAGAAAATAATGTTCTAGTGCCCTCTTTAAGTACCTGAACGCCATCATAACTGCAACCTAGTACTGTCTAGTAGGCATCTCCATAAATTAACTCAACTTCCATACTACAAGGGAATATCCGACCTAGTAATCATCAAGTAAAGTAGCTTCCCCACCAACTGGCGATGCTGGCTATTATCATTTGGCTCTACATCACTGTCATATAGTCGTACCTTAGGATAAATGGGAATATTTGCTAGCTTGGCTCCCAACATACCTGTCTAGACTCCCAACATACATGTCTCCTTTAGCACATCTAAGACATATTTCCGTTGAGATGGAATAATACCACGTCTACTACAGCCTACTTCTATCCCAAGGATTTAGCACAAGGGTCCTAAATCCTTGATCGTAAACTGATCTGCCAAAGTTTGTTTGATCTCAACCACACTTGCTTTATCATCACCAGTGACAATCAAGTCATCAACATATACCAAAAGAACAACACCTCTCCCTATCTTTCTGACAAACAAGGAATGATCTGTAGATGATCTGAGAAACCCCACAGACTCTACCACCTGGGAGAGCTTCCGAAACCAAACTCTCGGGCTCTACTTGAGGCCATAAATGACCTTCTGTAACCTGTATATGCACTCCCCCTAAACCTCGTAACTAGGGGGCAGCTGCATATAGACCTCCTGTAAATCTCCATAGAAATGCATTCTTCACATCAAGCTGATGAAGATGCCAATCTCACTAAACTGCAATAGAAATGAAGATCCTCACTGCAGAGAGTCAAGCTACTGGAGAGGTATTGAACCAAGTCGAAGCTCAACCTGATATTGATTTGGTGGCATTGCTGGTGCTTCTGTGCTTGGTGTAGTCAATTGATACTCTGACACTATTTTTCATTTTTTTTGTGAGTAGCATTATTATGAATATTTTTCAATTACTATCATGTTCTATACACCTTTTCAATATATGACTTTGTCGATATGCGACTAGTGCATTTCTATTATGTTTTTATTCAAAATTTGTGATTTTCATCTTCTAGTCATTTCTTTATGATGTATTAGTTATTAAAATGTTAATTTTCATAAAATTTGTGACATTTTGGAACATTTTATACCTTTCTGAGCGATTTCTCCAAAATTCACTGATGTCAGCGATATATCCCCGATATATCCCTTTTTTGACTTGTCAATACGATATCGATATTGACATTTAAAACCTTGTTATGACCCTGGAGTAGTCTCTCACACTCACTCTGAGCAATAGTCACAGTATCATCTCCCAACTTCTAAGTGGTAGAAATACCATTGTGAATAGGCCCAAAAAATAGGTTTTCATACCTCCCCACCTCTGTAACGGTATTCGATGACACTCCTAAAGACCTGAATGATGCCCTCGTGCCCTTAGAGGGAGGATAAACCCCTAAAATCAGATATGCAACATTGTTTTCAGACCATAAAGAATCTCTAAAATCTGAAATAGAATCTCCTGATCACAAGATCCAAGCAAGCATTGCTTGGAAATCAGACCAAGAGACTCAAAGGAGCCCATGGAACCAATAGAGGCCACACTAGGATGTGGGGAAACACCCTAGCATAGTCATCCAAGGACTACTGCCCCTCCTTGCCGCTGATAGGGGAGAGAAACCTCACCGACGGTGCCTTTGCTGGCCGGTGAGCAGCGGTCTGAGGCCTGCTACCCCCAATGGGTTCGTCGCTGGTGAGGGTGCTAATCGGTAATCAGCCCCACAGCAACAATAAGGGTCCCTACAAACTTGAGGATCAACCCGCAATCAAATCTGCCAGTGATCTACAAGGCCTCCTGCCAGTGATCCGCCTCCAACCAACGATCTGCAAGACCCCCTGCCACCGATCTACCCCCTGTTGGTAGCAGTAGAGGCTATACAACAAGGAGAAGAGCATTTTGGGTGGTTAGGGTTTCGAGGGCTTATTTGGGTGGGATACCAGGGTCACGGTCTAGGACCAATGGTCTGATACCAAGTTACGAGAAATGATCAACTTAATTTATTCTCTAATCCTACCTCTCTTTATATAGAGAGAAAGGTGAGTGCAAATTTCAGTACAACCCCATGAAGAAAATAAAAATTATATAACACCACATAACACCAATAAAGTAAGCAACTAACCAGACTCCATAACAATGTGCACCCAAGTATGAAGGCAACTCTAGGATTTCAGCTAAGCTGGAAGACCTTATTACCCGACTCAGTTCCAACCCCAAACTTTATTCCATTGCCCTAGAGAGGCAGCAAGGTATTTTCCCAAAAAAAAGCCTGATAGCCTCCATAGCAGTTGCATCAATCTCTCGTCTCTTTCCTGCACCACAGCAGATTGCCAAAGTAATCACTCACTGTCACAAAATATCACCAAAGCCTCCCTTCACCATTGAGATCACCATCATATAAATATGTTGTTAAAATACCCTTTTAGATATTTAAAAAAAAATCAACCAAGTAATTCGCAATTAAGCACCCCCCTCAACCAAATTACCATATATTCCTTAGGGACCTCCCCAACATCATACTAAGTACCATTTTTTTCAACCTTGCACGAGAAAGATCACTTTGCAATGGGGGTATCGACGTCTCTACTAAGATTGTGCCATCAACAAAATAGGTACAACAACAACAACCAAGCATTTTCCCACACTAAGTGGAGTCGGTTATATAGATTCTTTGTCTCCACACAAATCAATTTTCAGTCATTTCAGGACTTAAATTAAAGTAATTGAGGTCATACTTAATAGTTTCCTTCCAACACTTGTTTGATCTTCCTCGCCCTCTCTTAGCGGGTTCAACCTCCAACTTCTCGTATCTCCTAACTGGAACATCTGGTGGCCTTCTTTGTAAATGTCCAAATCATCTTAGACGTGCCTCTCTCATTTTATCCTCTATCGATGCCACCCTAACCCTTTTTCTAATAAACTCATTTGAAATACGGTCCTTTCTTGTATGACCACACATCCATCTTAACATCTTCATTCTGTACATGCCTATAGTTTATAGCCCAGCATTCATAACCGTACAACATGACTGGTCTTACCATAGCTCGATAGTATTTTCCTTTGACTTTTAAAGAAACCCTCTTATCACAGAGAACACCAGAAGCACCCCTCCATTTCAACCACCCTGCATTAATTCTATGTGTAACATCTCCATCAATTCCACCATGTTGGAAAATGGATCCCAAGTACTTAAAAATATCTTTCATTGGAATGCACTCTTCTCCAATTTTTACATCAATCCTTTCATTGTTCCCTCTACTACTAAACTTGCATTCCATATACTCAGTCTCCGTCCTACTTATGCGTAATCCTTTATCTTCCAGGGCTTCTTTCCAAAGCTCAAGTTTTCTGTTCACTCCATCTCTTGTCTCATTAACCAACACAACGTCATCAGCAAAAAACATACACCAAGGCACCTCAACTTAGATATGCTTCGTCAACCCATCCATAACCAAGGCAAAAAGATAAGGACTTAAAGTCGAACTTTGATGCAGACCAATGGTGATATCAAAGTAGTCCGTCAAATCATCCTTAATCTTTACACAAGCTGCTGCTCCATAGTACATATCCTTTATGAGGTTGATATATATAACTAGCACTTGTCTCTTTTCCAAAATTCTCCACAAGATATCTCTTGAGACATAATCATAGGCCTTCTCCAAATCAATAAAAATCATATGTAAATCCTTTTTCTTCACTTTATATGTCTCCATCATACGTCTCAAGAGATGTATTGTCTCAATAGTAAACCTGCCTGGCATAAAGCCAAACTGATTTTCAGTTACCATAGAGACTTGCCTCACCCTTCTTTCTATTATTCTTTCCCAAAGTTTCATCGTATGACTCATCAACTTAATACCTCTATAGTTGGAACAATCTTGTATGTCACCTTTGTTCTTGTATAAAGGTACCACAAAACTTTTCCTCCATTCCTTTGGCATCTTCTTTCCTCTGGCATCAACAAAATAGGTAATGTAAGAAAAATACTATCAAGTAGCTATAAGACTTGCAATGCTCTATAATTTTGAATATTATGTTGTCAACTATAAGCATATGAAAAGATGTTTGTGAAAGAAATGAAGATGTTAATATGGATGTATGGTCATACATGAAATGACCATACTTCAATTGAGACTATTCAAGAAAGATTGGGATGGCACCAATAGATGATAAAATGAGAGAGATATGTCTAAGGTAGTGATTCAAATGCCGACAACATCAGCATGTCATCGGAAAGGCTAGTTTTGAAAATTATCCTTGCCGACATGCATATGGTATCGAAATGCAGGGATGCCAGTAGCATGCCGACCATTTTGTCAGCATACCGACGGTACGGCCGACATGCCGCCATATGCCGAGGTGGGAGGGAGATTTGAACTACTGGAAATGCAGGCGAGAAGGAAATTTGAAATGCCTGTCAGGGAGGGAAACCTGGAAATGGTTGTTCGAGAGGGAAACACACACAGTTTGAGTATTTTTTGACATTATTTTGAATATTTATGTGATTTTTTGTCCCTCAGCATGGCCATTGAAAAATGGACATTTCCACGGCATGCCCTCGACAAGCTCACGAAATGCACACTTAGAATTTCATCGACACGACGTCGAAATCGACATTTTGAACCTTGGTCTAAGGTAGTTTGTACATTTATAAATAATGCCACTAAATGTCCCAGCTAGGAAATGTAAGGAATTAAGAGTTTTTTTTTTAAAAAGGATTTTCATTAAAGGGAAGAACCTAATACAAGATGATGCACCCCGAGGGGAAGAGAGAGATAAGAAGCCTAAACGCCCTCAATAAGGGAAAGGTAATGCCCTGTGAAAACAGGGGAAGACCAAAACACAGAAAAAGACAGGAAAAAAAGGAAAAAAAGAAAAAGAAAAACGCATCCCGCGACCAAGAACCGACCGACCACCCGAAGGAGGGCGACCCCACACTCGTAGAACGGCACGCACCAACGAGAAGATCTCAAAGATCACGCATCGAGTTAGTCGATATAGAATGACCAAGTGGCCGAAATCAACTACCGAAAGACATCAGGAAACTTAGCCGAATAAACCCGGAGTCACACGTGGTCGCTAATCAAAACTAAGCTACCCTAAAAAATATAAGAAAAAAGAAGACCTAGCTCTACACAAGATACAAAAAAACATCCACAACAACAACAGAGCAACAGCATCCGCACCCACGCACGCTGTAGCCGAAACGAGAGCATCGACGAGGAGCCTCACAGCCATACCTCCAACGACGAGGTAGAAGCCGACGACAGGGACCGCGCATCCGAGCCGACAAGAAAGCAACGGCGGCGCTACCAACGTCGACCGAACGAAGGCCATGCTCCCCCAACACCACACTCTAGCAGGACGACAAACACAGCAAGCGCTGCAGCCATCCCCCTCGCAAGCGATCGCCGGAGACGAGGGAAGTCGCCTGCTACCGGAACATCGTGGATCGAGAGCTCGAAGCTCTACATGTCGAGAGGCCACTTCGATCTGGGTAGAGGGAGGTCAGGGGAGGGAGAGGGGAAGTCCGAAGGAGCTGGGGGGGGCTCTAATTAGCCAACTCTGGCCGATCGGAGCCCCAAGGGTTTTGGGTTCCTTCAGTTTCAAGCAAAGGGGAAGCGGGGGTGAAACAAAGCGGGTGGTCCGACCATGTAATAAGACTTATCCCGAGGAATTGAGAGCTAAACCAGCTAAGAGGAGACAAGAAAGACTAAATAAATGTTAGAAACTATTAAGTATGACCCCAATTACTTCAATTTAAGTTCAGAAATGACTCAAAATAGATTTGAGGTGAGGCAAAGAATCCATACTGTTGTTGTATGGAGCAACTGTGAATAAATAGACAAACAAAACAATATCTTAAGAACCTTTCAGTGGCACTTGCCATTGCCATATAAAAGTTCCTTGCATTAAATAAATAGTCCCATTCTTTCGTTTCTATCACTGTGATTGTCACAAGTGCCAACCGATCAAAGAGCATTTTAGATTTCCAGATGTGTAGATTCCAACATTTTTCAACTAAATAGATGGACCAGATTAAAATGACATTACTCAATCCACTTTCCTTGTTAACAGCCAATCTAGCATAGAATGCTACATGATCAGCCAGAATCTATCTGAAGTGTTTAGAGTGACCGAGGAGCATAGCTAGTGTGAGGGTTTAGAGTGTCCCAGAACCATATCAAATGTGAGGATTTGGGGATTGATTTGGATGTAGGGGAGAAACTTGACAGCAGCTACTTAGACTAGCTGTGACATTTTAAAACATTTGTCACCTGATAGATAAACTAGCTGTGCCATTTTAAAACATTTGTCACCTGATAGCTTGAATATACACAGTTCCATGACACATTCTTAAGTAAACTTAAATTGCTTTCTACTCCAGAAGATAGTAGCAGGACATGAGTATAACATTTATGAGACTGTTAATAGTTGGAAATCTTATAAGTGTATACACTAAATAGACGATTGCAAGAGCATATCAAAGAAGTTTCATAAAAAATGCAAAACTAATGATAACTTCAGTAAAGACATAATAAGAGGATCCATCATTTAAAAGATGCATCAATGAACAGATAAACTCAGATTTTAGTAGTATATATATGTTATAAAGAGCGAAATTAGGCCAATGAATGATATTAAAGCATGTTAATGGGGCACCAGTTCAGAAAATGGGCTACTTCAATATGATTTACAGTCACAAGATAAGACGAAGATTAGTCTGGAATCAATTTTCTAATTGCAGATTTCTCACTCACTGTCCATTGAGAAAACAAAGATTATTTTCTTTAAAATGATTCCTCGTGGTCACTTTAGAGGGCATCTAGACAAAAAGAACTGCAGATTACAAACTGGAATACCTATGTGGCAACCGCAGCATGACCTTGGATCATTTTTTTTTGAAAGAATGGATCAAATATTTATCAAAAAACAATGTAAAATGCATTCATTCAAAAAATAATTGCATACACTTCATTCTCTCTTGATCGTGCCCGGGGTCGAGGCTCCCGAGTTGTTACTTGAGAAGACCCCCTTTGTCGCAGCATTCTTCTTCTTTGCTGTATTCCATAACAAAAGGTGTCTCGATCCCTTTCAGTAACTCCATCTCCTTCTGCACAACCATCATCTAATTCCTTGTCATTGCCCCGAACTTGTTTGTCATGCCTTTCTACTTCAGCATCTTGATCCCTATCTCTTTTCCTGTCTTTGCTGTCCCTCTCACCACCTTTCCAGTTTTCAGATTCTCTATTTCTCTTCAGTTCTGATGTTGCAACCTCTTGTTCTGAAGTTTTGACAAAATTATCCATGTGATCCTTCACAATCTGTAAGGATTCCTTTTCATGCAGATTAGAGGATGGTTTTTTGACAGGATCTTTGTCCCTATCCTTCCCTTCCCTAATTTTGTGAGAATCCTTCCTCCCTCTATCCCACCTCTCTGAATCTCTATCCTCTCTTGTGGATTCTTTACTAGAACTTCCTAGATGCAGGTTACTATGACGGTCAGTTCTGTCCTTGTCTCTTTCTCCCCAATCTCTATACTTCTCATCTTTTCTCATTCTGTCTTTTTCTTTACTCCTCTCTTCTTTCAATTCGGTCTTATTCTCACCAATGGGATCATGTGCTTCCCATGACTCCCGTCCTTCCCCTGTTCTGGTTAGCTTATCAGTTTCTTCTGCTGCCTGCAGGCTATGCTGAGGAAGACGCCACTGCTCCAGCATGTCTCCGGAAGACTCAGAGTATCTCTTAGACCTCTGGTGCTCCTTCTGTTCTTTACTGTTTAGATGAGAAGTGGATATGGAGGCACTATCTTTTTCGTATTTATTATCATACTTGAAAACAGAGAGAGCATTCCTCTTATGCCTTGATTCTTTGTCATCTCCCCTTGAATCTGCCCTTGCATCATTTTCACCCTTGCCAACCTGTGTGTCCAACCTTGTTTCAGTATACAACTCTCTACCTTCACATTTGGAGTCTCTAACATCCAGCTTGGAATCCCGAGAATCCTTGGGATCCCGAACCTCTGCCCTACTCTCAGAAGCACCTGGATGACCTAAACATGAGCCATTCGCAGGGGACGGCATTCGGTACAATCTATCAAGTATTGACCTGCTATCAACATCTCGGGATTCAAGCCGTGGCATTTTGGCCATTCTCCCATCTGAACCAGCTTCAAAAATGCGAAATTCACTACTAACTGACTGGGTGGGTTTTCCAGGGAGGCTAGAATATTGACTGTTCTCGTCATGTGGTCGTTTTGAAGTTGCAGAATGACCTCCCTCCTCAAGCAACCTTTTAGGGGCACCGCTCATAATGTTCGATATAGATCAGAAGACACCAAGCAGAACTCAGTAGTCCTGGATAACATCTGTTAAAAGGATCTGCAAATAAAGGACTGAATGTTACAAGTGAATCATGTGCATTTTTCCATTTTCTTTTTTTCTTCGTTTGCCCTTTGTTAGTTCCTTGTAATTGCTTGCACTTAGAAGTCCAAATTCAAACTAGGCCAAAAGATACAAGCTTTTAGCAATTTTAGAAATGGCTAGGCAAACCAAAAAATGACAAATAGTATAAGCTAATGCAGAGACATCTGAAATTCAACTAATCACATGATATTAGATTTTTAGCATGTAATTTGAAGTAGCAGCAGTTGCTTCCGTAGGAAATCTATCCGATTCTCCATATAAGAACAAACAAAAAGGAGATGAAAAAAAAAACCGAACAATTGCACTATGATACGGGAAAAGGGGAGGAAACCAAAAGAGAAATCCAACTATCTGTGAATAGCATCGCTGCAACATCACAAACCGCCCGAGATTCAAATTCCTAACATCAAACTCAACAACATAAGCAAACACAGGAAAGCACACACATCAGATTCCGAAGAGTCCTCGAACGCCAAGAATTACAACCAAAACAACCTACGAAGAACAAAAGAAATCCCAAACCGCCAAAAGATCCCTTCTTTTCTACTAAATAGAGAAAATCCACACGATTCCCCAACCGAACCCCCAAAAGTCCCCAACTCAACTCCCCGAAAGAAGACCTCCGAACCAGCGCGCGCCCCCCTCCCCCCGCATCAAAGCACATCCCTATACGAAACCCAAACAGACCACCACCGATCGAATTCCCGGAGGGCGTCCACCGATCCTGACGTCGAATTCGCACGAATTGAATGGGGATTAAGCAACGTGACATGTAGAGCACGAGAGTAAAGGCGTAACGTCGAGTTCTCACCCCGCAGAAAGGGTGCCGCAGATCTGCAATCGTGGCCGGGAGGGAAGGAGGGAAAATGGAAGAAGGGAGAACGTTAGGGTTCCGGTGGCGCGAGAGGAGAGACCTAAACGAAAGAAGGAAGATAGGAGAAAAGGGAGGGAGAGATTAGAGCGGTGAGAGACAAATAAAAGAGACGCAGAGCGATGTGTGTGTTTATATACCGGAGTCGGGTTGGGGTGAGGTGGGATGGCAATCGCCTGCCTCTTCTCGCATTGGCTTTTGGCCCTCCCATTCGTTCCGCCTCTGGCTCGATTTCGCTAAATTATTTTTTCTTTTCTCCTCTCTTTCATGTTTCATGCTTCAAGTCCGCAACACAACGTACCAGGGAGAAAGAAAGCCGAAGCCGAGGTCGCTCCCTCCCTTCACGCACTCCGCCCCCCGTTTAAGGGGAGAGTGTTCGCACCCGTGAGGCATCGATAATCTCTACCACCTTCAATGAGATGAGTTTGGGAGCAAGAATCGTTGGATTGGTGAGACTGAGGAGAAAAGAGGAGCGGGGTCGTTGGATTCGTGAGGTCCAAAATGGGTTGGGTTATGTGTCGGGCTAGCGGCTAGTCAGAGCTTAATATTGAGCTTTGGTTGGGATGGGACCTAACAACTAAGCCTGAATCAAACCACAGAGAAGTAAACCACGAGTTTAACAAGAAAAATATCTAAATTATTTTGAATTTAGATTGATTTCTTGTCAGCATATCCAATTATGAAAATCTGGATTTGGTAAAGTAGCTATAATATACAAAATTAACTAATTCGATTGATTATAAATAGTTTAACGAGTCAAACAGTGAATTTTGTAGCCGTTAAAGAAAATATTTGTGATTTGAATGTGATTTCAGAAAATTATCATTTAAGAATATTTTTACCTATATGTCAAGTATTGAAGAGAGGTTGTTTTGTCCATGACATTTAGTCATTGGAAGGGAAAATCTTAGTATTTTCAAGAGACGAGGCTTACTTATAAATAGGTAAGGAGGAGATTTTCAATACACAAAAAGGACACAACACAAGCTATATAGTGGAGCTCTTCCTTTCCCTTTCTAAGCTCTCTAGTGTACTGTAGTTGTGAAGTTTTAATAGAGAGATTCTAAAGGAGATTTTGGAGAAATTCCTAAAGGAAAAAGTGATTTTAGAATAGAAGATTCTACAAAAGCGATTCAAAAAGAGATTCCAGTGCTTTAAAAACAAGTGATTGAGGTCAAAAGACCTAATCAAGAAAATAAGCTAAAGAATGGGAAAAATCAAACAACACCAATACTCAAAAATTGGTTACCCAATTCCACCATAAAGATGTACATCTAGGAAGGAGCTCTAACCCTCGTAATTTGCACTACCTCAATATTTACGAGAATTCTTTGGATACAAGATGATCCAACTAAGACCACTTATCTTAAATACAAGGTTCCCTTTTATAGGGTATGAGTTGCGCACTCCCTTGGAGAGCCCTCTCAGGTTACCTCCTCGAGAGAGAACGTGTGATGTGTGTAAAAGTTAGGGGGACAGCATGCACTTGATCGTTAGCCTCTTTTAGCCTTCCCCACCACCCAAGGCATAGTCTTCGCAGAGGTGGAGCGAAGCATGTCGCATATTATGCTTAGCATGCAAGCCAAAAGAAAAGGACAAAATAGACAAAAAAAAAAACCAAAAAAATCGGGGGCTTGCCCAAGTGGACTCCGACGTTGCTGCTTTAACTCTCCAGCCACTACTTTACTTTGCCACCTCATCTAGCCTAGGTGCTTGATGGGCTAGCTGAATGGTCCAATTGAACAAGCTTAGTGGCTTGAGCAAGGACATCACTCAAGAGGCTTTGACTCTCATTGGATAGATCATAGCAGTCTACCTAAGTGACTCTCTATCTCATTTGAAAAACTCAAGTGGAGGCCAGCTTGGAGATCCCTTTAGCAAAAGTCAGATGATCATGTTGACTGCTCGCGCTTAGGTCGTTTGGTTGGGTCTCCTTTGCGAGGTTTTGGGCTCTGAGCCTGTTTCTTCCTAGGCAAAAGGCTTCATGGGCCTTAGCTTAATGGGTCAAATTTTTCTTTCCTCATCAAGAAGATTCTAGAGGAATCTTTTGGCAAAATTAGTTTTGGAGAAAAAGCATATTTTGGATTGAATCTCTAATAGAGTTGATTCTAGGTGAGGTGATTTTAAGAGAATCAATTGGTGATGAATTGATTTCTACTTCTAGGGAAGAAGCATTGATGCCAAAAACATTAAGGATTTGCTTATAACTTTTTGGGAGTAGTAATTCTAAACCTTTGAAGTTAGGGAAGCATATTAGAAATCTGATTAGTTGGTACTTTAGTTTCTTGATATCAGTTAAGCTATATGATTTTTTATTTAAATATTGTTGTGATATTCATATTATTCCTATTGTACTTGAATTGTGGTATCTCTAATGTATACAAGATAGTGTCATGCGGTCCTTTCTGTTGGTTGATAAGTGATTGGGTTGAATTACATATATACAAGCTTGACTAGTTGGTTCGATAACGGTAAGAGTGTTCGACGTAAATTTACTAAGATAAAAATTATTCAATCATCGTAATCATAAAAATCGTCAAAACAAATAAAATTTGTAAAATTGAGCCAGTGAGTCCCGAGTCATTCACAATGAGGCAACTACATCTATTAACTTGGTTTCTTTTCTCGCTCACTTTTTCTTTATTTTCTTTTTTATCTTTTCTCTTGTATATGCATTTTTTTACGCTTTTCCTTTTTCTTTTTTTTTATCTTTTTACTTGTTGCCTAGATGCAACCAACCTAAATGCTAACTAACTAGGAAGAAGGAAAGAATCGAAGAGGGAAGACGAAGGTGATAAAAAGGAATGGTCAAGGCACCTAAGGAGGGTCTATGGGCGTGGGATGTATGTTCCCAAGGGCTCTAGATAAATTGGGATTGGGGTAGGTTCTAGGTCTGAAATTGGGTTGGTTTGGATACAATTAAGAAGGCTAAAGGTGGAATCTAAGAGATAGATGGGTATAAGACCTAACGGATCTATATAAGAGGGCTTTAGGAGGGTTTAAGGGCCTAAATTAGTGTTAAGATCTAGTTCCCAAATCCCTACAAGACCTGAGATCGGCTCGTCTCGACTAATCCCAAGACCTAGTCGTCCAACAAGAAATAACCAAAAGTAGAAAAATAAACCAAATCACACATGCAATATAACTAAGTAGGAGAAAAGTACAAAGCAGTAAAGAAAGTAGAACAATTATCTCAGTACATGAACCACCACAACAACAGAAAGCAGAAAGGAAACAGAAGTAGCAGGAACAGTAAACTAGGTATACATTACTTACTACAATAGTAGAGGAAAAGAAAGTACTGAAAGAACAATTACGATTGGGCTCGGTTCGGCCCAACACCCTCTGCAGTCAAAAACTCGGGCTGCTCAACTCCTGGTCCTGAATAGTGTTATGAAAAGACAGAGTCAGTGAACGCTGAGTAGAGTGGTGTTTATATTATTTAAGTACAAGTACAGTAAAAATAATATATTTAATTCCCATTTATGTTTATCTCATTTATGTGTTTCTGTTTCATCCATTTCTCAAATTATCTAGATATTTCTTGATCTTGCATGTTCCTTGTGGGAACAATCTTGATTGTAGTCTTTTCCGTAGAGTAGAAGGTACACGTGATGCTTTCCTGGCCGGGAGAGTCCCCCATGGTAGTCCTACACCTAGTCAACTACCTCGAGGTTACTGTTGAGACGTAGCGGTGACTACGGCACGTGTGATAAGCGCACGGGTAGCTACCCCGCACTGACATGCGATCAGTCGTTTCCGCTAGCGGGTACGCCCAAAGTACAGCATGGAATAGTATAGGGCCTTGCCTTCTCAGAACAGGGGGCTCGCCCCCAATAACCAAATAGGGATCTCGCCCCTCCATATTCTGCGCACCCTCGTCTGACTACCCCAGTTTGCCCAAAGGGCCTAACAAAGTTGGTGTAGGGTGGCTTGCTGAACCCCGAGCCCTGTGGGATGGCTAGATCCCTCCCTACACTGGTAGCACACCTCGATACCGCGTACGCGAGGGCCGACAAGAGTCGGTGCAGAGTGACCAATCCTAACCCCAGGTCTCAACCCAAGAGAGGCTAGCTCCGCTCTACACTCAACGGGGGCAGTTGCTCTCCTTGGTACCACGTACACAAGGACCAACAACTTCCCGTCTACATTCCAGATTTTGTTTATCTAAAGGAATTCTACTCCTAATTCCCCGTAGGATTCATGCTCATGTTCACCCCATTTATCCAGATCTAGATCTCATGTTTCATAATCCGTTCCTCATCCATATACAGGCAACTCATATTTCCATAATTCAATTCTCAAAAACATGCAATTGGTGTTTTCACAGGAAATTTCTCAATTATGTACAGGCAGCTCGTATTTTAACATGCATTTCGTAATTACGTTCTAGCAATCTATCTTAATCATGCATTTCAAGTAAACAATACAGCTCAAACAAGCTCATTCATTTCTACCCTAAGGTTTATTCCATATCCTAGAGTTCAATCCGACTATTTCAATCAAGCACATTCTTATTTAAATATTAATGACTGAGTTAAACCACTCTACCAGAAAACACGGGAGTAATGGGGGCTTGAACTGCAGACCTAGATGTCTCTGTGAGCCCCAAACGCGTAGCAGGCTGAAACCCTATACCAGGGGATACATCACAAATAGAGAGTTCATAATAGTGTATAACAGACTCTAGTACGTAAAGGAACTCGAGAGGGAAGTACAGATATTTCGTTTGCGTAAAATGATAAACAGGTCAAAAACGTGGCTACTGTTCAAAATCAGACATCTGGGAATAATCCCAGATGTCTTAAAAGACGTCAGATCTTACATTGTGTCTCCTGCGGTATCCTTAGACGTCCGGAGCCCTCTGCGATCGTCTGAGGTGAGTTCCAGACGTCGGATCCTCCTTCCGGTCGTCTGGAAGAACCTTCGGACGTCTGGCAACGTGATTAGACATCCAAAAGTGCCTGGAAAAATGCCCCAAGCACCTTTCCAACGACCTTTACCTGCGTACAAAAGCCGCAGACCCAAATCAGGTCGGACAAGCAAAAGCACGTACCTTAGCACTATGAGTGCTTTCAGACATCTGGTCCCAGACCCAGACATCCTGCTGCTGCCACGGACATCTGATCGATGCTCCAAATGTTTGATACTGGAAAAAATCCCAGTATCAGAACCTCTCCCACGAGCTGTCTCCTTCGAGAGCTCGCCTGCAGGAGCTTTCACATCCCTCCCGCAGCTGCAGAGGGTCGGGAGGCCGCCCCCCCAAGCCCCTCCTCGCGTGCGTGTCTGCCGTCGGCCGCGCGTGCTCTGCCGAGCTCCCTCCAAGCTCTGCCGAGCTTCCACCGAAGGTCCACCAACCTTGGTCCTCCTCCTCTCACGCTCTTCCTCTCTCTCCTTCTTACTCTCCCTCACCGACCCTGGCTCCTCCTCGCAACGACTGCAAGGAGGGGAGGGAGGAAAGATGGAGGTGGTGACTGGTGGTGAGGGGGTGAGGGTGGTGAGAAGGGGGGTTTAAATAGAAGGGGGTTAGGGTTTAAGGGTGAGGGGTGTAGAGGAGAGAGAAGCATTGTGTGCCGCCCGCGCGCAGAGCGCAAAGGAACATACAAAATTTCCCACTTTCAAACGTCCGGGGCTGTGTCCAGATGTCTGACTTAAATTATAGACGTCTGATCCGACCAAAAAGGCAACAGGTCATTTCAATTAGCTTCACTTTCAAATCTAGAAATGGGGTCTAAATGACTCCTAAATAAGGTCACAAAAGGGGTACTTACTTGGTGGTATCAAGGGTTGGCAAGGGAATTGGTTTGGGTTGATGTTAAGGCTCTAGATGGGGATACTTTAGGCTTATAAAAGGATACCTATGGAGAGGTTTGGGACTGATCTAAGGATTGAAAAATCATAGCAACTAAGGGTCCTAAGTGGTTTAGGGCAAGGAATAGAAATGGGTAACTATGGGGCTCCGATGGGGTGTGCCTCATCATAGCTAAAATGCCTAAGTTAAGATGTAATCAAAGTCAAAACACTAATAACTAACTCAAGAAAAGGGTTAAGTGTGGAAATAATGAAAAATGACCTAAAACATCCAATTTATGCTAAAAAAGCAAAATTAAGTCAAATCAAAGAGATTTTGTATTGAGAATGTAACTGGTTGAACCAAAGGCTGTGTTTGGCAGGAGGATAAGGATTATACTAAAATAAAATATTTTATGGATAAATTGTAGGGTATTTGGTTGTGATATAAGAATAAGTAGTGGATAAAATGATTGATAGTGTGATGTGATGTTAGTGGATACTTATTTAATAATTTTTTACTGAGAGTGGAGGTTTTTTGATATGATGTTAATAATTGTTAGTTAATGATTGATACATTCTCTCGATTCGACTTCCATACCATTTCAATCCTATTCACTTCAGTGCCACTATCACTACAACAAAATGCATTCGTAGTGATGGGCTTTAAAGACGGAATTGAATGCTTTGAAGACAAATTTTAGGATGGGGGATGGAAAATCCATCCCCAAAAATCTGTCTCTTAAATAAGGGTCACTAAGTTTTGGAGACAGATTTTCCATCCTCAAAACTATTATGACAAAAAATTGGTCACAATAAATTGGACACAAAAGAAAGTAATGACTTAGCATTTCATTATTTTAGGAACAAATTGCTCGGTCTCTACAAGTTTTAAGAAAACAAATAAACGCCCCTCATAATTTTTTAAGGAATATGTAATTGTGAATGAAAATTATTAAGATTAAATATCAAAACATTCTTAATTTTAGTAATATAAATAACATAGATAGCTTGACAAAAGTGATCAATGACATAAGACATCATTTTTATTGAAATGAAAGTACAAAGTACTTGTTATAATATTGTGAAAAAATTACAAAAATGAATAATAAAAAAATTACATCATAATACAAAAGATCACTCAACTCTTATTTTTTTTTCCACTTTACAATAAAATTTTAAACCATTCCAATCTAAGCCTATTTGTTGCAAGACCATCAGTGCTCCATAAACTCTAGCTTCTATTCCCAAATTACTAGTAAATGTATCAACTAAAATGAGCAAGTTGTTAATTGTTGACTACATCCAGTGTGGCAAGGAACTTGTACCAATAGTTTTCACAGGCTTCACATTAGTGTAACAGACTCTACTATTTGCAACTTTTCCAGCTCATCATTGTGTTAAACTCTACATCAGTAACATGTCATATGTAGCCTCCACTTGAAAAGAGCATGAAATATGGTTGCAATGCTCAAAATCAGATAGCGGCATCTACTAGAAGTTACAAATGTTGAGGATTGTCATTAGGTATACTTGGCCATGAAAGACAACGAGTAGATTTACTTCTTATCTATCATTTCTTTTATTACATGAGATACATTGGGACAGACTTGCAAAACAAAAGGCCTTGTAATTCTAAATGCAAAAAGATTGGTGGATGCTTTAAGGAAGCATACAATCCAATCATTGCGCATTACAGCCATCAGAGAATTAATTGTCACATGATGCTTCCCAATAGCTGCTACCTCCGGTCCATGTTTAAAGACAAAAAGACCACAAAAATATACATGTAAAATCTTAATTAACCCAATGCATAAAATATACAAATATCCATTGACAAACTTAATTATACAATGCATTCTGGGAGGGGTACAATAAATTAAATATACAATAACAAAATTCTCATACCTCCTAAGGGCAAAAACTGGGAGATCTAATATTAGATATGCCTGTTGCTACATTTCTACACCCAAGTTTGACTGAGATATGCTTGGGGCATCAGTCGCCTGGCGGAGTCTAAGTAGTGTTAGGGGACACATTTTGCACCTATTTGAGCTAGACCAGTTGGTCCTAGTTGATGGAAAGAAATTTAGATTTTCGAAGAGGTATTTGGGGAGTCACTACGGTAGTGTTGATTTGTAGGTGCGAGTAAAGGTTGCTACTGCACTTTGGTTCTTGTGGCTACAAGCAATGGGGCCTCTTCCAAGGCACGAGGGTGTGAATTGAAAATGTTCTATGGGATTCACTTAACCTTTCTGGTTTTTACACAAATTATTTGTAGTCCAACTATTTCATTGACGGAGTTATGATGTCTATCAATCTCTAGTATGCATTCTTCTAACTTTCAAAAAAAACAAATGCTGTTGGAACAATTATAAACTAGAAGCACTCACCCGCAAAATAAAACAAGCACACTCAACTCCATTATAACACATACCTAAAATCCCTCAAAAAAAAAACACCCATCAACATAAGAAATCAAGAAAAGGCCCTACAAAAGGACATCATTGATAGCTAGCTTGTGCCCTTGGACTTGTACGAAGAAAAGGACTTATGAACACTCCTAAAACTCGGACATCATTGATCGTTAGCATTGGCGCTTGGTCTTGCATGAGGAAAAGGATTTACGAACATTCTCAAAACCCATTCCATCAATATTAACATCCATCTGATCATCAAAGCCAGGAAGCCAATCTCCACAACCCATCCCAAATGAATAAAAAAATAAAATAAAACTACAAAAATCCAAAAGAATCTTTTTCCTTGCAATGAGAAGTCAACAACTTCTTGTCATGAAACCTGTTAATCCACTCGCTTGCAATACTAATACTATTACTCTACAAAACCCTTCAACCACTTTAACATCCATTAACAAGAAGCTTAAGGACTAGTTGAAAGTGATTAAAACCTTAGGGGCTTAATTGAAATTAACCCACATCTAATGTAGGATGGACTGGTATAACAATTAACCCCAGCTAAACTTATATCTGAATGGGTATCGGTATTGGTTGGCCAGTACCGGTATCCAATCCATACTATTTTGAGTTCCATATCCAAAGAAGTATCTGTACTTGTGCCAAGTACCAATACTTATAGCTTACTATTTGGAACTCAAGCTTAGGTGGGAACTTGTCCAGTACTCACAGTATACCGGTACTTGTAATAAGTACCGGTACTCATAGGGTGCTGGTATCGTCCAGTAAGGAACTGATTTTAATGAGTACTAGCACTCCTAGAGAGTACCAGCCCTTGATGAGTACTGGATACATTGCCTGTAACCTACTAGTACCGATACTTGTAAGCTACAGGTTTTGGTGACTTTAAGTCTAAAACCTGACCTAGAACTCATGTGTACCGGTACTCATGAAGAGTATCGATACAAGTAAGTCCCGATTTTGGACTTAATACGACCTGGAGCTGATCTGTAGCTTGCATGTGCCGGTACTCATGAAGAGTACCAGTACAAGCAACCTACAGTACACTTTAGGTGCAAAACTATAACGGCTGAGTACCGGTACCCATCTAAAGGTACCGGTACTACTTGCAATTACGAGATACGATATTGACTTTCCTTTGAAGATTTGACACGATGATGATTTGTATAAAGCCTAAGATTAATATACGATATCCATCTAAATAAAACATGCATATGCTTGTATCAAGTTGAACAAAATATCATACAAACAAGTAATATACATAGATCTGTTCATTATTCCATCATTATAAATATGATTATTCTCATGCCTGAAATAGAGACCTGCAATTGAGCATAGAGAGATACCTATATTCATCACAAAACAAGAATAGGGGACCGTTGAATGGTACTTCCAAAAGAACCCACCCTTAGATTCCTAATTGAGAATCACCTGAAGGAAGAATACCTTCTTTCTTCCAGACGTTCCCTCTCTCTGTTTTCACCTCAATACACGATGGGGGTGCACTTAGGTTTGTAATCGTAGGTCTTTTAGGGACCATGACCCCAAAAACTTGAGCAAGCAATTGCACTAATTGCTGGGTGAATTGCAACTCCGCCCATCGAGAAGTCACACTTCACAACTAGGTCTCTACACATGTATAACATAACCACACTAATCATTTTGCATTTTAGACCATATAAAACAATAACCCTATTTAATCACTTTAAATTATGGGCTTAAGATGATAGTCACAACACTTATTGTCATTTGATTATATCTATATACTTATTTACATATACTAGTCTATACATTGGATTTTAATCCAACAATCTTCCACTTGGACTGAATGTGTAACTTGTTAACTAAACAACATATCAAACTGAATTTGAGCTCAATTTTGTTGTCATATCCGGAAATGCATATCCGAAACCAATCCAATCTACCAATTACACTAGTAATAAACCCAAGGTGGCTTTCACTACATTCTAGTAACTAAACCAACAATGACCACATACACTAATGCAAAAGGTAACCAGAAATGTGTGGATGTGCAGCATGGAAATTATATGCCAATGTGATCAACGCATGCCCATTCCCAACTGGTCCTCTGAATTGAGATCACTTCCAAAACCAAAATTGCCTCTCAGAATGGACAATTAACTAAAAACTTTAAGTTTTATTTACTTCATAACCGAAATGAAGCGTTACAAAATTTTATACATAACCAAATGACTGGATAACAGAAAAACTGAATTACGAAAGTTTGTCTATTACAAATAAGCACTATAAAGATTACAAACTCTCACTAAAGCTGAAATTTCTGTAAAGACATAAGACCCATAGAAGCTGCATGTTCATGAAACATCTTGAGTATTATTCCTTTAGTAAGCGGATCTACAACATGGAGTCTGTACCGATGTGCTTAATAGACAGTTGTTCATTTGTATCATTTCTTTAACAACCAGGAACTTGATCTCAATGTGCTTCGATTTGAAAAAACTCATGTTGTTATTGGAATAGAGGATTGTGGACTAATTATTACAAAACAATTGTAGTAGTCTGTCAATGCCATCTACTATGCGTAGCCCCAATATAAAATTCCGCAACCATACTCCAAGAATGGATGCCTCATAGCTTGCTATGAATTCTGCTACCATAGTGGAAGATGTAATAAGAGACTGTTTTGCACTCTTCCAAGAGATGGCACCATTGGCCCGCGCTGATCGGGCGGCCCAATTTTGCCCATGCGCGTCGTCGTCTCCGCATTTCAGCTCTGCGCGAATCGAACCCGCGTCGCGTGAGCACGGGCGTGCGCTCCAACCACTGCGCTGCGCCCGCTGCTTTGTCGCGGCGAGGGCGGGCGTGTGCCCGGTTCTCAGCCGTTCGATCGAAGATCGACAGCTGAGATTTGTCCTCCGGGTAAAGGTGGAAGCGGGCAGCGATCTGGACGCGGCAAGTGGGCGCCACGTGGCGTGCCATGGGAGAACTTCTTGGGCCCATTGTAGGAGTTCTGGATGTCGGATTTGGCCGATTTCGAGTCTGTTGGACTCCGTTCGTCGTTCTGAATCCATCCGTGCAGTCCAATTGCTCATCTGAGGCTTGCTTTGACAAGTGCTCATACAAATGGCCATTAATACTACTTTATAAACAATCTTAATGTATGATGCATGCAATGCTCCCATTCTACTTATGTTGTGTCATCTGTGCATTTTATTCTTAAGATGGGCCCTGTTTAACAGAATTATCACCCCAAGATGCAGTGTTATCATACCCCCATGCTTACTCCTTACTAGTCCCTAGCAAGGTTTATTCTAGCCTTTATTTTCTGTCAGAATTTAAGAAGTAACTACTTAGACACTTCGTCACTTGTCAATAGGAGAAAATATACTAAGATCTTAATCTATAAAGGCTAAGCAGCGTCTGGGTATCTGCTAAATACGAATCGCCTGAATCCTTGATTATATATATTTTTTTCTTATTTTTAGATTTTTTCGGAATTAAGAGTGGGTTGGTAACTTTTTACGGCTACCCAACCCACCCAAAACTCGGACAAAACTCTAAGTGCTAAGCATCTTGGTATGAAAATTGTGATAGACTCACTCAACGGTAATTTAGACAGACTCCGAGTTTCTACGCTCTTAGGTGACCGGAAGAGGAAGTGTTTTTGCCTGAAGGTGTATATCTTCGATCGGTAGCTTTCTCCTTACATTTGTTTTAATTGGGGCAACACAAGGATTTTTCTAGTGTATGTCTCCCCGACTTGTAGTACTTCCCCGCTCCTTCCTTATGTGTTTTGGTTCTTTTTGTGCAATTACTGAGCTGGGCTCTGAACAACCGACTAATGGGCTGTTAACCACGATCACTTGCCAGCCATACTCGTGCGATGAAGTGTGGTTTATTTTATTTTTGTAACGAGCGCGTGCCCCAGACGTCTTTTAAGACGTCTGGGAGGTGGCCCAGACGTCTGTAAGGACGTCTGGGATCACATCCGGACGTCTGACCAGACGTCCGGGATAGTTTACAGACGTCTGGCGAACAGTTATGCTCGCGTGGGATATTCGTCTGCACGCCTGTGCGCGCAGACCTGCGATCCTGCATCTTCTCTGCGGCTGCAGGCGACTGCGACCGTCTCTCTCTCCTCTCCGCGCGGCGTTAAAAGGGGGGGGGCGCCTCCCCTCCCGTCTCCACCATCTTCCTCCTTCTCTCCTGCCTGTGCGCGAGAGCGAGCGGACGCGAGGGCGCAGCGGCAGCGGCGGCTGCAGTAGGCGCGGAGGAGCTGCGGCGTGCGAGGGCGGGGCTCTGCCGTGAGGGCGAGCTCGCCGGGAGTGGCTTGGCCGGCCGGCGGAGGGCGCAGGGGGCGCAGAGCGTCGCGGAGAAGGACCTGCTGCGGGCGGAGCAGCGGACGCGCGAGGTGCGACGCGGGCGGCGTCGCGAGCGGAGGCCGAGCAAGGTTCTGGTTCTGGAAAATTTTCCAGAATCAGACGTCTGGATTGATATCCAGACGGCAAGGTCGACGTCTGTGAGATCATACAGACGTCTGAAAGGTGAGTTTCCGCTTTCTCCTTCTTTTTGTCGACTGACCGTACTGAGGGAGGAGGGTTGGCTGTGCGCAGGTGTTCGGATTCGTCATCCTTTGCGAATCAGACGTCTGGAAGTTGTACCAGACGGCGGGAGTGACCTCCAGACATCCGGAGAGACCATCGGACGTCTGGGATCTAGGAGAGACGTCCCCACAGACTTCTGGACGTCCGGGGAACCAAGCCGAACAGGTAATTCTCTGATCCACCATTTAAGACGTCTGGAAGGAGTTCCAGACGTCTGATTTTGCACAGTATCGTCTTTCTCGACCCGTTTAGGGCCCGTTTGGGCTCCGTTTTCCGTGATTCGAGTTGCGTTCGTTTCAGAATTTATTCCTCTACCCGCCTACAGTAGCTATACACTGTTTTGAGACACTCCTTGTGTTTGATCCTTGTGATAGGACCTCGTTCGGTTGCAGTCTTGAGAGTCGCGGAGGCGCGCGGGATTCCCGATCACGCCCCCATTACTCCCGTTGTACCTGGTAGAGTGGTTTTAAGTATTAATAAAATCTGTTAAAGTATGGAACCATAACTAGAACCTAGGGCATTGCATGAATCCTAGGAATAAGAAATATATGGAATGATAGCTCCTAGGTGTTGCATGAATCCTAGGGCCGGAAAACTAGATTGTATGATAGATCCTAGGATATGGCATGAATCCTAGGATGGAAAAACTAGTGGAATGTACATTACTGCAGTCTTGGAAAAATGGAAAGGAATATATAAAGCTACCTGTAATTTAATTAACAGCTGCCTGTTACGCATAAAGAATCATGTTGAGATCATGGAATGTGAGAACGAGAATCTGGAAAGTGAGACCTATGATGTTCTGAGATAAAGAGCTGGAACCCTACGGGGAATTAGGAGTGGAACTCCTGGAAAGAAAAGGAATGGAACTGAGATGTAGTTTGTACTGTCTCTTGGGTACGCAGTACCCAGGGAAGTACCTGTACCTGTTTTAGTGCAGAGTGGGGCCAGCCGCCCCAGGGACCCGGGGTTAGGATTGGCCGCTCTGTACCGACTTGTTGGCCCTCGTGTACGTGGTACCGAGGAGAGCTAGTAGTGTTAGGAGAGTACTAGCTACCCCACGGGCCCCGGGGTTCTGCTAGCCTCCTTCACCGACTTGTTAGGCCCACTAGGGCAAACCAGGGTAGTCAGGCGAGGGTGCGCGGACTGTGGAGGGGCAAGGCCCCGGTTTGGTTACTGTGGAGGGGTTGGACCCCTGTTACCGAGAGGGCTCTGCCCTGGTTCCGTGCTGTGCTTTGGGCGCACCCGTTAACGGAAACGACTGACCGCGTGCCAGTACGGGCTAGCTACCTGTGCGTTTATCGCGCGTGCCGTAGTCACCGTTACGTCTGTCAGTGACCTTGGGGTGGTTGACTGAGGGTAGGATCACCACGGGGGACTCTCCCGGCCAGGAGAGCACCACGTGCTACTTCTACTGTTGGAAAAGACTGCAATCAAGATCGTCCCACGAGGACATTCGAGATCAGGTAAAGGATCTGAGAAGTAAATGAAATAGTGAGAAAAATTGAAAGATGTAAATAAAGGAAGTAATAGAACATAACAGCTACTGTACACTCTACTGTTGCCTTTAGTTAGTTTGCCACTCTACTCAGCGTTTTGCTGACGTGTTACACTCGTTACCTTTTTCAGGACCAGGTGTTGAGCAGCCAGGGTCGGCGGCTGCAGAGGACGCTGGGCCGAGTAGGGTCCAGTAGAGTTGCCACAGCTTTGTACCTTCTTTTGTTTCTGTTCTAGTGAGTAGTTTTGTTTCCGCTGTACCTTCTTTACCTGCAGTTTTTGTTATATGATAAATGTTGCTTTACTGTTGTGGTGGTACCTACTGTAGTAGTTTCTTTCCTTACTGCTGTACTTTCTTACTGTTAGTTATATTCATGCTGAATGTGGTTTATTTTACTGTCTTTTGGTTACTTCCTCGTTGGACGACTGGGTCTTGGGATTAGTCGAGTCGGTCCGGTTCTCGTGTCTCGTAGGGACTCGGGAACCGGGTCGTTACAAGATGGTATCAGAGCAAGGTCGTCCCGAGAAGTGAATCAACTGACTGGAAAATAACCAATTCACATGTTTATAGCTAGAGTAGCCACCACAACATATCTCTTGACTTGAGCTCTTAGAAGTGTTGTTAGGTACCGTCTGTTTTGACGTTTCCGTTTTTGTTTCGCGTCTCCTTGCAGGAGATGCCTCGTCGTGGGACTGGCGAGACTGGCCGCGGGCGCGGCCGAGGGCGAGGTCGGCGAGGTGGACGTGCTGTCGTTGACGTCTCGGTGGACCAGCCACCACTCCCTGGCATCCAGGCCCAGGACCTCGCCAGACTGATACGGGATATTGTACGAGAGGAGCTCCACCCACCGCCCCGAGCACCTCCTCCTGGGGTTGCAGAGGGGGAGTCCTCTGTGGGACCACGCGACGGACGCGGCGCCGGACACGAGGGAGGGGATGGGCCCCTGCCGCCCCCACCTTCCTCCGACACTTCTGTACACGAGGCACCTTCGCCTGGAGGTGCACCAGCACCTCCCCTACAGCACCACTTCGAGCTTTTCGGACAGTTCCGGAAGCTGAAGCCCCCCTCCTTCAAGGGGGATGAGGACCCGACCGAGGCAGAGGACTGGCTTGAGTAGCTGGAGAAGATCTTCGACACCCTTCGCCCCCCGGTGGAGTGCCGCGTGGCCTTTGCCACGTACCAGCTGGAGAGTGCGGCACACCGGTGGTGGAGGGCGGTCCGGGGACAGGAGAGGGACGAGCCGACGTGGGACCAGTTCGTCACCCTCTTCTGCGAGCAGTACTTTCCCCAGACGTGGCAGGACCAGAGGAGGCGGGAGTTCCACACTCTCCGCCAAGGGACGATGACCGTGAGCGCGTACCGCACGCATTTCTTGGAGCTGTCCCGCTTTGCAGCGACAGCGGTAGCCACTGAGGAGGAGCGCCTTTGGAGGTTCACCGAGGGGCTCCGGCCTGCGATCCGGGGGTATGTCAAACCCCTGAAGCTGCCGACGTTTTCGAGGGTGGTAGAGGCAGCCATGACTTACGAGGAGACCAACCCGTCCGCGCGAGAGACCGACGGCGGGTGGAAGAGGCCCTTTCAGCCAGACTTCTCACAGGGCCGGCGAGAACGGAGACACGTGGCGTCCGCAGGAGAGCCGTCACGTTGTGCAGGGCCATCAGTGGCCTTTGGGGGCCCTCGACAGGGGCCAGTCGCCAGCACCGGACCCCCGCCTAGCCGACAGCAGGGACTCACTGAGGGCGGGAGTCGGGTTCCCCTCTGCTACCAGTGTGGCCAGCCGGGCCACGTCAGGAGGGACTGCCCATCTAGGGCAGGAGGTCAGCAGATACTTCCCGCGCAGAGCACTGGAGGGCGCGCAGGAGGCCGCGGTTTCCAGGCGCGAGGAGGAGGACCGCAGTCGCGAGGAGGGTACCGGCCAGCACCTACCCGTCCGACGCAGAGTGTGGCTGCTTCGTCCGCACCTAGAGCTGAGGGGCGTATCAACGCCCTAACACACAGGGACGCCAGAGCTTCGGGATCCGTGGTAGCAGGTATGGTTTCAGTTTCTGGCAGACTCGTTTACACACTTTTCGATTCCGGCGCTACGCACTCGTTTGTCGCAGACAGTTTCGCAGTTAGTTTGGACCAGGATTATACATTGTTAGAGAACCCGTTCGTAATCAGAGGTCCGAGTGGTCAGCTGTTTGTAGCTGAGGAGGTGTACACGGGTTGCGGGGTCAGCATCGGGGGACACAGCCTGCCAGCTGACCTGATTATGATACAGATGGAGGACTTTGGAGTGATTCTGGGGATGGATTGGCTGTCCGCTTACCACGCATTGGTAGACTGTTTTGAGAGGAAGATTGTCTTCTCCATTCCGGAGTTGCCTTCCTTCGAGTTTCACGGGCAGCCAGTGGATGGAGGTTTCAGGTGCATTTCGGCACTTCGGGCGGCAAGACTTTTGAGCCAGGGGTGTGAGGGCTTCTTAGCTTGTGTGGTGGCAGAGCACAGCCCCGTGGCAGACTTCCAGAGCATCCCGGTGGTCAGAGAGTACCCCGACGTGTTTCCAGACGAGTTACCAGGACTACCGCCCGAGCGTGAGATCGAGTTTGAGATCTCACTAGTACCAGGGACCAACCCCATCTCCACCGCGCCATACAGGATGGCACCGCTTGAGCTGCGAGAACTCAAGTCTCAGTTGCAGGACCTTTTGGAGAAGGGTTTCGTGAGGCCCAGTGCGTCTCCCTGGGGAGCCCCGGTACTGTTTGTGAAGAAGAAGGATGTGACCCTACGCCTTTGTGTGGACTACCGACAGCTGAATAGGGTCAACATCAAGAACAGATATCCGCTGCCGAGGATTGACGATTTGTTTGACCAGTTGCGGGGTGCCACGGTGTTTTCCAAGATCGACTTGAGGTCTGGATACCACCAGTTGAGGATCAGGGAGACCGACGTCTCCAAGACAGCTTTCCGCACCCGGTACGGACACTACGAGTTTTTGGTCATGCCGTTTGGGCTGACCAATGCCCCCGCTGCTTTCATGGACCTGATGAACCGGGTGTTCAGACCGTACTTGGATCAGTTTGTGGTGGTTTTCATAGATGATGTACTCATCTATTCCAGAGATCGGACGCAGCACGGACAGCACTTGCGGATGGTTCTGGACACTCTGAGACGACGCAGGCTGTACGCCAAATACAGCAAGTGCGAGTTCTGGTTGAGGGAGGTGACCTTTTTGGGTCATGTGATCTCTGGAGACGGCCTGGCGGTGGATCCCGCCAAGGTCGAGGCAGTGCTCAGGTGGGAGAGACCGCGTTCAGTCACTGAGATTCGCAGTTTCCTGGGACTGGCAGGTTACTACAGACGGTTCATCAGGGGGTTTTCGCAGATTGCACGACCTATGACACAGTTGACTCGGAAGGATGTGCCTTTCACTTGGACAGACGCTTGTGAGGCGTGTTTTCTGGAGCTGAAGGAGAGGTTGACCTCGGCTCCCGTGCTCACCATTCCTGATAGTAGTGGCGGGTTCGTCGTGTACACGGACGCTTCCTTGCAGGGGTTAGGAGGTGTGCTCATGCAGAGGGGTCACGTGGTCGCTTACGCTTCGCGGCAACTGAAGCCCCACGAGCATACCTACCCTACCCACGATATAGAGTTGGCAGCTGTTGTCTTCGCGCTGAAGACATGGAGGCACTACTTGTACGGTGAGACCTTCGAGATTTTTACAGATCACAAGAGCCTCAGATATCTTTTTGACCAGAAGGAGCTCAACATGAGACAGAGACGTTGGTTGGAGCTCCTGAAGGACTACGACTGCAGCATCTCCTACCACCCGGGAAAGGCCAATGTGGTGGCTGACGCTTTGAGCCGTAAGGCGCCCGCACGCTTGGCCAGTCTACAGTTACAGAGTTGGAGCCTTTTGGAGGAGGTGGGCAGTTGGCGACCTCTAGAGTTACGAGGGTACTGTGGGGCAGTGACGGTGACACGGCAGACCTGACCAGAGTTGATAGACCGCATCATCACGGGACAGATGGCCGATCCGTACTTGCAGTCTTTGCGCGACAGAGTATTGTCAGGGGACCCAGGGGACTTCTCTTTCACAGACCAGGTGTTACGCTTGAGGGGACGGCTGTGCGTCCCCAGAGACGAGGAGCTGTTGAGAGAGCTCCTGACTGAGGCACACGGTTCCAGATTCACCATACATCCCGGAAACACGAAAATGTACCATGACTTGAGACGCGAGTTCTGGTGGAGAGGGATGAAGCGGGATGTGGGTGAGTTCGTGCAGCAGTGCTTAGTGTGCCAGCAGGTGAAAGCCGAGCATCAGAGGCCTGCAGGGCCGCTTCAGCCGCTTCCAGTGCCAGAGTGGAAGTGGGAGAGCATCACCATGGACTTGGTGGTGGGCTTACCTGTTACCCAGCGAGGACACGACGCGGTCTGGGTAATAGTGGATAGGTTGACGAAGACGGCACGATTCTTGCCGATCCGAGTCACTTTGGGACCAGCACAGTTGGCAGAGAGGTATATCCGTGATGTGGTGCGACTACACGGAGTTCCGCGGGAGATCGTATCCGACCGGGATACCCGCTTTACGTCCCAGTTTTGGGCTGAGTTTCAGCAGGCTTTGGGGACAAGGTTGAGGTTTAGCACGGCTTACCACCCCCAGACGGACGGACAGTCGGAACGCACGATACAGACACTTGAGGATCTTTTGCGTGCCTGTGTACTAGACTGGAGGGGCTCTTGGGAGGAGCACCTACCCCTGGCAGAGTTTGCATACAACAACAGTTATCACTCGAGCATCGGCATGGCTCCCTACGAGGCTCTGTACGGACGGAAATGCACGGCACCCTTGAGTTGGGTTGAGGTGGGGACCAAGTGGGAGGTTGGCCCCAGGTTGATCCGGCAGAGTCAGGAGGTAGTTGAGCAGATCCACAGACGACTCCGCACTGTCAGAAGCAGACAGAAGAGCTACGCAGATCGCAGACGCAGAGAGGTGCAGTTCGAGGTCGGGGACCACGTCTTTCTTCGTGTTTCGCCCATGAAGGGCTTACAGCGGTTTGGGGTGAGAGGGAAGCTCGCGCCGAGGTTCGTGGGGCCCTTCGAGGTCCTGGAGCGGGTTGGACCCGTTGCTTACAGACTTGCCCTTCCCCCGCAGCTTTCTGGTGTGCACGACGTGTTCCACGTGTCCAACCTCAGGAAGTACGTCGCCGATCCCAGCCACGTACTGAGTCACGAGAGCGTCGAGGTGAGCGACGACCTGACCTACCCCGAGCGGCCAGTGCAGATCCTAGACCGAGCCGTCCGCAGGTTGAGACGAAAGCAAGTAACCCTGGTAAAGATTTTGTGGAGGAGCCAGCGGTACGAGGAGGCTACCTGGGAGCCTGAGGCGGCAATGCGGGAGCGGTACCCAGAGCTTTTTGCGGGTACGTCTTTTCGGACCGGCTTCGGTCCTCTTTGAGTTTGTTATGGTTATTCGGACATCCTTTTTCCGCACCCTAGTTGGCGCAAGTTTCGGGGACGAAACTTCCTTTGAGTTTGTTATATTGTAACGAGCGCGTGCCCCAGACGTCTTTTAAGACGTCTGGGAGGTGGCCCAGACGTCTGTAAGGACGTCTGGGATCACATCCGGACGTCTGACCAGACGTCCGGGATAGTTTACAGACGTCTGGCGAACAGTTATGCTCGCGTGGGATATTCGTCTGCGCGCCTGTGCGCGCAGACCTGCGATCCTGCATCTTCTCTGCGGCTGCAGGCGACTGCGACCGTCTCTCTCTCCTCTCCGCGCGGCGTTAAAAGGGGGGGGGGCGCCTCCCCTCCCGTCTCCACCATCTTCCTCCTTCTCTCCTGCCTGTGCGCGAGAGCGAGCGGACGCGAGGGCGCAGCAGCAGCGGCGGCCGCAGTAGGCGCGGAGGAGCTGCGGCGTGCGAGGGCGGGGCTCTGCCGTGAGGGCGAGCTCGCCGGGAGCGGCTTGGCCGGCCGGCGGAGGGCGCAGGGGGCGCAGAGCGTCGCGGAGAAGGACCTGCTGCGGGCGGAGCAGCGGACGCGCGAGGTGCGACGCGAGCGGCGTCGCGAGCGGAGGCCGAGCAAGGTTCTGGTTCTGGAAAAATTTCCAGAATCAGACGTCTGGATTGATATCCAGACGGCAAGGTCGACGTCTGTGAGATCATACAGACGTCTGAAAGGTGAGTTTTCGCTTTCTCCTTCTTTTTGTCGACTGACCGTACTGAGGGAGGAGGGTTGGCTGTGCGCAGGTGTTCAGATTCGTCATCCTTTGCGAATCAGACGTCTGGAAGTTGTACCAGACGGCAGGAGTGACCTCCAGACGTCCGGAGAGACCATCGGACGTCTGGGATCTAGGAGAGACGTCCCCACAGACTTCTGGACGTCCGGGGAACCAAGCCGAACTGGTAATTCTCTGATCCACCATTTAAGACGTCTGGAAGGAGTTCCAGACGTCTGATTTTGCACAGTATCGTCTTTCTCGACCCGTTTAGGGCCCGTTTGGGCTCCGTTTTCCGCGATTCGAGTTGCGTTCGTTTCAGAATTTATTCCTCTACCCGCCTACAGTAGCTATACACTGTTTTGAGACACTCCTTGTGTTTGATCCTTGTGATAGGACCTCGTTCGGTTGCAGTCTTGAGAGTCGCGGAGGCGCGCGGGATTCCCGATCACGCCCCCATTACTCCCGTTGTACCTGGTAGAGTGGTTTTAAGTATTAATAAAATCTGTTAAAGTATGGAACCATAACTAGAACCTAGGGCATTGCATGAATCCTAGGAATAAGAAATATATGGAATGATAGCTCCTAGGTGTTGCATGAATCCTAGGGCCGGAAAACTAGATTGTATGATAGATCCTAGGATATGGCATGAATCCTAGGATGGAAAAACTAGTGGAATGTACATTACTGCAGTCTTGGAAAAATGGAAAGGAATATATAAAGCTACCTGTAATTTAATTAACAGCTGCCTGTTACGCATAAAGAATCATGTTGAGATCATGGAATGTGAGAACGAGAATCTGGAAAGTGAGACCTATGATGTTCTGAGATAAAGAGCTGGAACCCTACGGGGAATTAGGAGTGGAACTCCTGGAAAGAAAAGGAATGGAACTGAGATGTAGTTTGTACTGTCTCTTGGGTACGCAGTACCCAGGGAAGTACCTGTACCTGTTTTAGTGCAGAGTGGGGCCAGCCGCCCCAGGGACCCGGGGTTAGGATTGGCCGCTCTGTACCGACTTGTTGGCCCTCGTGTACGTGGTACCGAGGAGAGCTAGTAGTGTTAGGAGAGTACTAGCTACCCCACGGGCCCCGGGGTTCTGCTAGCCTCCTTCACCGACTTGTTAGGCCCACTAGGGCAAACCAGGGTAGTCAGGCGAGGGTGCGCGGACTGTGGAGGGGCAAGGCCCCGGTTTGGTTACTGTGGAGGGGTTGGACCCCTGTTACCGAGAGGGCTCTGCCCTGGTTCCGTGCTGTGCTTTGGGCGCACCCGTTAACGGAAACGACTGACCGCGTGCCAGTACGGGCTAGCTACCTGTGCGTTTATCGCGCGTGCCGTAGTCACCGTTACGTCTGTCAGTGACCTTGGGGTGGTTGACTGAGGGTAGGATCACCACGGGGGACTCTCCCGGCCAGGAGAGCACCACGTGCTACTTCTACTGTTGGAAAAGACTGCAATCAAGATCGTCCCACGAGGACATTCGAGATCAGGTAAAGGATCTGAGAAGTAAATGAAATAGTGAGAAAAATTGAAAGATGTAAATAAAGGAAGTAATAGAACATAACAGCTACTGTACACTCTACTGTTGCCTTTAGTTAGTTTGCCACTCTACTCAGCGTTTTGCTGACGTGTTACACTCGTTACCTTTTTCAGGACCAGGTGTTGAGCAGCCAGGGTCGGCGGCTGCAGAGGACGCTGGGCCGAGTAGGGTCCAGTAGAGTTGCCACAGCTTTGTACCTTCTTTTGTTTCTGTTCTAGTGAGTAGTTTTGTTTCCGCTGTACCTTCTTTACCTGCAGTTTTTGTTATATGATAAATGTTGCTTTACTGTTGTGGTGGTACCTACTGTAGTAGTTTCTTTCCTTACTGCTGTACTTTCTTACTGTTAGTTATATTCATGCTGAATGTGGTTTATTTTACTGTCTTTTGGTTACTTCCTCGTTGGACGACTGGGTCTTGGGATTAGTCGAGTCGGTCCGGTTCTCGTGTCTCGTAGGGACTCGGGAACCGGGTCGTTACAATTTTCTTTTTTTTCTCCTTTTTTTTTTAGTAGGTGGCTTCCCCGATCTTCAAATGTACCTAGAGGCAATGAAGAAGAAGTGGTCCCATGGCTGGGCTCTGGACAACCTTCCAATGGGCTGTTACCCACGATAACTTACCAGCCATACCACCCTAGAGAGTTCATTAGCTATCCAATTTCTATCAAAATCTCTGAGGAGTGAATCTGTGCAGAAATGTGTGCAGATGCTTAGACTCAAAGTCTTTCTGAGTTAGAGAGTGAGTTGATAAGTCGTATACTTATCACCTTATTTAGTAGGTGGATTAGAGTAGCTTAAGGTTGCAAGGATTTAAAGCTAAATCCATATTTTAACGAACACCAGGGCTGATTAATCCTGAAGGCCTGAAAAGTCTAAGTATTCAAGTTCTTTTTGTATTATTTCCCACTATTGACAAGTGCCTAAGTTTCCTCCTAAATTCATTTTTTTTTATTCAGACTGATTAAATGAGCTTAGGATCGTGCAATTTACCACCCTCCCCCATGCTTAAGTTGGACAATGTCCTCATTGGCAAATACATGGATGCAACAGGGGTTCAAAAAGATATTACCAGAGTAACGTAAAATACCGGCTCAGTCTGAATCCTCTGGGTTGCCTCCCAGGAAGCGTTGAGTTTAACGCCTCCACTTGGGCGGTGCTTCGTGTCATCCTTCAATGAGGGTGACACTCTCCTTTAGGGGAACCTGGGCTAGGAAGTGTTTCAATCTTTGGCCATTAACTGTAAAAGTGTGCCCAGTGTTCGGATCAGCGACTTCAATCACCCCATTAGAGTGAGGCCTGACCACCCTAAATGGTCCTGTCCACTTGGACCTGAGTTTCCCTGGAAAGAGTTTTAGGCGGGCATCGAAAATTCAGACTTGCTGGTTAGGCTCAAAGGTCTTTCTGTGGATGAGTCGATCGTGGACGGCTTTCATTTTCTCCTTATACAGTCGACTATTATCAAAGGCGTCCTGACGAATTTCTTCGAGCTCAGAGAGTTGGAGCGTCCTCTACACACCGGCTAACTGGGAATCCATGACATTGCTTGACAGCCCAGTAAGCCCGGTGTTCCAATTCGACAAGAAGGTGGCAGGCTTTGCCAAAGACCAGGCGATAAGGCAACATGCCTATTGGGGTCTTGAAAGCGGTCCTGTATGCCCACAGGGCATCATCTAGTCGTGTGGACCAGTCTTTCCTGTCAGGTCTCACAGTCTTTTGTAAAATGTTCTTGATTTGTCTATTTGAGACCTTGGTCTGCCCATTTGTTTGAGGATGATACGGGGTAACAATGCGGTGGTTAACCCCATATTTTCTAAGTAGGGCACGGAATTGGGAGTGAATAAAATGACTTCCACCATAACTGATCATGGCCTTTGGTATTCCAAACCGGGAAAAGATGTTCTGTTTAACAAAGTCCATGACAGTCCTGTGATCGCATCGGCAGGTGGCGACGGCTTCAATCCATTTAGAAACATAGTCTACCGAGACTAGGATGTACTCAAAGCCGTTGGATGGCGGAAAGGGGCACATAAAATCGATACCCCAAACGTCGAATATTTCGACAATCAAAATGGGCTGAAAGGGTATCATATCTTTTTTAGTCATGGTCCCCAGCGTTTGGTAGCGTGAGCAAGTCTTGGCAAAGTTGTGTGCATCCTTAAATAGGGAAGGCCAGAAAAATCTAGATTGTACAACCTTCGCAGCCGTTTTCCTTCCAGATAAGTGGCCACCACAAGCTTGGTCATGACAGAAAGATAGCACACTCTGAACTTCGTTCTCGGGGATACACCTCCTAATGATCTGGTCGGCACAGAGGCGAAACAGCATGGGATCATCCCAGAAATAGTGCTTGGCCTCGGCCAAGAACCTGTCCCATTGCTGTCTGGACCAACTGTGCGGGGTCATCCTACAACAAGGTAGTTGACATAGTCAGCAAACCAAGGCAGTTTCTTGTCTTGCACAGCCAGAATGTGTTCATTGGGGAAGGTGTCAGATAAAGGCAGGGAGGGTCCAACGTGGTCTGGGTGAAGTCTAGACAAGTGGTCAGCCACCACATTCTTTGATCCGGCTTTGTCGCGGATTTCTAGGTCAAATTCCTACAAGAGCAGGATCCATCTGATAAGCTTGGGTTTCGCGTCCTTTTTAGCCAATAGGTGCCGGATGGCTGAATGGTCAGTGTAAATGGTTATGCGGGATCCCAGCAGGTAAGGTCGGAATTTCTAAAGTTCGAAGACTACAGCGAGCAATTCTTTCTCTGTGACCGTATAATTTCATTGGGCCTCGTCGAATGTTTTCCAGTCCTAGGATTCATGCATTACCTAGCATCTATCATTCAATCTAGTTTTCCAGTCCTAGGATTCATGCATTACCCCAGGATCTATCATTCAATCTAGTTTTTCAGTCATAGGGTTCATGCAATACCCTAGACTCTATTAATTATTTCATAAGTGCATAATTTTTGATAAATAATTGAAGGGCCACTCTACCCGCAAAACCGGGAGTACTGGGGGCGTAATCGGTAAGCCCGCGCGCCTCCGCAACCCCTAGAGCTGCAATGGAATGGGGTCCTAACACAAGGATCAAGTACAAGGAGCTACTCAGAACAGTATACAATTACTGTAAACAGGTAGATGAACTAAATCTGAGAAGAACGAGACTTGAAACGCGGAAAACGGACCCTAAACGGGTCAAAAACGACAAGTCTGCCCAAAATCAGACGTCTGGAACTTCTTCCAGACGTCTTAAATGATAGCTTAGGTCATACCTTGATCTGCGCGGTTCTTCAAATATCCAGAAGCCCACTGAACCGTCTGGTCTTGGTTTCCAGACGTCCGACTGTCACCCCGGACGTCTGGAGACCCTCTCCGTCGTCTGGTGCTATGCCTAAACGTCCGATCTTTGTGGGATGGCGTGCCCTTGCACCTTCCCGAACGGGTCCTGCACACACACGCGATCGTCCACAACACGAAATGAGTAGGACTCTTTGGCGGAATGGCTGCATGGCCGTACACGTGAAAAAGGAAGGGAGGTAAAAATATCGTACCTTTCAGACGTCTGGACCTTCCTCCAGACGTCTTCTACGTTGTCTGGACGTATGCCCAGACGTCTGGTTCTGGGAAATTTTCCCAGAATCAGGACCTCCTCGCCCTCCGCCCGCAGCGCACGGCCGTGCCGCACCGCGCTCGCCTGCTGCCTGAGCTGCAATAGCTCCTCCCCAGCACCACGCGCATGCTGCGCAACCGCCGGCCGGCCCTGGCTGCTCCGGCGAACTCGCAACCTCGCGATTGAGCTCTCTTTCCCTCTCGTAGCAGCCCCTCCTCCCACGCACTCACAGCAGCCGTTGCAGCTGCCCTCGCTCGCTCACGCTCTCGCTGACAGGAAGAAGAAGAAGAAGGTGGTGGAGTGAGGGTGAGGGAGAGGAGAGGGGTATTTGAAGGCTGCCGAGGGGAGAGAGAGAGAAAAAGCTGTCTCAGGGAGGGAGGAAAGAGAAGAAGGAGGGCAGCAGGTTCAGTCGGCACGTGCATGCGCGCAGATGCGAACCCGTACGCCGAAAAAATTTAATTCCAGACGTCTGGGAAGGCTTCCAGACGTCTGACCAGACATCTGGACCACTTCCCAGACGTCTTAAATGACGTTTGATGCCCTAGTTATAACAAGGTGCAAGGTAACCACCGACACCGGTGAGCTTAACTCCTAGACCTAAATAGGATTCTAGGTTCATCTGAACCATCGGATGACAAGAAGGTGGTGAGCGAAGCAATGGCGATAGCGGTAGTGGCTGTCAGGCGCATGATAGCGGGTGATCGAGTGGTGTTGTCACAGACGTACAGGAGCCGTCTGTGTAGATGAAGATGGAGAGGAAAGGAAGAAGGCGATGTGCTCATAGGGACCTACATGCAAGAAAACTTAAGGACCTAACTAAATAAAAGGACTCAATGGAAATAGAAACCTAAGGACTAAAACGTAAATTGAGGTTTTCAAGGCTTATTTTAATTTGATTCTTTTTCAACTTTTTATATATGATTATAAATTAGATAAATATTATATATATACCTTGAATTTACGTTTTGACCTTTGTAGCTTATTTATTTAATTAATTAAGATACTTAAGTTATTACATACTTAGGGTTAAATATTTATAATGTTAAATTAAATATTAACTAGGTAGCTAAATAGTTATAATTCAAGTCCAAATTGTTATTTAAGTTATTAATACCATTGATTGATATTTAATTTAGTATTATTAACTTATGTTATAGTCATTTAATATATTATCCCTTATATTATAATTAAACCCTAAATAAACATATTCCTAGCTAATTAACTAGGGAAACTAGTTAATTAGGGATATTTAAGAGCCATGATGAGTCTCTCATCAGGGAGTCATCGCAGTGCCAAGCGAGTTGAAGGGGGAGGGGATGACCCTCCAGCACCCTGACCTCCTTCAGACACTACTGAGTAAGAGTCCTCCCTACCGAGGGCTATACCCGTGCCCCTATTACGGCTCCACCACGAGCTGTTTGCACAATTCTGGAAGCTGATGCCCCCTCCTTCAAGGGGGAGGAGACTACGTTTATGGTAGAGGATTGGTTGGAGCAGATAGAGAAGATCTTTGCTACACTCCACCCTCCTGCAGAGTGTCGCGTGGCCTTTGTCATGTACCAGCTGGAGAGTGCCGACTACAGGTGATGGCGGGCGGTTTGAGTTCAAGAGGGGGGAGAGCCACCTTGGGCCCGGTTTGTGGCTCTTTTTTGTGAGTAGTATTTCTCACGGACGTGGCAGGACCAGAGGAGGAGGGAGTTCCACACTCTCCGCAAGGGGGCGATGACAGTTAACGCATACCGCACGCGTTTCTTGGAGTTTTCACGCTTCACCCCGTCTGCTACGACTACAGAAGAGGAGCATCTGTGCAGGTTCATTGAGGGTCTCTAGCTTGCTATACAGGGGTATGTGAAGCCCCTAAAGCTACCTACTTTCTCCTACGTGGCTGAGGCAGTAATGACCTACGAGGAGACCAACCCGATCGCGTGAGACACCGACGGAGAAGGTCAGAAGAGGCCCTACCAGCCTGATCACTCTCAAGGCCATCAGAAGAGGAGGCACACTGTACCTGCGGGGGAAGCATCCTGCTCTGTGGGGTCACCAGTGACCTTTGGAGGCCCCAGACAGGGGCAGCTGCCTGCACCAGATCCCCACCTAGCTTCTAACGGGGATAGACTGAGGGAGGAGGTCTTTCCCCTCTCTACTACCAGTGTGGCCAACCGAGCCACATGAGGGGGGACTGCCTGTCGAGGGCAAGAGCATACCAGATGCTCCCTACACCAGGCGTAGGAGGTCGGCATGGCGACCGTGGCTACCAGGCTCGAGGAGGAGGACAACAGTCACAGGGTAGGTACCTGCCAGCCTCTACTTGCTCTACCTAGAGCGTGGCTACCTCTTCTACACCTAAGGCTGAGGGGCATGTCAATGCCCTGACTCACAGAGACCCCAGAGCTTCAGGTTCAATTGTAGCAGGTATGGTTACAGTTTCCGGCAGATTAGTTTACGTGCTTTTTTATTCTGGTGCCACACACTCTTTTGTCTCCATGAGTTTTGTCATCAGTTTGGGGTTGAATAGTACACTGTTAGAGGATCTGTTCCTAATTAGAGGTCCAGGGGGATAATTGTTTGTCGCAGAGGAGGTCTTCACAGACTATGAGGTCATGATAGGGGGACAAAGTCTCCCCACCGACCTGATTATGGTCCAGATGGAGGATTTTGGCATGATTTTAGGAATGGATTGGTTGTCTTCCTATCACGCTCTGGTGGACTATTTTGGGAGAAAGATTATCTTCTCCATTCATGAATTGCCTCATTTTGAGTTCCATGGTCAACCAGTGGATAGAGGATTTAGTTGCATTTTCGCGCTTCAGGCAGTGAAGCTATTGAGCTAGAGGTGTAAGGGCTTTTTGGCTTATGTTGTGGCAGAGCCTAGTCTAGCAACTGTCACAACCCGATCCCAGATCCCTACAGGACCCAAGACCGGCTCTTCTCGACTAATCCCAAGACCCAGTCATCCAATGAGAAATAACCAAATAACATGCATCAATCCACAACCACACAAGTACTATAGCTAAGCGGAAAGAAATTTGCAACAAAAAGGAGAAACAGAATCGTAATACTGAAATATTACATGCCTTCAAGAACAGAAAATACAGCCATCACAACCAAAAACTAGTACATAGATGATAGAGAAATACAGCGGAAAGGTATTGGAAAGCATAACTACAGAAACTCACTAGCAACAGAAACTACAACTGGGCTCGACTAGGCCCAGTGTCCTCAGCAGCCAGTGACTTGGGCTGCTAAAATCCTTGACCTGTACAAGGTTATACATCTGAAGTCAGCTAACGCTGAGTAGAGTTTTGGCTATAACATAAAATGCATTTAACAAGTAGCTTAACGTATTATTTTTTGATCCCAATTATCTTATAACAGTTTGCTGTGTAGAGATCTTTAATCCAGATCCATTATATTACTTAATCTTCATGTTCCCTAAAGGAACGATCTTGCTTGCAGTTTTCCCGTGATGTAGGATGCTCACGTGGCACTCTCCTGGCCGGGAGAGTCCCTCCGTGGTAGTCCTACACCCGGTCTACCACCCCGAGGTCACAGTCGAGACGTAGCGGTGACTACGGCACACGTGATAAGCACGCAGGTAGCTACCCCGCACTGGCATGCAGTCAATCGTTTCCGTTAGCGGGTACACCCAAATGTACAGTACGAAACAGCACAGGGCATTGCCTTCTCAGAACAAAACAGGGGTCTCGCCCCTCCACAGTCTGCGTAGCCTCGTCCGACTATCCCGGTTTGCCCAACGGGGTAATAAAAGTTGGTGTAGGGTGGCCATGCCTAACCCCGGGCCCCATGGGGCAGGTAGCTCCCCCTTACACTAAGTAGCTCACCTCGGTACCACGTACGCGAGGGCTAAACAAGAGTCGATGTAGAGTGGCCAAACCCACCCCTGGTCTCAACCCAAAGGGCGACAAGCTTCCCTCTAGTCAAAAGGGATAGTTGCTCTCTTCGATACTACATACACGAGGGCCAGCTCACTTCCCTTAACCAAGTCCGAACAGTCGCCCATAGGCAACATGTTCCAAAACCCACAGGTTTTTCGTACTACCATATTCCTGGTTCCTTTCTAACTTCCCCGTAGGGTTCGTACATGGACCTTCTTATTTTCATATCCGATTCGTTGTACGTAAGACAGACAACTCAAATTCCATCATCAATTACACAGTACAAGTATGTATTTCCATTCATGACGTATTTCATTTTAGGCAGCTCATGATTTCATCATGGTGATCCAATTATTTATTAATTACGCATGCATTTCTTCCAGCCTTAGTGTTCATGTCACAACCGAAGGTTCTATCGACTATATTGTATGTGATGGGAACACCATCATGAGCCCCAACTAGCTCATTTTGACCCAGAAAAGAGAACAAAAGCTCCTACATAACCAAATGGAGGTCCGAACTCAAGGAATAACCCTTCTGAAAGAAAAGTAAGAAACAAGGGGTAAAACTGTAATTTTACCATTGTTGTGCAACAACGGGATTTCTCAGGGGATAAACATAGGTCAAATGGTCTTAACAAGATAAAAAGTGGGTTGGTTCAATCAGAAAAAGGGTTAATGTGAAATCTGGGAATTAAATGACTTCTTGTAACCCTAAAACAGACCCACTTAATTCAACAAGGTTTTGGTCATATAAAATTTACCTAAATCCTCTAAAATTCATGGAAAAATGTTCTCTAGGGCTTAGAACCTTCAATTTGGCCTTTAGAACCTATTTTGACCTAAATAGGGGTCCCAGTCAATTATTTGCCTTAAATTAGGCTTTTGTGTAAAATGACTAGTCAAACATGGTCAAACCTAAAATCCAACTTCACCATTGGATTCCTTAGGTTCAAATTAGGTTTATGCCAAAATTTGGACCTAAGGGGGGTTCACCTTTACCTACTTTGCGAAACAGTCCAACCTAAATACTTTTATGCCCCTAGCTTTTGAAAACCTTGCAGACACCCCCTAGCTTCCTCGTCATTCTTTGCAATTAAGTCCCTTCACCATTACAGCGAAGGAATCCTACTCCGGCGAAGATTCAAGGGGGATATCTCCTTGATTCCTCAGAGAATCCCTTTCAAATTTGAAAGGGAGATTCTTTGAGGAATTCTCGATCGTGTGAACCCAATCTCAAGCTTTGATTTCCACCCAATCTCTCATGCGAACTCATGAGAAATTTGGGTATCTCTCGACCTTCCAAGTCCGGCGAGGATGCCGTGCTTGGAAGCTTTCCTTCCAAGCACAAGGCCCTCTTCCAGGTACTATAAAAGGGACCCCAGATCCTCCCATTCCTCTCAGCTTGGTTTGGCCGGAGATAACCCCCCAATTTCTTCTCTTCTCCTTCGGCCAAACACCCAGCGAGCTTTGGTGACCTATATCTCATCCTTTCATCGCTTTGCCATAATACCAGTGGCAGAGTTGCCTCTGCCTCTGTCGTCCGCGTCGTGCCATACCTGTGCACGCACCTGCCTCCCTCTCATCGTCGCCGTCCCCCTTCTACTGGACCTTCGTCTCCGGCGACGGTAGGTACGAGTCGTCTGCCATCCCTTCCCCCATCATCCTTAAACAAGGTCAGGTACTTCTCCCCTCTCTCCTCTTCCTGTTCCACCTCTTTATTTCCCAAAACATCCTTCGACGATCACAGACCACTACCATCTTCTCCACCTCCGGCAGACCACCGGTGAGGTGCTTCCATCATTCCACGCACCCATCCACTTTTCCAAACACCTCAAAAGCTCCACCACGACTCACTGATCATCCCCCCCCTTTCCATTAATCACCACACACTCCACACACTTCCCTTGAACAAACCCATCTCCAAAGCCACAGAACGACCTAGGCATGCATGCCCAGGCCGCCCCGCACCACGCCAACCACCGAGACACCTTCGTCGTGCCACGGCGAAGCCCCCTGTGTGATTTAATGAGGTCGCAAGGACATTTTACTTGAGAGCAAGTTTGGGCATTTCCCTCCATTAACGCGAGCTTGAAGAAGCTTGCTAGCTTCATAGCAGCCTCCTGGTGCCAGGAGCCCAAGTCCCAGACGTGCGGTTTGGTCTTGCGAACGACTTGCGCCCAAGCATCTGCAGCCCTTGCCATTGAGTGAAGACCTGCTGCGGGTGCACACAAGAAGCGGGTGGGACATTAAGTCCCACCTCGGTTGTTTTCGAGCAAGCTGTGAAGTATAAGATGAAATTGTGTCAGGGGCTTATCGCCTCCTAACACGGGTGAGGTCTCACTCTCCCCATCATGCCTCGTTCGTGCCTCACCCCCCGCGGACCTGGTATCCTGACCAAATTACCTGTGCACTCCTCTCCCACCACCCACGCCAGTGGGCCTGGTCCCGGGTGCACTGACCCGACCTGTAACGACCCGGTTCCCGAGTCCCTACGAGACACGAGAACCGGACCGACTCGACTAATCCCAAGACCCAGTCGTCCAACGAGGAAGTAACCAAAAGACAGTAAAATAAACCACATTCAGCATGAATATAACTAACAGTAAGAAAGTACAGCAGTAAGGAAAGAAACTACTACAGTAGGCACCACCACAACAGTAAAACAACATTTATCATATAACAAAAACTGCAGGTAAAGAAGGTACAGCGGAAACAAAACTACTCACTAGAACAGAAACAAAAGAAGGTACAAAGCTGTGGCAACTCTACTGGACCCTACTCGGCCCAGCGTCCTCTGCAGCCGCCGACCCTGGCTGCTCAACACCTGGTCCTGAAAAAGGTAACGAGTGTAACACGTCAGCAAAACGCTGAGTAGAGTGGCAAACTAACTAAAGGCAACAGTAGAGTGTACAGTAGCTGTTATGTTCTATTACTTCCTTTATTTACATCTTTCAATTTTTCTCACTATTTCATTTACTTCTCAGATCCTTTACTTGATCTCGAATGTCCTCGTGGGACGATCTTGATTGCAGTCTTTTCCAACAGTAGAAGTAGCACGTGGTGCTCTCCTGGCCGGGAGAGTCCCCCGTGGTGATCCTACCCTCAGTCAACCACCCCAAGGTCACTGACAGACGTAACGGCGACTACGGCACGCGCGATAAACGCACAGGTAGCTAGCCCGTACTGGCACGCGGTCAGTCGTTTCCGTTAACGGGTGCGCCCAAAGCACAGCACGGAACCAGGGCAGAGCCCTCTCAGTAACAGGGGTCCAACCCCTCCACAGTAACCAAACCGGGGCCTTGCCCCTCCACAGTCCGCGCACCCTCGCCTGACTACCCTGGTTTGCCCTAGTGGGCCTAACAAGTCGGTGAAGGAGGCTAGCAGAACCCCGGGGCCCGTGGGGTAGCTAGTACTCTCCTAACACTACTAGCTCTCCTCGGTACTACGTACACGAGGGCCAACAAGTCGGTACAGAGCGGCCAAGCCTAACCCCGGGTCCCTGGGGCGGCTGGCCCCACTCTGCACTAAAACAGGTACAGGTACTTCCCTTGGTACTGCGTACCCAAGAGACAGTACAACTACATCTCAGTTCCATTCCTTTTCTTTCCAGGAGTTCCACTCCTAATTCCCCGTAAGGTTCCAGCTCTTTATCTCAGAACATCATATGTTTCACTTTCCAGATTCTCGTTCTCACATTCCATGATCTCAACATGATTCTTTATGCATAACATGCAGCTGTTAATTAAATTTACAGGCAGCTTTATATATTCATTTCCATTTTTCCAAGACTGCAGTAATGTACATTCCACTAGTTTTTCCATCCTAGGATTCATGCCATATCCTAGGGTCTATCATACAATCTAATTTTTCCGGCCCTAGGATTCATGCAACACCTAGGAGCTATCATTCCATATATTTCTCATTCCTAGGATTCATGCAATGCCCTAGGTTCTAGTTATGGTTCCATACTTTAACAGATTTTATTAATACTTAAAACCACTCTACCAGGTACAACGGAAGTAATGGGGGCGTGGTCGGGAATCCCGCGTGCCTCCGCGACTCTCAAGACGGCAACCGAACGAGGTCCTATCACAAGGATCAAACACAAGGAGTGTCTCAAAACAGTGTATAGCTACTGTAGGCGGGTAGAGGAATAAATTCTGAATCGAACGCAACTCGAATCGTGGAAGACGGAGCCCAAACGGGCCCTAAACGGGTCGAGAAAGACAATACTGTGCAAAATCAGACGTCTGGAACTCCTTCCAGACGTCTTAAACGGTGGATCAGAGAATTACCTGTTCGGCGTGGTTCCCCGGACGTCCAGAAGTCTGTGGCGACGTCTCTCCTAGATCCCAGACGTCCGATGGTCTCTCCGATGGTACAACTTCCAGACGTCGGATTCGCAAAGGATGACGAATCCGAACACCTGCGCACAGCCAACCCTCCTCCTTCAGTACGGTCAGTCGACAAAAGAAGAAGGAGAAAGCGGAACTCACCTTTCAGACGTCTGTATGATCACACAAACGTCGACCTTGCCGTCTGGATATCAGTCCAGACGTCTGATTCTGGAGATTTTTCCAGAATCAGAACCTCGCTCGGCCTCCGCTCGCGACGCCGCCCGCGTCGCACCTCGCGCGTCCGCTGCTCCGCCCGCAGCAGGTCCCTCTTCGCGACGCTCTGCGCCCCCTGCGCCCTCCGCCGGCCGGCCAAGCCGCTCCCGGCGAGCTCGCCCTCACGGCAGAGTCCCGCCCTCGCACGCCGCAGCTCCTCCGCGCCTTTGCTGCCCCGCTGCCGCTGCGCCCTCGCGTCCGCTCGCTCCGCCCGCAGCAGGAGAGGAGGAAGATGGTGGAGACGGGAGGGGAGGCGCGCCCCCTCCCCCTTTTAACGCCGCGCGGAGAGGAGGAGAGAGACGGCCGCAGTCGCCTGCAGCCGCAGAGAAGATGCGGATCGCAGGTCTGCGCGCACAGGCGCGCAGACGAATATCCCGTGCGAGTATAACTGTTCGTCAGACGTCTGTAAACTATCCCGGACGTCTGGTCAGACGTCTGGATGTGATCCCAGACGTCTTTACAGACGTCTGGGCCACCTCCCAGACGTCTTAAAAGACGTCTGGGGCACGCGCTCGTTACACGACCTGTTTACCTGAGATGGCTCTGGGAGAGCGAGTGTAAGAGAGAAATAAGAGAGAGTTCGTGGGGGAGGGTAGGGCTAGGTTTTGCACTTGCAGGGAAAGGAAGAAGAAAGAGGAAGCTGAAGGAGAAGCTAAGGAGAACAAGCCGCAGAGGAAGCTAAGGCAAAGAAGCTAAGGAAGGAGAAGGCACGGCTGAAGAGAAGGCAAAGCTGAAGAGAAATTGAAGCCAAAGAAAGCCAGAGAAGAAGGAAGAGAAAGCCAAGGCAGAAAGGAAGAGGAAGAAGGAAGGAAGCAGAAGAAACAAAGAAGAAGGAAGAAACCAATAATAGAGAAGAAAGAAAGAAGAAGAAAGAAGGAAGAGAAAGCAAGGCAAAAAGGAACAAAAGAAGCCAAAGAAGAAGGAAAGAAGAACAGAGAAGAAAGAAGAGAAAGAAAAAAACAAGCCAAAGAAAAGAAGCAAAAGAAGAAGAAAGTCAAACACTTTTAAGACATCTGATTCTACAATCGGACGTCCAATTCTTTCCAAAGTTCTCTTATATATTTTCTAGCTACATTTTATTATTCATAAACTCATGCTTGACATTCTGAACTATATTTTGAGTAGTCTTAAGCGTTCAAATTGCATCTATTATTGAGATTAGTGCATGAACTCCATTTGCTCCCTGTGTTCGACCTCGGATCCATATTTTTCGAGTAATAAAAATTTATTTGTTTTGAACGTTTTTTCGACTGTACTACACAACATTTTTAAAACTTGATCAAGCACTCTTAACAGTATGGCAGCGTGCATTTCTCTCTTCCTAGGGTTCATCTCAGATCCTAGGTTTAATTTAATTCTGTGCATGCAATTTATTAATTATGAGATTTAAGTGAGAACCACTCTATCAAGATAACCGAGTGAAATGGGGCCTCGTAAAGCAGCTCCCGACGTCTCCTTAGGTCCCGTACACTCGATGGATTGGAGACCTAAGACATGGATTGACAGGTCAAAAAGGGTTCAAGTGCTAGAGACAAGGTTCCATTACATGGAGAAAAATGTATGGGAAACAAAGATGTTTTGTTTACGGAAAATCGACATCGTTTGGGCCTTGTACGAGACTAAAAACACGAGGTCTGACAGAAATCAGAAGTCTGAGAGAGATCCCAGACGTCTTAAACCAACTCATAGGCATACCTCTCTCGGGGTGCCTCTATCGGACATTTGGTACGCACTACCGACGTCCGAGGGTTCCATCAAACATCTGGAGATGCTCCCGGACGTATGAAACTGCCACGGTCCTCGCTCCGTCACGCCTCCCAACCTCTGACACATGCGCATGCATTGTTAGGACTTGGCAGAGAAATAACGGAAAAATAAATCTCTACCAGACCTCTCATAATACCTTCGAACGTCCTCCCCGACGTCTGGAGGTCACTCCAGATGTCTGATTCCGCGAAAAAATGAGTTCCGCGGAACCACTTTGGGCTTTCCTTGCTACAGAAGTTGCAGCAGAGCAGCATGGCACCCTTCGCTCCCACACTCAGACTCACGATCTGCCCTCCGCTCTCCGCTTTTTGCTCTCTGCTCGCTGCTCTCCGCTCACTTTCTCCTTCTCTGGCTCGGCTGAAATGGCGTGAGACGAAGAGGAGGAGGGGGGTTTATAAAGGGAGAGGAGGTAAGGGGAAGGGCATGGGCGAGGGTGTGGTGCGGAGTGGCGTCGTAGGGAGGAGAGAGGCAGTAAGGGAATAGGCATGGCATACGTACAGTACGTGCCGCAGAGAGAAGGTATTTTCAAACGTCCGACGATCTCTCCAAACGTCTGGTGAGCATCCCAAATGTCTTAGAGGACCGAAAGGTGATGGGTCATTTCAGCAGCTGACCTATGAAGTGTTCCGGTAGTTTGCGAGTACCCCGATATCTTTCTTGAGGAGTTACCAAGACTATTGCCTGAGCGAGAGATCGAGTTTGAGATCTCGTTGATACTGGGGACTGGCCCCATCTCTACTGCACTGTACAGGATGGCACCACTGGAGTTGTGGGAGCTCAAGTCTCAGCTACAGGATTTGTTAGAGAAGGGCTTTGTGAGGCCTAGTGCGTCCCCTTGGGGAGCCCCTATTTTGTTAGTGAAGAAGGATGCCACCCTTCAACTTTGTGCTGACTACAAGCAGCTAAACCAGGTCGCCATCAAGAACAAATATCTGTTGCCCCGCATTGACGACCTCCTTGACCAGTTGAGAGATGCCACGGTGTTTTCCAAGATAAACTTGAGGTCGGGTTTATAATTCCCTATGGGAGGGGGTGAGATATGCGTGACGTAAAATAAAATGCGGAATTAAAATAAACAATCTCATAAAAAGGCAATCACACAAAGGTACAAGAGATTTTTAGGTGGAAACCCAAATCGGGTAAAAACTACCAGCTAACCCTTTCGAGTTAGGATTTCCCGATCGATAAAGTCGATCAAATCTACTAACGTACTACTTTAACGAGGGTAGTACAACCTCAATTACAACCACGCTACAAGTACAAGGGTAGCGATCCTTAACCTCTCCTCTCCACAAGGAGGATTTTGTCTCATGAAGGAAACGGAAATTCATAATGCGAATACCCAACACAATTACAAAACAACCTATAAAGCCAACAAAGATTAACCTAGCTACTATAGGTAAAGAAACTTCCCTTTGTTGGAAGCGCGTCGATGAAAGACGCGGATGCGTGAATCATGCTTTAGCACAACTACGCTCTCGTAAATGACGGCGGGAGAGCAGGTGTGCAACTCATATGAAGCTTTCTAGATGTAGAACTAGACTTGGAGAGCAAGAGCTTTCTTCTCAAGATCAAGAGACACAAATTGATGTGGAAATTATATTCAAGGTGTGTCTTCATAAGGCAAGGGTCCTCTTCTATTTATAGAGGGCCTAGGAAGGCTTTGGAAGGCCTTAGAAGGCTTCCATAGCCGTTGGGGTTGAACCCAAGGCAAAACAGACCGTAATCAGAATCATTTATGATTCTGACAAGGTCATCAGACGTCTGGTCCAAGTATCAAACGTTTGGAAAACTTGTTTAAGATGTCTGGGAACTAAGTCTGACGTCAGAATCTAGGCGGGTTTCCTTCCAACTTAGTTCAGACCTAAACAGGGTTCAAGTGTTAGGCCATCAGACGACGTACAGGACATCTGGCACTAGGTCTGGATGTTTAGAAACCTATTGTACAACGAGAATGGATTCCCAAGATATGTTAACGGCTAGAAAATTTGACAAAGGTGATTTTGGCTCACAACGAGACTCAACGGTCACATATCAGACGTCTAGGGTCATCTATGGACGTCTGATATAAGCCTAACGGTTATATTCCTCAACGTTTTTACTTTGTTAGCCAACTTTCTACTAATTGAACGTCTGGCACAACCATCAGACGTCTGGACTAAGGTCTAGTCATCTGATTTTATCAGACAAAACCTTCTAAGTCCAGCCTAAGTTATTGGATGTCTGAATTAACGGTCAGACATCTTAAAAGTCACTATCAAACGTCTGATTTCTAGATTAGACGTCTAATTAGGCTGTTATAATCCTATTTTGATTTTCTAAGTTCTCTACAGAAAACCTAAGTGTCCTAGGGTTATGCAAGTGTTCTTAAGACTACTTTAAGGTTTCTTTGAGGTTCTTTAACAAGTAATCTAAGAAAGATAAAAAGCAAAAACAAAGTGCAAAATACAACGAAGGAAATCTATCATATTCTTCATCTCCTTCCTTCTTCAAGCTTTCACTCCTCGCGAAGTTCCTTCTCCTCAGTCAAGCTCTTCCAATCTATCATGGATGCGAGCTCGAACTCCATCAAAACACGTCTCCATTTGCAAATATCCTGAAATCTAAGACTTCAAATGCAAATGTTAAATAACACGTGTTTTGTTATCATCGAAATAAACGATCGTGGTGCTCTAGCACCAACAGGGTTACCACCAGTTGAGGATCAAGGAGACAGACATCTCCAAGATAGCTTTTTGGACATGGTATGGACACTACAAGTTTTTGGTCATGCCATTTGGGATGACCAATGCCCCCGCTGCTTTCATGGATCTGATGAACCGTGTCTTTAGGCCCTACCTGAACCAGTTTGTGGTGGTTTTTATTGATGATGTGCTAGTATACTCCCGAGATCAGTCCCAGCACAAGCAGCATTTACACATGGTTCTGGACGCTTTGAGATGGTGTAGGCTGTATGCCCAGTACAGCAAGTGCGAGTTTTGGTTGAGCCAGGTTACTTTCTTGGGTCATGTGATCTCGAGAGACGGAATAGCTATGGATTCGGCCATGGTTGAGGCCGTGCTTAGGTGGGAGAGCCCATGTATAGTGACAGAGATACGCAGTTTCTTGGAGCTGGCAGTTGCTGTCTTCGCTTTGAAGACGTGAAGGCACTACCTGTAGGTGAGACCTTTGAGACCTTCACGGATCATAAGAGCCTCAAGTACCTCTTTGATTAGAAGGAACTCAACATGAGATAGAGGCGTTGGTTAGAACTCTTGAAGGACTATGACTACAGCATCTCCTATCATCCAGGGAAGGCCAACATGGTGGCTGATGCCTTGAGCTGGAAGGTGCCCGCCCACTTGGCCAGCTTACAGGCACGAAGTTGCCAGCTCATGCAGGAGGTTGGTAGTTGGCGACCTTAGGAGCTACGTGGACACTGGGGCAGTGGCAGTGACGAGGCAGGCACGACCCAAGCTCTTAGATCGCATCATTGCTAGGCAGATGGCTAATCCATATCGGCAAACGCTGCGGGATAGGGTTTTGACAGGAGACCTGAGAGACTTCACTTTTGTTGATGAGATCTAGCACATGAGGGGGCATTTGTGTGTCCCTAGAGATGAGGAGTTGTTGAGGGAACTTTTGGCAGAGGCACGAGTCCAGGTTCACTATACATCCCGAGAACACCAAAATGTACCATGATTTGCGATGTGACTTCTAGTGGTAGGGGATGCAGCGGGATGTTGGAGAGTTTGTGCAACAGTGCTTGGTATGCCAGCAGGTGAAGGCTGAGCACTAGAGGCCTGCAGGACCATTACAGCCACTTCCTATGCCAGAGTGGAAGTGGGAGTGTCATGATGGATCTGATGGTAGCGCTACTAGTTACATAGTGGGGGCACGATGCTATTTGGGTCATATTGGACAGGTTGACGAAGACGATGCAGTTCTTGCCGATCCGAGTCACCTTTTGACCGGCATAGTTAGTAGAGCGCTACATCAAGGATGTGGTGCATCTTCACGGAGTCCCCTGCGAGTTCATATTCGATAGAGACACCCGTTTCACTTCCCAGTTCTAGGGAGAGTTCTAACAAGCCTTGGGGACTCACTTGAGGTTCAACACTGCCTAATATCCCCAGATGGACGGACAGTCAGAGCGCACCATCCAGACACTTGAGGACCTTCTGCGCACCTGTGTACTAGACTGGAGAGGCTCTTGGGAGGAGCATTTTCCTCTAGCAAAGTTTGCATACAACGGCTATCATTCGAGTATTGGCATGGCATTGTATGAGGCATTATATGGGCAGAAGTGTACGGCTCCTCTGAGTTGGGTCGAGGTTGGGACTAAGAGAGAGGTTGGTCCTAGGTTGATCCACTAGAGTCAGGAGGTGATAGAGCAGATTTACAGGCGACTCTGTACTGTCAGGAGCAGGCAAACGAGCTACACTGATAGAAAGCATCAAGAGGTACAGTTTGAGATTGGAGATCATGTCTTCCTCCGTGTTTTGCCCATGAAAGGCTTACAACATTTTGGGGTGATGGGGAAGCTCGCACCAAGGTTTGTGGGACCTTTTAAGGTCTTATAGTGGGTAGGTCTCGTTTCTTACCGGCTTACCCTTCCACCCTAGCTATCAGGTGTACACGATGTGTTCCATGTGTCCAACCTGAGAAGGTACATCACCAATCCCAGCCACATTTTAAGCCATGAGAGCGTCAAGGTGGGAAATGACCTGACCTATCTAGAGAGGCCAATACAGATATTAGATATAGTCATCAAGAACTTAAGACGGAAGGAGGTGCCATTGGTAAAGGTCCTGTGGAGGAGCCAGCAACACAAGGAGGTGACGTGGGAGCCTAAGGCAGCGATGCAAGATTGGTACCCGGAACTCTTTGGGGGTACGTACCTTCTGACCGACTTTGATCCTCTTTAAGTTTGTTATGTTCACGTCTTGTTCCATTTCGCATCCTAGTCTAGCTTAAGTTTCAAGGATGAAACTTTCTTTAAGTTATATTGAAATGGCCCTTAATAGGGGTCCCCATGAGTTTCTCAGACTTTTGGGGTGTTTTCCAAAATTCTAACGCAGGTAGATTTGTTCTGTGGACCCCATGTGGAAGAACAAATTTTGTGGGGGTCAAACCCATAATTTTTTCGCCACCTAAAACCCTACCCAACGCCACCATGAAAACCCCCTCGTAAACCCCACTTCCTCCCCCACACTTTCCCCTCGGGCAATGTGCCCTATTTTCCTCTTCTACCTCCAGTGAGAGAGAGAGAGAGAAAGGCAAGCGGGAGAGGAGAATGGGAGAGGAGGAGCTATGTGGGAGGGGGAAGCTTACGACTGAGCTCCAGCATTACACGAGGTTGTGGTCGAGCTGCGCGAGGGCGCGAAGGCAGACTGCAACTGCTACTACCGCCACGCGAGGGGAGGTGCTGCTACGCGAGGCGAGGTAGAGTGAGCAGCAGCTCACTAAGCACGGGCGTCGAGTCGCTCGCAGTTGCGTGCGGTGTTGAGCAAGCGTAGTAGCTTGCCAAGGCGATGCATGGCAAGCTAGGAGGCATACAGTGTCGACGCACAATAGCTCGCAGTAAAGCATGACGTTGAGCAGGTCTGCTATGCGAAAACGAGGAAGACACTCATTTCAGACGTCTAGAGTGGGTCCAGGATGACTGGGACATCCGCTAGATGTCTGAGGAGAGTTGGAGTCTCGCGCTGTTTAAGATGTCCGAGGAGTGTCTCAGACGTCTAATATGAGCGTCATGCGCTTCCTGAAGCAGGCAGACGGTCGTTTTGGTCTGATTGAACCGAGCCGACTCGGTTTAAGCGAACCAGGAAGGGTTTTTAGGTCAGTTCAAGGCCCAAACGAGATAAGAATCGTGCAAACAAGGTATTATTGGAAAGCTCTGGGAATTTCCTACATTTTGGAATCATTTCTATACTATTTTTTGAACTATTTTGGCATATTGAATTGTCGGTCAACATGTTTAATGCTCCGTTTGACCATGGAATTGGTGTAGGCTCTGAGTTAGTGGTACGTGTGGGACTTGCAAAAGTGTCGGGATCAGTCGCTCATGCCTCCATATCTCCCAGACCCCTAGGTAGAGTGGTCCTCCCCATTCCGGTGTGTTTAGTTTTCATTAAATGAGTGCTACAAGTAACGAATTAATCAAGTATCTTGATTTTTGTGAATGTGCCTAAGGAATGAAACAAATGCTTGCTTAGACTTACAAGAGTATTCACATGCATGCACACCCTAAGTTTAAAAAGGATAAATTCTGCACTTAAGTTACTTGCGTGATTAATTAATGTTCGACGTAAAGAAATGATTAACCCTAATGGTTGGGAATAAGGTTTTATGATGATGCAACTAATTGTCTATACCCTGCTAAATGCTAATTATGACTTGTGATGCATGAAGTCTCAGATGCTTGAATAAAATTTAAGGGATTTTGTATACTCTTAGTGACAATTAGAGAATAACTTACCTGTCGTGGTATGAAACTCTGATACTGATGGATTGTTTTTGCCTAATGTGAGTCACAACTGTTGTTTTAGGCTCTAATATGGGGGCGAGTTGGCCCTCGTGTACTCACATACCGGGGAGAGTAATTCACCTCTTGTGTAGGGAGATAGCTAGCCTTCCCTTGGGGATTGGGACTTAGGGTAGGAATGGCCTCCCTACACCGACTCCTATTAGGCCCATGGGGCTAATCGGGATAGTCTGGTGAGGGTACGCAGACTGGTGAGGAGCGCGGCCCTTGTTCTGTTTTGTGCTGTACGACTTAGAGCGTATCCGTTAGCGGAAAGGACTAACCACGTGCTAGTGCGGGGTAGCTTCCCGTGCATCTATCACGTGTGCCGTAGTCATCGCTACATTGCGACGATGACTCCGAGGTGGTAGACCGGGTGTAGGACAAAAATAGGGTGTTCTCTCGACCAGGAGAGTGCTACATGCACATTATGCATCACAGGAAAAACTACAGCAAGATCGTTCCGTTAGGGAACATGTGAACCAAGAGATAACGAGAACCCTTATTAGAATAATCGAAACACTAAACAACGAGTACCTAGAAATAGAAACAAAATATGGAAATGTGCGAAACGATTTCAATTGCCTGAATTGTTTACTGCTTTTGAATTAAATTACATTAGTTGATTTTTATGCTTGCCACTCTAGTCAGCTTTTTGCTGACGACTACCACTTGTGTTCAGGTCAAGGAGGTGCACAGCCAGTACCCTCGGCTGCAGAGGGAGCTGGGCCTTGTCAAGTTCAGCCTTAGTGGGTTTTCCTTTTTGTTCTGCTGTAGTGTGACTTATTTCTTTCCGTTGTTGTAAATATCCATGCCTGAGATTAGTAGTTTTGTTTCTATCTTTTCAATGTGATTGTGATGGCTATGTTAAGAACTTTGCTACTCTCCTGTGATGTTGTTTATGTTTACAGTCTACCATTTAGCTTTCTGTCTTTTAATTAATGTTCTAGCTATGTTGCATGCGTGGAATGATTTGCTTTTTGGTATATTGCTCGATGGACGACGGGTCTTGGGTTAGTCGAGGTGATTTGACCTGGGTTCCACGTGGAGCAAGTTTGGGTCGTAACACTCTTTGATGTCTAAAGAAGCTTGGAATACATGGTTAAATCCTCAGTTGGGTCTGAATCTTCCTTTGACAATAGCAGTTGTTTAGGCCTTATAGAACTAAATGATGTTTGATCTAAGATTCTATGAAGTTCTAATCTTGTTTTAGAGTTTCAATGAAGTTTTTAAGAGAGTCTAATGTTAAAGCAAGCCTTTAGCGACATCTATATATCTTACTTGCCTTTTAATTTTGATCTGTAAGCATTGTTAAAACTTGTAGAAAATCTCTGTCAGCAATTTGAGTTTCTGATATCTGTCCAAATTGTGTTCAATCTCCAATTCAATGTCTAATGAGGTGTCGCTCATCATAGCTAAAATTCCTAAGTTAAGCTAAAAACTAGGTTAAACACTACCTAATTAACACATGAAAAGGGTTAAGTATAGGAACTAACAGAAAGGACACAAAACATCAAATTTGTGTTAAAAACGTAAATTTACGTCATAAAATGAGATTCTATTTAAAAATGTAAATTGATGATCTATTTGCAAATTGAACACATTTCTGAGTTCAAAAGTTCAAATTGAAAGTGAATTCAACTTCTTAAGTGTTCAATTGAGCCTTAATAAAAACTTGGTTGCATTTGGACATCATTAGGACCTTACAATCATTACATTACATTTAGGTCCTAAGGTCGTTCACATTAATCTATGTTTAAAACCTCCAAGGACCTAATTGCAAATTATCAAGGACCTATTTGTAAGTCATCAAGGGTCTTTTTGTAACACGCAGGGACTGCTCCGTTGGACCTTCTTGCCACTTATAGGTCAGAGTGCAAACTTCACTTCGTTTCTCCCTTAGAGGGACTCCTCATAAATTCCCATTAGACCTGGGCGCAGGTGCACTATAGCAGCTCGCAAGAACTCTAGAAATCGTGGCCATTCATTGTTTGTGTCTCGATCCAAGGGCAGATCCTCATCTAATCTTCGCGCGCACCCGCGCATGGCATCACCACCCACCTTAGATCGCATCCAAAGGTGGTATTTTGATTTGAACGCTTGTGCGCGCCCCTCTCTCCATATCCACCGCCCAAGCCTAACATCACGAAACATGTTAAGTTTAATTCATTGTCATAGCATGCATTTATGACATCAAATTTAAATGAAGATAATCAAAATGAGTCCAAGTGTCGATCTCAGGGAGGCGTGAAATCGAATAAGCTTATCGCTTTAAGGTGTCACAAGATGTATGTTTAGTTTGCTTGTGAAAAACGAGTGTGAGATAGAGAGAGAAAGTTAGAAATTGATTATGGTAACATGGTGATTACTTAGCTATGCATGAAACACAAAATGATGAAACAAGATGGTAATATATTGTACAAGTAGAATTGTTTCACAATTACAATACTAGAGGAAAGCTTAAAACAACATAAACATTAATGTAAAGATGCGCAAAATGGAGAGTGGCGGCTGCGGACGCATGGATGTGCAACATGTGGCTGGTTTTGAGCCATTGATCTGAATTTCCCAGGCTTGTTGTGGGAGCTATGGAGGTCAGATTGAGGTGATTTTGAGTCCGTTAGACTTCGTTCGTCGATCTAGATCCATTCATACGGTCTGATTGCTCATCTACGACCTGTTTCAGTGTGCACTTGTACATATGGTCATTAAACATTAATTATAAGTAATCTTAATACAACATGCATACAATGCTCCCAAGCCAATTATGATATGTCATTAATGCACATGTGCCCTCGAAATTGACTCTAATTGATAGAATTATCATCATTATATGTAGAGTCATCAAAGCCCTAATGGCTTAATCTCACCATAGTGGTGTCTTGATTCACTCAAATGCCTATTTGAGCACCTCCATAGCTCGTGCGCACGCTGATTGACTCCCCTCTTACTTCCTTGAGCCGATCCCTTCTGCCCTCTCCAGTTCCTTCTAATCCCTTCACTCGCTGCGTTTGTGACAGGGGCGTGGCTTTTCATCCTCAATTCCTCCTTGTTGCTAGGGATGACGTACGCCTGAGGACGACCCTGGAGCTCCACTAAAGGGCTCTTCACTCACTAGACACCTCCCTCCCTTCTTCCTCCTTAGCCGTCGGCTTTGGATCCAGGCAACCCCATTCTTCCTGTTAGATAGGATTTCCAGCTTTCTGGAGTAGTTTAGAGTAGTGATTAGTGTAATTAGATTAGCTAGGTGTAGATTAGAAATCAGAATCAGTGATAGATTGGTTTGGAGTAGATTAGATCAGTTAAAATCGCTTTCGCCCTCTTTGATCAATCTAGATCAGAGAAGCATTTTTCCACCTCCATTTTGACTCATAAATCTCCCTCTACACTAAATAATTCATTCTGATTTTTCCTCGCATTTTTATTCATCATTCACCCATTCATCAAGGTCGAATTCAGATATGGAAGTTTTGATTTTTAGATCTAAATTTGCACCTAAAATCCACCTGGGGGGGTCACCCATTCATTCCATCTATTCACAAAGACCCCCCAATCTGGTTTTAGTTGAACCGATTCGCTCGATTCTTTTAGATTTGGTTTTCACATCCAATCTTGCGATTTGGAGTTAATTTGGTTTTAATCGAATTTAATTGAGAGATTCGAGTTTAGATTTGCTTAATTGGGTGTATTACGATGAATTTGAATGTGTTTTGATTAAGGTTTATTCTCAAAGGAGCATATGCCCAATGAGAGCATTATTTTGGGTAGCCATGGCCAAGGATAATCCAATACGTGGATTAAAGGTCATAGCAATGACCTACTATTTAGAGGATCATTTAGAATACTTGCACACGAATTAATAGTGTGTAGGTGTTCTTCATGATTTTATCTTCATAATGATCCACATTAAAAGCCCAAAACAAGGCTACATGGATTCCTAAACCAACTTGAATTCACTCTGATTTTTAAAGGAACAAATGATGATTTCAAGGTTTTAATGGAAATTCAGAGTTGCTTTGAGATGATTTCAGCACCTAATGTGATCTTCTTCTCTACATTATCTAAAATCTACATAAAAGGTCATCTTAGGGTCTTTTGAGAATTGTAAAGGATGAGAATTAGTCTTATGGATTTTAGATTTTAAAAAAATTGATTTAAAAGAAGTTTGGACAAATGTGATTTGATAGAAATGTGTTTTGGGCTTTCATGTGTCTTAGATCAGACCTTCTTAGGTTTAATCTAGGCTAATTTCAGGAATCAAAGCAGCAGTTGAATAGCTACTTGTTTTCAGCAGACAGAAGCAGCCATCGGCTGCTGAAATGGCTGCAGTAGTAACTGCAACATGGTCTTAAGTCGTCTAAGCATCTTGAGCAGCAATAGTAGCGGCTGAGTTGGATTTTGAGAGATCTGAACAGTCAGAAATTCAAGGAAATTGGGCTGGGATTTGAATGTTTACGGAACAGTCAGAAAGTAATTGTATATAACTAACATGGTGTAGTAATATGCCTATTTATTGTATATTTGTTTCAAGCATTGTAGTGTATATTAATTGATTCTTTTGTAAATAATTAACTAATTCTGTCATTTATTGATTCATTGATTCATTTTGTAAATAAAATTAATATTTTTAAAATAAAAGAATATTTTTAAACTTAGAGAGATGTATATCAATAACTCTCTCAGTGAATGACCTAAAAACAAACCAGTAAAAATTATAATTAAATAAAATTGACGTAACATTAATTTGCATTTGTGACACTCATACTATAATAATGACATATAAAACATCTTTTTTAGTGCAAATCGGTCGTCGACGATCATATTTTTGTGTTTGAATTTAGTGGTTATTGATGTCTGGAAGTTCAGCATGCTTAATCGCTTCTTCCCAGCAATTTTGCATGATTTTAAGGCTTGAAATCAAATTTTGACATTTATTTGGCCTTTCTTATGATTTTATTCTATAAATAGGGTGAAAAATAGTGTAAATAAATAAAAGAAAAGTGTAGTGAGTGAGAGTTGAATATTTTGAACTTGTGTGTAGTTAGATTTGAGTTTCTGGGTATTTAGCTTATAGAAAATGCCAACAGAAGTTTTAGGTTATCCTTTAGTTAGAAATAAAAGATGAAAAACAAAAATATAAAAAGTGCTTTGCCATCCTATTTCTTTGCTTTCCATTTTTTTTGTTTTCTAAGTTAAAACTCAAAACTAAAGAAAAAAAGAAAAATTCTCAAAAATCCTAAAAACTCCATGTATATAGTATACATATGTGTACATAATTTTAAGTTAATAATGTATATTGGCTAATTTAATTTAACCTAAATTAGTAATTTAATTTTTTAATAAGCTAATTATATTATACAGTTGTAACCTACACTCTAACCTATTCTTAACTTATTTATAACCTAAGCTATAGTGTATATTAGTATACTTATACTATATAGATAAATTATATGTACATTATGTATATAGCATAATATATATGTATAACCTATTTGTACATTAGTAAATCAATTTAATTAACTTAAAATTCTTAATTGTAGTATTTAGTATGTAGAGTAGACTATATATGACCTAATTAAGTAGTGTACATAAGTATGTATAGGTTAATTAAGCTTATAGTGTACATTTTTAATGCCTTATGTAAATGTATATTAAGATTTGTAATTAAATTAATTAAAATTATGGAATAATTAGTTCTATTTGTTAATTAACCTATTATGACCTTAATTGATAATTAACACCACTAATGGACCCCTAATTAAGCACCTAATTTCCTAATCAAAACACAACATAGACTCATCGCAGATAGCACCTATGTTTAGTGCCACATCGAGTGGAGCTAAAGTGCAGGCGCGATATATAAGCAAATGCCTCCATGGGCTTAATGCCCAGTTTAGAGTGGGTTCCCTAGGACCATCTTATTTGATCATACGAGAGAGAGAGAGAGATAGAGAGAGAGAGTATTGTGGGCTTGTGCTTGCTAGGATTTAGAATAAGGCGTTGGAGAGAGCAACCCATTAGAAGGGAAATTGTAAGTTCGATTAGGGACCACCTTTAGGCAGAGAAGAAAAAGAGAGAGTGAGAAGAGGCTGGGGATTATATGTATATTAATAACTGTATGATTTGGAATAAAATTAATAAAAATTGTATACAAATAAAATGACTTGACTGTGACATTAACAACCCTAAATTAATAGCAATCCGGAATCAAACATTAGGCTCCTACGTAGGAAGGTGAAAGGGAACCTAATTAGGCATATGGGCAGCCACTAAGAGAGTGATCTAATGGGCTTTAGGGACTATTTTAGGACTAATTTCAGATCTGAAATATGGGCGTTTCTGAAGGTTCCTAATGGGTCCTAAGGTGGCATCGACATGTTCCCTTTCACATCACATAGGCAAGAACAATGAAAGGAACAAGGGCATCAACAATCACTTGCATTTTACTCAACGAAAATATCACCACAAATAAATCCAACACATCAAATAAAACATGAAACAACTAAAACTAACATCTAATGAAGAAAAGAGAGGAAAGGAGAAGGAGAAAAAGGATCCTAGAATGAGGAGAGGTGTTCACGTCGGAGGTGCTACGAGGCCATAGACATGGATATGTATGATGTGAGCAGAGGCTTGGACGATCTCCCACCTTCAAGGGAGAGTTCATGTCAAGAGGATCCCACCATGGGCATGCTTCCTCCTTGTTGGAGGAGAGGAGGGCGTCACCTTCATGGAGAAGAGGAAGAAGAGAGGATGGTGGCCATCACTAAGGGGGATGCCAGGTGAGGGAAGAAGGTCGGCCGTGGGAGGGGAGGAAGAGGGAATTGGTGATCTTGGAAGGGGAGGGGGGTAGAAGAGGTTGATTGCAAGTTGTGTTTTCTTTTTGGGTTTTATGTTGTATGCAAGTTTGTGTTTGGTGGTGTGTGCGCGTGAGTTTGGGTTGAGGTGTGTTGGTCCTTAGGTGCATCCTAGGAAGGGGTTAAGGTAGAGTGTGGTGGTGTTGGATAAGGAAGGCATAGGTTAAGCTTAAGTGATTCTTACATGGCTATGTTAACCCAATTGGCTTAGTAGGGACCTAGTTAGGAACCGGTGGACCCAATTAAGCCAATAGGAATCCAATGAGGGAATTAAAAGTGGGGATGTCTAATTAATCTAGGAATAAGCTACTTAGGATAGGAAAGGGGTGATTAGAACAAGTATAAATGAATAAGAAAATGTGGATAGTGGAATAGGGATAGGGTTATCTTAGGTTCTAAGTTTGAATGGGATTTAGGGCTTTGGCTATCTAGCTTTGGCGCAGGGGGTAGGGTTAGGATAAGCCTATTTGTTGGTGGATGGGATAGTGAGTTTATTCCTCCTCCTTTCCTCTCCCTTTATTTTCTCCATTATTCTGTCTTCCTAGATCTTTTCTTCTCTTTCCTTTACCTTATTTCTTGGTCTTCTTCTTGATTTATTATTCACGTGTGGACCTGCAATCACAAGATAAGACATTATCACATAAATAGGTCCATAAAACACATTATTTATAAATAAGCATGTAAACATGATGCAAATGCAAATTGTGCATGAAATATATGCAATATTTATAAGGATGCTCGGAATCTACCCCAATTTAGGCAATTTAGAGAGCCTGTGTTTGTTGTGCAATCAGAGAGCCCACATGTAAATCTCAAAAATAACAAAGATTGATCAAGCAATTAATCTTTCTATTTTGGATTAGAAGCCTTAGATACCCAAATGAAATACCTTAGGTATTTGTGCAATGTGCTCACAAAATGGTTGGTTGAGGTCTTAATGATACATACATACATTTTAGAGCCTAATAAAATGACTTGGAACTTAAGTCGTTGGCTCCATGTATACATACATACATTCATACATAAATATACACACACACACAAACACACACACACACACACACATAGACACACACAAACACACATTGAAGGAATAAAGAGAAGGGCATTGGATGATGGAACTAAGTGGGGGCAACTAAAGAAAAAGAAAGTGGAGGACCCCCTGATAAATTGGTCACCAAACAAAAGTATTAAAGATAGGGATAAGTAAGGCCACCCAATCATTTGGTTGTTCCTCCCCCCTGTCTACTTCTCCCTTCTGCAACAGGGAGTGTGAGAGAGAGATAGGGAGCACCCAACAAGAGTGGGTGGGGCCGGGGGGGCGGGGGGTTGAGATGGGGGAGGAGAGGTGAGCTCTTCCACCTCCTGCTAGAGGAAGAAGAGAAGCCCCAATACCCTATCAAACGTCGTGCAGGGTAAGGAGAGCACTTCCTTGTTATTTTGGGCTCTCTTCAAACCTCTTGAGAATAAGTGGCTGCATGTTAAGTTCTTTGCAAAATCTTGACGATCGGGCTTTAGTTTCATGTAGAAATCAAGGTAAAGGGTGATTTGCAACCTCTATTTATTTGGGTGAACTGCTACTACAGATAGGGGGTAACAATGTAATTTGTGTTAGTACATTAGTACTACATCATTCTATTTTGATGTTTAACAAAATGCATAATTATTATCTTATTTGTATCTTACCTTAGAATTACATATTATCAATTATATAAGCTTAATGAGATATAAGAAGGATGAAAATCTTGAACCATTATATTACCTCATGAAGATCATTTTATTTCAGATGAAGGCTATTTTACTTTATTTTAGATAATTTGTTAAAGAGTCACACTTATTAACACAAATACTTTTAAATTAATTTTATTAAATGTCTAATTATTTATACCTAGAAACGAAGTCATTTTTATTAAATGATTAATTTACACCATTTCAAAAGAATATTCTTACATTAACTTTTATCAACTTATATCTTCATACGGATGTTTCAAATTCTTCTATAAGTTATTTTTTAGCACATGTTTTATAAAGATGTTCGAAACATCTCAAAATAGACACGTTGTAACCACTTAAGACTTTTTAATTCAAAATTAATAACTAAAAATCATTTATACGGAACACATAAATTAGTTGCATAATTAATTTTAACAATATTTTATTAATTGATTAATTTATGTAATAATTTGTTATTGCAAATTTTATATTTTAATTTCAGATTCAATTTTGATCTTGCATAACTAAATAAACATTTGTAACTCAACGTCAGTGACTTTTCAAGGACCCATGGTACTTCTATAAATATTCTCCTTGGTCTTTCATTAAATATACATTATCTACTCCTATCTCTACTAGAAAATCTTCAAGAGCACATAATTTACAAAGCTCTCTTAAGCAATCAAAGCACTCTCTATTCTCTCAAGCATACTCGACTACAAGAAATCTTACAACTTCCATGCATCAAAGCTATTTTTCGAAAAGGGAAATTTTTCAAAGAAAATATTTTATCTTTTCCATACTCGTTACTTTCATGTGCAAATGTCATATTCACTAAGGAAAGTTCTATTAGAGTATACTTACACATTTGGCTCTATAGAATTGTTGTAAACTTCATCTATATTGCTGTTGGATTTTGTGATGTGGGATTCTTGTTTTTCCTTTATGGAAGAACAAAAGTACTTTCTTGTGAGTTGTACAAAAAAGTGGTTGATGTAATTAGGGCATACACCCTCAATTTTAGGTGGTATTAGTTAGTGGTTTGCTTACATGAAGCAAGTGGAAAAATCCTTGTTGGGAGGCAAGGTAGAGGTTTTTCTCAATTGAAGGGTTTCTTCTTTAAATATTGTGGTTTGATATATTGTGTTTTTTAAATTTCAAATTTATTTGATAATTGTTATTTTGCACAATTCACTCCCTCTTATGCCATTCTCATTTGGTATTAGAGAGGGTTATCACCATTTATTGAAGTAATTTTCAGGTGATTCATTATGGCCACAAGAGCTATTGCTAATACTTTCTCAAACAATAATCACTCAACCACCAAGCCACCATTCTTTGATGGATTTAATTACAACTATTGGCGACCAAGATGGAAATTTTCCTTTAATCAAATGATTATGTCATTTGGGATATGGTGGAAACTCTATGTACAAAACCACCAAAACCTCAACAAGACACTTACACAGATGATCAAAAGAAGTAACTTACTCTTAATTCCAAAGCTATTAATGCTCTCTACTGTCGCTAAGTGCTGAGAAGTTCAATAGAGTGTCACAATGTACTACTGCAAATAAAATTTGGAGAACTCTCCAAATTAATTATGAAGGAACAACAAAGGTAAAAAGTTTTAAAATTATGTTATTAACTAATGATTTTGAGAAATTTGAGATGCAGGAGCATGAAACTATCAAGGATATGTTTACATGTTTCACTAATATTGTGAACAATCTTAAAACTCCAAGGAAAAACTTTGCGAAAGGCAAATTGGAAGGAAAGATTCTTAAATCTCTTACCATCAAATTTGAATCCAAAGTCACTTCAATTGAAGCAGCCAAAGATGTTGAAAATCTTGATATGGAAAATTTGATTGGCAATCTTTCTCCCTCAAAAGAAGAAAGGTAATGAAAACTCCAAGAAGAAGCAACTCACATTCAACTTAGAAGATTCAAATGAAAGCTCAGATGATGAGGATATTGTCCTCCTATCTAGAAGTTTAAATGTTTCCCCAAAAATAACAGGATGGTTAAAAATAAGAGAGATGACAAAAAGGAAGATCCTATAACTTGTTATAATTGCAAGAAATTAGGTTACATGAGAAAGGATTGTCCTCTTTTGAAAGAAAGAAAAACAAGGACTTCAAGAAGAATGACTTCACGCCCAAAAGGAAATTCAAGAAGTTCAAGAAGAGAAAGGCTTTTCAACCAATTTGGGATGATTCTGATTCATTGACAAGTGATGAAGAAAATTCTTCAAATGAAGATATTCCTAAAGAAGAAGCTTGTTTAGGTCCCATGGCACTTGGAGATGAATTGCTTGATGCTTTCAATGAAATATTTTCAACCTTTAAATGTCTAAAAATTGTGAACAAGAATGTCAAATATGAAAATCAGTTGCTTAATTTTGAAAACTTTGACCTTGTTTGTTAAAATCTTTCTCTTATTGAAAAGCCTGAAGTTCTTGAAAATGAAATAGCTACCATTACTGAAAAGAATCAGTTGATTAATTCTGAGTTAACTACTATTAGTGATAGAAATTAGATGCTTATTTAACAAAGTACTTTTCTTACTTTTGGAGTGCATGTTTGAAAAGAGTACATTACTTCTTTAGAATTAATTGTCCAAAATTTGAAAAAGGATTCTGAAGTGTTATTGAATGATCTTTGCAAGCTTACTAAAGAAAAATAAAATTTGAATAAGCTTATTGGAAACTAATGTTCATACAACAATAGAAATGGAATTGGTTTCTCATATTTCTCTAATTTTTCTAAAGATAGTAATTATTTACTTAGTTAAAAAGTTAAAAAAGGAGTAACTTCCATACAAAACAAATGGAAGAAAGCTAACCTCCATGGACCCAAAAAACAATGGGTACCAAAATCTATGTTGAACACTAGTTTTGTAGGAAAGAAAGAAGTTGATTATGCAAACTGGACTTTACATATGGACAAATGCAATATTAAAGCTATAAGGAAGTCACCCTCTCATCTAAAGTCTCATTTTGTAGAAGATAGAAGGAAAATGAGTGATGGACAATGGTTGCCCCAAACACGTGATTGGAAATCAAGAATTATTTGAGGAACTTACATTTAAGAAAGGAGATACTGTGACCTGTGGAAACAATCACAAAGGCCACATCATTAATTCATGAATTATTAGTAAAGGTAATTGTTCCTTTAGTCATTTAGTTTTGGTTAAATGTCTCAAGTATAATCTCTTGAGTGTTAGCCGAATATGTGACAAGGGAATTTCTATTTATGTACATCTAAATGTTATAAGATTTTACATGAAAATGAAAATGTTGTTGTAACGACCCGGTTCCCAAGTCCCTACGAGACACGAGAATCGGACCGACTCGACTAATCCCAAGACCTAGTCGTCCAACGAGGAAGTAACCAAAAGACAGTAAAATAAACCACATTCAGCATGAATATAACTAACAGTAAGAAAGTACAGCAGTAAGGAAAGAAACTACTACAGAAGGTACCGCCACAACAGTAAAACAACATTTATCATATAACAAGAACTGCAGGTAAAGAAGGTACAGCGGAAACAAAAACTACTCACTAGAACAGAAACAAAAGAGGTACAAAAGACTGTGGTAACTCTACTGGACCCAACTCGGCCCAGCGTCCTCTGCAGCCGCCGACCCTGGCTGCTCAACACCTGGTCCTGAAAAAGGTAAGGAGTGTAACACGTCAGCAAAGCGCTGAGTAGAGTGGTAAACTAACTAAAGGCAACAGTAGAGTGTACAGTAGCTGTTATGTTCTATTACTTCCTTTATTCACATCTTTCAATTTTTCTCACTATTTCATTTATTTCTCAGATCCTTTACTCGATCTCGAATGTTGTAACGACCCGGTTTCCGAGTCCCTACGAGACACGAGAACCGGACCGACTCGACTAATCCCAAGACCTAGTCGTCCAACGAGGAAGTAACCAAAAGACAGTAAAATAAACCACATTCAGCATGAATATAACTAACAGTAAGAAAGTACAGCAGTAAGGAAAGAAACTACTACAGTAGGTACCACCACAACAATAAAACAACATTTATCATATAACAAGAACTGCAGGTAAAGAAGTACAGCGGAAACAAAAAAAAACTACTCACTAAAACAGAAACAAAAGAGGTACAAGGACTGTGGTAAACTCTACTGGACCCTACTTGGCCCAGCGTCCTCTGCAGCCGCCGACCCTGGCTGCTCAACACCTGGTCCTGAAAAAGGTAACGAGTGTAACACGTCAGCAAAACGCTGAGTAGAGTGGCAAACTAACTAAAGGCAACAGTAGAGTGTACAGTAGCTGTTATGTTCTATTACTTCCTTTATTCACATCTTTCAATTTTTCTCACTATTTCATTTATTTCTCAGATCCTTTACTTGATCTCGAATGTCCTCGTGGGAACGATCTTGATTGCAGTCTTTTCCAAAAGTAGAAGTAGCACGTGGTGCTCTCCTGGCCGGGAGAGTCCCCCGTGGTGATCCTACCCTCAGTCAACCACCCCAAGGTCACTGACAGACGTAACGGTGACTACGGCACGCGCGATAAACGCACAGGTAGCTAGCCCGCACTGGCACGCGGTCAGTCATTTCCGTTAACGGGTGCGCCCAAAGCACAGCACGGAACCAGGGCAGAGCCCTCTCAGTAACAGGGGTCCAACCCCTCCACAGTAACCAAACCGGGGCCTTGCCCCTCCACAGTCCGCGCACCCTCGCCTGACTACCCTGGTTTGCCCTAGTGGGCCTAACAAGTCGGTGAAGGAGGCTAGCAGAAACCCGGGGCCCGTGGGGTAGCTAGTACTCTCCTAACACTACTAGCTCTCCTCGGTACTACGTACACGAGGGCCAACAAGTCGGTACAGAGTGGCCAGTCCTAACCCCCGGGTCCCTGGGGTGGCTAGCTCAGCTCTGCACTAAACAGGGGGACAGTCGCTCTCCTTGGTACTCCGTACTCAAGGGCCAGCTCACTTTCCCAATTCTATTCCATTCGCTTTCCAGGAGTTCTACTCCTACTTCCCCGTAGGGTTCCAGAACATCTTATGTCTTACTTTCCAGTTTCACGTTCTTACCAACCATGATCCCAATCATGTTTCTTTATTCATAACAGGCAGCTGTGAATTCAATTTACAGGCAGCTTCATATATTCCTTTCCATTTTTCCAAGACTGCATTATTATATATTCCACTAGTTTTTCCATCCTAGGATTCATGCCATATCCTAGGGTCTATCATACAATCTAGTTTTCCGGTCGTAGGATTCATGCAACACCTAGGAACTATCATTCCATATATTTCTCATTCCTAGGATTCATGCAATGTCCTAGGTTCTAGTTATGGTTCCATACTTTAACATATTTTTATTAATACTTAAAGCCACTCTACCAGGTACAACGGGAGTAATGGGGGCGTGATCGGGAATCCCGCGTGCCTCCGCGACTCTCAAGACTGCAACCGAACGAGGTCCTATCACAAGGATCAAACACAAGGAGTGTCTCAAAATAGTGTATAGCTACTGTAGACGGGTAGAGGAATTAATTCTGAAACGAACGCAACTCGAATCGTGGAAAACGGAGCTCGAACGGGCCCTAAACGGGTCGAAAAAGACGATACTGTGCAAAATCAGACGTCTGGAACTCCTTCCAGACGTCTTAAACGGTGGATCAGAGAATTACCTGTTCAGCGTGGTTTCCCAGACGTCCAGAAGTCTGCGGGGACGTCTGTCCTAGATCCCAGACGTCCGATGGTCCATACGGACGTCTGTAGGTCACTCCCGCTGTCCGGTACAACTTCCAGACGTCTGATTCGCAAAGGATGGCGAATCAGCGAACCTGCACACAGCCAACCCCCCTCCCTCAGTACGGTCAATCGACAAGAAGGAAGAAGAAGGCGGAAAACTCTCCTTTCAGACGTCTGTATGATCTTACAGACGTCGACCTTGCCGTCTGGCTATCAACCAAGACGTCTGATTTTGGAAATTTTTCTAGAATCAGAACCCTGCTCGGCCTCCGCTCGCGACGCCGCCCGCGTCGCACCTCGCGCTCCTGCTGCTCAAACCGCAGCAGGTCCCTCTCCGCGTCGCTCCGCGCCCCCTGCGCCCTCCGCCAGCCGGCCAAGCCGCTCCGGCGAGCTCGCCCTCACGGCAGAGCTCCGCCCTCGCATGCCGCACCTCCGCGCTCACTGCGGCCGTCGCTGCCGCCCTCGCGTCCGCTCGCTCTCGCGCACAGGAAGGAGAAGAAAGAGGAGACTGTGGAGACGGGAGGGGAGGCGTGGCCCTTTTAAGGCCGCGCGAGGAGAGAGGAGGTGGCAGGCCGCCTGCAGCCGCAGAGAGAAAAAAGAGGGAATATGCGGTCTGCGCGCTCAGGCGCGCAGGCGACTCGCGTGTGTCGAAAATAACGGATTTCCAGACGTCTGTAAACGATCCCAGACGTCTTATCAGACGTCTGGTTGTGATCCCAGACGTCTGGTACAACGTCTGGGCCACCTCCCAGACGTCTTAAAAGACGTCTGGGGCACACATTCGTTACAAATGTCCTCGTGGGAACGATCTTGATTGCAGTCTCTTCCAAAAGTAGAAGTAGCACGTGGTGCTCTCCTGGCCGGGAGAGTCCCCCGTGGTGATCCTACCCTCAGTCAACCAACCCAAGGTCACTGATAAACGTAACAGTGACTACGGCACGCGCGATAAACGCACAGGTAGCTAGCCCGCACTGGCACGCGGTCAGTCGTTTCCGTTAACGGGTGCGCCCAAAGCACAGCACGGAACCAGGGCAGAGCCCTCTCATTAACAGGGGTCCAACCCCTCCACAGTAACCAAACCGGGGCCTTGCCCCTCCACAGTCCGCGCACCCTCGCCTGACTACCCTGGTTTGCCCTAGTGGGCCTAACAAGTCGGTAAAGGAGGCTAGCAGAACCCCGGGGCCCGTGGGGTAGCTAGTACTCTCCTAACACTAGTAGCTCTCCTCGGTACTACGTACACGAGGGCCAACAAGTCGGTACAGAGCGGCTAATCCTAACCCCGGGTCCCTGGGGCGGCTAGCCCCACTCTGCACTAAACAGGTACAGGTACTTCCCTTGGTACTGCGTACCCAAGAGACAGTACAAACTACATCTCAGTTCCATTCCTTTTTCTTTCCAAGAGTTCCACTCCTAATTCCCCGTAGGGTTCCAGCTCTTTATCTCAGAACATCATATGTTTCACTTTCCAGTTTCACGTTCTCACAATCCATGATCTCAATCATGTTTCTTTATTCATAACAGGCAGCTGTTAATTCAATTTGCAGGCAGCTTTATATTCCTTTCCATTTTTCCAAGACTGCAGTATTATACATTCCACTAGTTTTTCCATCCTAGGGTTCATGCCACATCCTAAGATCTAGCATACAACTAGTTTTCCAGCCCTAGGATTCATGCATCACCTAGGAGCTATCATTCCATACATTTCTCATTCCTAGGATTCATGCAATGTCCCGGATTCTAGTTATGGTTCCATACTTTAACAGATTTTAATAATAAACTTAAGCCACTCTACCAGGTACAACGGGAGTAATGGGGGCGTGATCGGGAATCCCGCGCGCCTCCGCGACTCCCAAGACTGTGTAACGAGCGCGTGCCCCAGACGCCTCTTAAGACGTCTGGGAGGTGGCCCAGACGTCTGTCAAGACGTCTGGGATCACATCCAGACGTCTGACCAGACGTCCGGGATAGTTTACAGACGTCTGGCGAACAGTTATGCTCGCACGGGATATTCGTCTGCGCGCCTGTGCGCGTAGACCTGCGTTTCTGCCCTCTTTCTCTGCGGCTGCAGGCGGCTGCGACCGCCTTCTCTCTCCTCTCCGCGCGGCGTTAAAAGGGGGGCGCGCCTCCCCTCCCGTCTCCACCATCTTCCTCCTTCTTCTCCTGCCTGTGCGCGAGAGCGAGCGGACGCGAGGGCGCAGCGGCAGCGGCAGCCGCAGTAAGCGCGGAGGAGCTGCGGCGTGCGAGGGCGGGGCTCTGCCGTGAGGGCGAGCTCGCCAGGAGCGGCTTGGCCGGCCGGCGGAGGGCGCAGGGGGCGCAGAGCGTCGCGGAGAGGGACTTGCTGCGGGCGGAGCAGCGGACGCGCGAGGTGCGACGCGGGCGGCGTCGCGAGCGGAGGCCGAGCAAGGTTCTGATTCTGGAAAAATTTCCAGAATCAGACGTCTGGATTGATATCCAGACGGCAAGGTCGACGTCTGTGAGATCATACAGACGTCTGAAAGGTGAGTTTCCGCTTTCTTCTTCATTCTTGTCGACTGACCGTACTGAGGGAGGGGGGGTTGGCTGTGCGCAGGTTCGCTGATTCGTCATCCTTTGCGAATCAGACGTCTGGAAGTTGTACCAGACGGCGGGAGTGACCTCCAGACGTCCGGAGGGACCATCGGACGTCTTGGATCTAGGCAGACGTCCCCACAGACTTCTGGACGTCCGGGGAACCAAGCCGAACAGGTAATTCTCTGATCCACCGTTTAAGACGTCTGGAAGGAGTTCCAGACGTCTGATTTTGCACAGTATTGTCTTTCTCGACCCGTTTAGGGCCCGTTTGGGCTCCGTTTTCCACGATTCGAGTTGCGTTCGTTTCAGAATTAATTCCTCTACCCGCCTACAGTAGCTATACCCTGTTTTGAGACTCTCCTTGTGTTTGATCCTTGTGATAGGACCTCGTTCGGTTGCAGTCTTGAGAGTCGCGGAGGCGCGCGGGATTCCCGATCACGCCCCCATTACTCTCGTTGTACCTGGTAGAGTGGCTTTAAGTATTAATAAAATCTGTTAAAGTATGGAACCATAACTAGAACCTAGGGCATTGCATGAATCCTAGGAATGAGAAATATATGGAATGATAGCTCCTAGGTGTTGCATGAATCCTAGGGCCGGAAAACTAGATTGTATGATAGATCCTAGGATATGGCATGAATCCTAGGATGGAAAAACTAGTGGAATGTATATTACTGCAGTCTTGGAAAAATGAAAAGGAATATATAAAGCTGCCTGTAAATTTAATTAACAGCTGCCTGTTATGAATAAAGAAACATGTTTGAGATCATGGAATTTGAGAACGTGAATCTGGAAAGTGAAACATATGATGTTCTGAGATAAAGAGCTGGAACCCTACGGGGAATTAGGAGTGGAACTCCTGGAAAGAAAAGGAATGGAACTGAGATGTAGTTTGTACTGTCTCTTGGGTACGCAGTACCAAGGGAAGTACCTGCACCTGTTTTAGTGCAGAGTGGGGCCAGCCGCCCCAGGGACCCGGGGTTAGGATTGGCCGCTCTATACCGACTTGTTGGCCCTCGTGTACGTAGTACCGAGGAGAGCTAGTAGTGTTAGGAGAGTACTAGCTACCCCACGGGCCCCGGGGTTCTGCTAGCCTCCTTCACCGACTTGTTAGGCCCACTAGGGCAAACCAGGGTAGTCAGGCGAGGGTGCGCGGACTGTGGAGGGGCAAGGCCCCGGTTTGGTTACTGTGGAGGGGTTGGACCCCTGTTACTGAGAGGGCTCTGCCCTGGTTCCGTGCTGTGCTTTGGACGCACCCGTTAACGGAAACGACTGACCGCGTGCCAGTGCGGGCTAGCTACCTGTGCGTTTATCGCGCGTGCCGTAGTCACCGTTACGTCTGTCAGTGACCTTGGGGTGGTTGACTGAGGGTAGGATCACCACGGGGGACTCTACCGGCCAGGAGAGCACCACGTGCTACTTCTACTTTTGGAAAAGACTGCAATCAAGATCGTCCCACGAGGACATCCGAGATCAAGTAAAGGATCTGAGAAGTAAATGAAATAGTGAGAAAAATTGAAAAATGTAAATAAAGGAAGTAATAGAACATAACAGCTACTGTACACTCTACTGTTGCCTTTAGTTAGTTTGCCACTCTACTCAGCGTTTTGCTGACGTGTTACACTCGTTACCTTTTTCAGGACCAGGTGTTGGGCAGCCAGGGTCGACGGCTGCAGAGGACGCTGGGCCGAGTAGGGTCCAGTAGAGTTACCACAGCTTTGTACCCCTTTTTGTTTCTGTTCTAGTGAGTAGTCTTTGTTTCCGCTGTACCTTCTTTACCTGCAGTTTTTGTTATATGATAAATGTTGTTTTACTGTTGTGGTGGTGCCTACTGTAGTAGTTTCTTTCCTTACTGCTGTACTTTCTTACTGTTAGTTATATTCATGCTGAATGTGGTTTATTTTACTGTCTTTTGGTTACTTCCTCGTTGGACGACTGGGTCTTGGGATTAGTCGAGTCGGTCCGGTTCTCGTGTCTCGTAGGGACTCGGGAATCGGGTCGTTACAGACTGCAACTGAACGAGGTCCTATCACAAGGATCAAACACAAGGAGTGTCTCAAAATAGTGTATAGCTACTGTAGACGGGTAGAGGAATTAATTCTGAAAAGAACGCAACTCGAATCGCGGAAAACGGAGCCCGAACGGGCCCTAAACGGGTCGAAAAAGACGATACTGTGCAAAATCAGACGTCTGGAACTTCTTCCAGACGTCTTAAACAATGGATCAGAGAATTACCTGTTCAGTGTGGTTTCCCAGACGTCCAGAAGTCTGCGGGGACGTCTGTCCTAGCTCCCAGACGTCTGGAGGTCACTCCCGCCGTCTGGTACAACTTCCAGACGCCTGATTCGCAAAGGATGGCGAATCAGCGATCCTGCGCACAGCCAAATCCCTCCCTTAGTACGGTCGGTCGACAGGAAGGAAGCAGAAAGCGGAATACACACCTTTCAGACGTCGGTATGAGCTACCAGACGTCGTCCTCGCCGTCTGCCTAACAACCCAGACGTCTGATTCAGGAAATTTTTCCAGAATCAGGGTGCGACCCGGACTCTGCTCGCGACGCCGCCCGCGTCGCATCTCGCGCTCCTGCTGCTCAGACTGCAGCAGGTCCCTCTCCGCGTCGTTCCGCGCCCCCTGCGCCCTCCGCCGGCCGGCCAAGCCGCTCCGGCGAGCTCGCCCTCACGGCAGAGCTCCGCCCTCGCACGCCGCACCTCCTCCGCGCCCACTGCGGCCGCCGCTGCAGCCCTCGCGCTCGCTCGCTCTCGTCACAGGAAGGAGAAGAAGAAGGAGACGGTGGAGACGGGAGGGGAGGCGTGGCCCTTTTAAGGCCGCGCGGAGAGGAGAGAGAAGCCGCGGCAGTCGTCTGCAGCCGCAGAAGAAAAGAGGGAATAACGAATATGCGGTCTGCGCGCGCAGGCGCGCAAACGACTCGCGGGTGTGGACGAATAACGATTTTTCAGACGTCTGTAAACCATCCCAGACGTCTGGCAAGACGTCTGGATGTGATCCCAGACGTCTGGTCAGACGTCTGGGCCACCTCCCAGATGTCTTAAAATACGTCCGGGGCACGCGTTCGTAACAGTTGTGTTAGAAGAAAAAATATATAAAAATATCTATATAGTGGTTATAGATAAAAACAATACTTATGACTGTTTAGTTGCATCTAGTAACAAAACTTCTTTGTAGCATAAACATTTAGGTCACTTACATACTAGACACCTAAACAAAGTTATTAAGCACAATTTAGTCAAAGGCTTGCCTAATAAAAAGTTTGAAGACCTTAATACATGTGAAGCTTTTCATTAAGTAAGATCGAAGTTTCTTTTAAACCTAAAAATATTGTTTCAACTACTCGCCCTTTGTAATTATTAAATCAAATTTAGATTTGTTTGGACCTACTAAGTCTGAAAGTTTAAACGGATGTCATTTTTGTTTTGTAATTGTAGATGATTATTCATGTTTTATGTGGGTTTTCTTATTGCAACAAAAAGATCAAGTGTTTAATTATTTTAAAGCATATTAAAAAAGGGTACAAAATGGAAAAGGGTATAAGATTAGCAAAATTCACTTTGACCATGGCGATGAAATTTAAAATTAATATTTTTCTTTATTTTGTGATGAAAATGAAATTGCTCATAAATTCTTTTTTCCTCACACACCCCAACAAAATGGAGTTGTGGAACGTAAGAACTGCACTCTACAAGATTGTGTAAGAACCTTACTCATTAAATCTGGTCTTCCTAAATATTTTTAGGCTGAATCAACTAATACTACATATGTTTGAATCGAATTTTGGTTAGACCAATTTTGAAGAAAATATCTTTTGAACTATATTATGATCGTAAACCTATGATTAGTTATTTCAAAATCTTTGGTTGCAAATGTTTTGTATTAAACACAAAAGATAACTTAGACATGTTTGAAGTACAATGCGAATAGTGTATTTCTATTGATTATTCAGCATGTTCTAAGGCTTATTGAGTTTTTAATAAGAAAACTTTAATTGTTGAAGAAGTTCTTCGTGTGAAATTTGTTGAAGACCATTCTTTTATCAAGAAATTGATAATGAAGATGATGATGAAGAGCAACCTTTCATTAATGTTTCTAATATCAAGGAAAGTAATGCTTATGATCACCTTAAGGATTAGACCTTCAATAAAGATCATCCTAAAGAGTTAATTATTAGGGATGTTGGAACAAGTGTTAGAACACATGGATAATTCCTTAACAATAAATTTTACTCTTAGTACTTTTGTTTTTCAAGTAGAACCTAAAGGAATTAAAGAAGCTTTAGATGATCCATCTTGGATCTTAGCAATCGAAGAAGAATTAGACCAATTTGAAAGAAATCGAGTTTAGAATTTAGTTCCACTTCCAAAAAATAATAATTGGAACTCGTTGGGGTTTTCACAACAAAAAAATAAATGAAGGTTTTGTTATAAAAACTAAAGTACGTTTGGTAGCACAAGGCTATAGTAAATAAAAGGGTATTGATTTTGACGAAGTGTATGCACCATTAGCACGATTAGAATCAAATAGTATGCTATTAGCATTTGTTGCTCACTATGGTATTACTTTATTTCAAATGGACGTTAAGCCTATCTTTTTGAATGGACTTATAAAAGAAGTTTATGTAAAACAATCCCCAGGTTTTAAAAATTTGGATTTTCCAAATCATGTTTTCAAATTAAAGAATGCTTTATATAGTTTAAAGCAAGCACCTAGAGCTTGGCATAATCAACTTAAAAATTTTCTTCTTAAATCATATTTTCAAATGGAAATGGTTGAAACTGCACCTTTTATTAAATGTTTAAGTTCTGATATTTTGATTGCTCAAATTTATGTTGATGATATACTTTTTGGATATACTAATACTTCTCTAAGCCAAGAATTTTCTAATACCATATAGGGTGAATTTGAGATGAGCATTATAGGCAAACTCAAATATTTTTTGGGACTTTAAATACATCAATCAAATGATGGAATATTCATTCATCAAACCAAGTACGCACAAAACACACTGAAGAAATTTGGCATTGAACATTTAAAAGGAAAAGATACTCCTATGGTCACAAATATCAATTTGGACTTGGATAATCAAGGTAAACAAGTGGATTCAATGAAATTCAAAGGTATGATTAGTTCACTTCTATATTTGACTGTTAGTTTACCTGATATCATGTTTGCAACTTGTTTGTGTTCTAAATTCCAAGTTTCCCCCAAAGAATCACATTTCTGTGTTGTCAAGAGAATATTGCATTATTTGAAAAATACTTCTGACCTTGGATTATTTTATACCAGGTCTCCAACCTTGGAACTTTGGCCTACAGTGTTCCTGACTATGCAGGAAGCAGAACTGGTAGGAAAAGTATAAGTGGAACTTATCATTTTATGGGTAATTATTTGGTTTCTTAGTTTTCTAAGAAACAAAATCATGTTGCTTTATCAACTACAGAAGTTGAATATATCGCTGCTACTTTACCTTGTCTACAACTATTATGGATGAAACAAATTAACCCTATCTGATTTAGGTTTAATTTTTTTTTATGTCAAAATTCTTTGTAATAATACTAGTGCAATTAACTTATCAAAAATCCAATACACCATTCTCACACTAAGCACATTGATGTTAAACATAATTTTCTATGAAATAATGTTTTGAAAGGATAAGTGCAATTACATTTTATTAGTACTTAAAAACAATTAGCAGATATTCTTACTAAACCTTTTTCATTAGAAAGATTTACTCATATTAGAAGAAAACTTGGTATTTGTACTCTTATGACCTTTATTAAATGTGTATTAAAACTTTTCTTTATTCATTTAAAAAAATAATTAATCGATTAATTATTTTTGTTCCATTTCACTCTAATCGATTAATTAGTTGTTATTGTACTTCAAATTTCAAAAAGATGTTTCTTTTTTTTTCAAATCTTTCAAGTGACGATTTTCTCTTATCCTCTAACTACCTCTAGAAAGGTAGTTACCCCCTCTTCATATAACCCTAGAGTCACGTTCCCTAACTCTTTAATTTCCTCTTTGATAAACATTACTCTTCAAAGGTTGATCAAAGCTTTCTCTTGTCAAGAGTTACATCGATTCCCTAAATAACCATCCTCTACCTCGATTAATTGCTCATTTATTTTTGGTATATTATTAATCGCAACTCACCTCCATTACTTCTCAGCTACTACCCTTATTAACAACTCCATGCCTTTCAAGAACTTTCCCTCGTTCTCCATCCTCATTGAGAACACTCTGCTTTCTCCTCTATCTTCATCTGTTCTCCTTTATTGTTACGCATGGAAACATCTCTTTCATTCTCACCTCTCCTTTTCACTTGTTGTGAAGAACCTTTCCTTGATGATATTAACATCTATTTCTTACTATTCCTTTTTATTTGTTTGATTGAATTTTTCATTTTTTTTATTCACACACACCGATCATTTCCTTATTTGTTTGCAAACCCTGGTTGTGCACGCACACACATATTAACTGATCATTTAGGGCACAACCCATCTAAAGGACTCATCACATTCCAAGAGCATGATCATCCCAAGCCTAACTAAAATTGAGTAGACGTTAGTCTTAAGGATTGATTCGCTCTCAGATTGAGATTTTTTTCGATAAATCTGCTTCTACTGGTCCATCTGATGTCTAGCTAGGGGAGTAGCGTTAAATGACCGCAGCTGGGGTATACACTAGGAACTGGAGGCACAAGCCAAAGGAAGAATCGTCTCCCCAACCCCTCCCTCTAACTGGTTGGATTGACTAGATAGAAGTAGACCAAATCGTTTATAATATCAAAACTGGTCCTGGGAGTCTGTAGGTCTTTAGGCTAACTCACCTAAGGACAAGGTTGATTACTTGTATTGCAGGGCTCCTTTCTCTCCTCTTATTTCCCTCCTATTCTACCATGTATCCTTTCACATCTTTCATACATTTCCAATCCTACCCTCCTACCAACACGTATCCTCAAGATGATTACTATCCCGACTCGACTTATGATTACCCATCTCCTAGCCGAGATAACTTTGATTGGGGATATGAATCCGGACCTCAATGTCCAGGGCCTAACCCTGGACAACAAGACTATGATTACTATCATTCAAAGAGCTACAATGATTATAGATCTCCACCCTTTGATGATCAACCTAACCCAATCTACAATCAAGAAGGATATGTTGACTATAACACCTACCCTCCCCACAATTATGTTGAACATAGGTCACCTCTATTCTTTGAACAACTCGAAACGACCTACTATCAGGGAGGGACCCAAGAACCTCAATATCTTAACTCCCCTAGAATGAACCAAAATCCACCCAACCCTGAATCGAACCATTCAGTTTAGTTGAACCAGGTCCAAGACAGGGTGTTGGCTAACTTAAGGAACACCATCCAATCTTTAGAAGCTCAGCCAACACCATGCACTGAAGCATTGGAGCCTACGATAAAAATGATTGATGAGCTAAATAGCTCTTTATCGGGTTTGCTCCAACATGTTAGGGATAGGGGCCTGGGTGAGTTTCTACTTAGGAAATTGTCGAGGTTGAGGATGAAATTCGTGGTTGCCTTAATCCAATCTTAGGATAATTCCCAGGATAAACCCCCTTCAGGAGAGTTAATGTCTGAACCCGCTCAGGCACTTGTCGGGGGGGATACATGTTCTGAGATCGAAGATGACCAAGTTGGTCTAGAGCAACTGATTCAGGATGAACCGATTGCTTCACCTGAAATCCCCAAGCCAGGGAATGAAGAAAAATGTCTCCTTGGATCATGAAATGACATATGATTTTGAGAAATATATAAATGCGGATCAAGAATTCTGACTCTGAGTGTGAAGAATCTCTTAGTGAAGTCTCACTTGAGCATAAGGAAGATGATTTTAGTGAGACAAACGGGCTCAAGGAGCATGACGAACCATTTGATAGCCCGTTCATTGAAGATTTGGATTCGGTTGGGGCTAACTTGAAAGATTCGAATCCTCATTTACTAAACAATTCAATCAGTAGCCCCATTCCTCAACCACACCCCGAAAGGAGTGATTTTGATTTTGAAATCATTGCACCCAAGTCAATCTTGATTCAACCACAAATGTTGGACTTGGGTATTTTAGATGGGGTGTACAACAATCTGAGGTCCCAGAAACCTTGATCTTGGAGGATAGGAAGTTGGAAATAAAAATCTGGGAAGCTACTTCCGAGGGAACTATGATTTTGGATCTAAGGGTTCTTATTGACCTGAAACCACCTACTTTCTACCAGGACCCTTATGATATCTTTCACGTGCAACCCAAGCTCAGAATCATTGATAATCTTTTTAAGTTGAAATCTAAAAGGACATCCGAACCCTATTGAACCATTTCTACCCATTGTCCGACACTTTGGTCTTGTGTTGTATACTATAAAACCGCAAGCCCAACCCTTGCAAATACAACAATCTTGGGTTCTGGATGATTTTCATTCAGAACTTTAGAACCACTCGACCCTGGGGCATGGATCTGCACCACAACTTGATCCCCATCAGTGGACGTCTACTATTTGCAGGTCCTGTGATCAATATTTTTATTTTGATTTTGACTTGCACTTGTGAATTCCTAATTTCTTCCTTGTATGTATTTTATAACTAGCTGAAGGCATTAAACTTAGCGTGTGTGTATACTCCTCTCTGAGGAGTTGACCGGATTGTCACGAAATTCAGGTGATATTCTGTTTACTTTGCTCTTTTCATGTTTCTATTTCTACAATGAGGACATTGCTTCATTTAGGCATGGGGGGTGGATACTTAATCCTAAAATTATTTTGTTAGCTCTGTAGAATTTCTTTTATTTTCTTTTTTTTTTAAGAAAAAAAAGAGAAAAAAATAGAATTAGGAGAAGAGAACTTAGGAATTTTGAAGTCATTAACTTTAGGAAATGATACTTTAGGATCTGAACACTTAGACTCTTCAGGTTTTCAGGCTTAATTAGCCCGGGTATCCACTCGAATGTGGACTTAGTCTCGAGTCCTCACCAAGTAATTCTATTTTAATTTGAATAATAAATTAGGGTGATAAGTACACGACTTATCAACTTACCCTTTAATTTAAGAGGACTTTAAGCCTAAGCATCTACACACTCTTTGCACTGACTCACTTTTCGACGATTTTTACAGAAATTAGGTAGCTAATGAACCATCCAGGGTGGTATAGCTAGCAAGTTGTCAGTGGTAATAGCTCATCGGCCGGTTGTCCAGAGTCCAGCCACATGACCATTCTCTTTATACTGCCTTTAGGTAAATCTTAGATCAGGAAAACCACCTACTTAAAAAAAAGAAGAAAAAAATAAAAGAAAAAGAAAAAAATAGAAAAAGGAGAAAATAAAAAACATAAATAAAACTACACTTCACTGCACGAGTATGGCTAGCAAGTGGTCGTAGGTAACAGTCCATTGGTCTGTTGTCCAGAGTCCAGCTCACAAAATGCAAATAATTCGCAAAACACTTAAGGAAGAAGCAGAGAAGTGGAATAAACCGGGGAGATATACACTTGGTTCGCCCTTGTGTTGACCCCATAAAAAATTAAGTAGGGAGAAAGCTACCGTTCAGAAATATAAACCTTTAGGTAGAAATTCTTAAGGTCACCTGGGGTCGTAGAAGCTCGAAGTCTATTTTAACAGCCGCCTAGTGAGTCTTTCACTCTTTTTACAGGATGCATAGCACTTAGAGTCCTTTTCAAGTCTTAGGCGGGTCAGGTAACCGTAAAAAGTTATTCCAAAGCTCTCAAACTCCAAAAGTCCAAAAAAAAATTAGAAAAGAAAAAAAATAAAAAAAAAATGTATCTTTCCTTTTCAAATAAGGCAAGGACTTGGAGGGTCTGCATTCTAGCAGACACCCGGGTATTATTGAGTTTTCGTAGTTTAGGACCTCAGTTGAAATTTTCTATTGTTAATAAACAACTTAGGCCTAAGTGATCGAGTCCTAATTCTGTTTTTATACATAGCATGTAGTTAAATTTTGCCAGGGACTAGAAAAAGATAGGCATGGGAGTATGATGTAGACACATCCATTTAGGTTAAAATACCTATTTATGCATGTTTCTATGCTTAGATTTGCATTCCATATTATAAATATTGCATAGCATACATCATTCTACATTTAGAGTAGTGTATATTTTAGGTTAATTGCATCCTTTTTGTGGTCAGGAGAGAAGGAGATTTATTTCGGAGCCTCGTATTGACGATTCGATATACGGATCTGATCAAGACAACAATCGGAGTTCAACACCTCTGAAATTGCCTTGATTGGAGTCCTATAGCACTATATACAGTCCGAGGAAGATCAATGACCAAGAGACTAGGTGACGTAATTCGAAGCTTTAAACGACAAATCCAACCACGCGGATGGATTCAAATCGACGATCATAGCCCAACGGCACGGAAATCAACTTAATCTAACCTCTATAGCAAACCCTACAATGCAAAGATGGACGGCACAGATCACGCCACGTGGCGCAACACAAGCTGCCCTTGCGCACTCATGCGCCATTGCACGCGTACAGCAGTGCGTATGTGCGGAGGCACGCATGCGTAGCAGCACAGCGATTGGTGGGCGTGTGGGTTATCTTCAGCGACGTTTGCGAAGGATCTTCAACAATGTTTATGACCGTCACTAAATGTGTTGTATACGAAGTTGATTCTTTCCTCCACTATAAAAGGACCCCTACCCCTCCCATTTTTCTTCATCTCTTCCTTTCTTCCTCTCACCACCTCCAAGGCTCTAGAGAGAGCTTATCCCAAGCCTAGGATGCTCCTCTAGAGTGGAATCAAATATTTTTCCCTCCCCTCATCCTCATTCATGAAGCATCCCACGGCCGTCTTCTCACATACTTCGGGAAGTAGATCCTCGCCGCGACACCGTCCTGCCCCGCCCTCCATCCTCCATCTCCATCCTCGTTCGTCCTGCTCCTCACCACCTTCCTTTAGCGACGTCAAAGCGAGTCATCCTCCAAGCGACCGTCAAGGGGGATTTCTCTCACCTAACTCTATCTTTATTGCTTTCATAGTATAGTTTTCCCGCGTTCCTAGTTATAATAAACATTTGATTATAAAAATACATAATTGTTTCTCTCTCTCTCTTTTTATTTTGTAAGTAGATTAACTAGAATTCATCGACCTGATCTCTTATCCTATTAAAATACCAAAAAAAAAAAAAGATAAAAATGACAAAAACAAATAAAAAATGAAATGCGGATTTCAAAATCAAATGTTCGCCTCCCCGTGTTCGACCTGGGACTCACTTTTCGAATTTCGATTATAAATTTTATCTAATCAATGGATTTTCTAGCGAATCAAACTACGACGACGGGTTTTCCAAACTCCAACTCTTTCCGTGCGAATCCCTTGCATCAGTTAATAAAATGTTAAGTAATGGAAGTTGAGGGGCATTATGTAAGGAATTTAACTTGGTGGGCTTGCTTGGAGCTTAAGTTTGAGTGGAGGGGCCTTGGTGAAAAATTCCTAACCCTTATAAAAGGAGGGCAAGACTTAAAAATAAAAAGTGAAATCCTTATTTCTTCTTCCCTAAGCCCAATCCCCTACTCCTCTCCCACTGGTGCACCTTCCCCTCCCCATCTGCTCCTTGCTTCAGCCACCTCTGCCAGCTTCCACCACCTCCACTCGAGTAGCTGCTACGAGGAAAAGAGGAGAGCTGCTGCTAGTGTTGCAATAGTTGTTGTTGCCGTTCCCGTTGGTATTGTTGCTGCTGTGTTGTTTTGAGGCTACTGTAAGAAAAAGAACGAGGAGAGGTGCAGCTGCTGCTGGTGCTCTTACGACTGCTGTGGCTAGTTGCGAGATAGAGTGAAGAAGAGAGGGAGAAGGGAGATCCTCCTCCCCTCCCCTTAGGTCCACCTTCAGGTGTTGCCGCTACTACTGCTATTGCCATTCGGGCTATTGCACGAAGGGAAGGAGAAGAAGGGGAGTTGCTATCGTTGGAGTCACTACTGGGGTTTACGCTGCTGCTGCCATTATTGCTACTCGAGCTATTGTAGGTGTTGCTGCTGCGTGAGAAGAAGAAGAGGAAGGGAGGAGTTCAACTCTAAAGCTAGCGATCTTCTCTCTTATTTACCCTTCTTATTTCCCAAGTGCAGGTGAAGTAAAGAGGATGTTTTGCGAAGTTGAAATTAGTATGTGCATGTGAGGTTTTGGTGTTACACGTGGTGTTTTCACCCTTAGGTGGGTTATAACTATGGTAGTGTAATTTTTCTAGTTAAGGGTCACCCTAAGGATTTGTAGGGGGTTTGGTTGGTGCAATTACTCCTTGTATGAATGGGAATTGGTGCTCAACGTTCCATGAGATTTGGTGATGATAAGGGTATGACTTGAGGCATGAAAGGTGTTGGCTGCAGGTTTGCTCTACTGTAGCAGCTTACCCGAACGTTAGGTAAGTGTTACCTAATGTTAAGTGGCTACTGGGTGGCCTCCCAACATTAGGTAGTAGGCCCCTAACATTAGGTGGTACGTTGGGGTTGTTAATTGGCCTAAAATTAGGGTTTCTGAACCTATGGAACCTAAGCAGTGATGGGCCTAGTCTATAACCTAATTGGGAGTTTGGCAGGTGCCCTAATAAGCGAGGAAATGATTAATTTGTAGTAAAACCCTAGATGGGTAAACGGTGCCCTAATTGAGCTTGAAGCTCTATAATTGGACTAAAAGTGATCTAAATAGGCTAAGTAAAGAATTGAACCTCATATGGTGACATCAATGTCTCAACTTGAGTCTAATAAAGGAGATGCTTGGATCCTAAGGTCTTGGATAAGATCCCAGGTGATCTAGTAGGTCCCTAGGATTTCCTGATCCGATACCAATCAGGGGAAAATGGAAATTAGGAGCGATTAGGTCAAATAGGTGAGCTCATTGGGTGAGACATCGGGACTTTGTGGACAGTTAGTTCACTGTTGCGGGTTAGAAACCTAGGATTCTGGTAGCTTAAGGCTATTGCAGTTCAGCCTAGGAACAAGAATAGTTCATGGTTGGGAGTTTGCCTGGTGTCATCAAAGAAATGAAGCATTAGGATCGAGGTGTCTTGAGTCTGAGTCAATGAGAGGCACTCTGATATCTTGTGTGGAATAGCTTTCCACAGATCTCAGGTCCGTGACTCGAGGGATTCTCAGGTGACGAGGATCGTGCAGATCTTGAGTGGAATAGTTTCCAGAGATCTAGATGGATGAGAGAGCATGGGATCTTAGTGGAATAGTCTCTAGAGATCTCATGCAACAATCCGAGGGATCTTGTGTGGAATAGCTTTCCAGGGATCACAGGAAGTGGGAAGTCGCTCCTGCCAAATCTTTTGGACCAGGTGCTCAGGGTTGTCTTGAGTCGAATAGCTTCTAGGGACTTCGAATACAGTCAACGTTCTAGTGACTGGAGTAGGTATCCTTTGTCTGGTGGACATGAGTGCTTTAATCCTTCCCCTAGCCAAGGAGGGGTTAGGGTGCAAGTGTACCATTGGAAAGGGCACATCGAGATCTCCTTCGGCATGAAGGGCTAATTTAGTCACTCCAAGGATCAGAGTAATGGATACCACGATCTTGGATAATTAGGATAGTTGCATTAGAACATGTAGCATTAGTCAAGGTGAATGATTAGTGGGCTAGTGATGATAACATCATCATGAGTTATAACTAGCTTTAATTAGTCATAATCAAGTGACAAATTCTCCTACATAGTCATCTGAGAGTCATAATTCCATGCATATCCATTCTGAGAAAAGAACATTAAAATAGGGCTAATTCTGCAGTTTTAACATTATAGTATGAAAGTAGAGTAACCATGGGGTTTGCTAGGGGATAATCTAAGGTTTAATGATCATTTAAGACTAATAAGTGGGTCCATGCAGACAGAAACGGGATTTCCCGCATTTCGATAATCAATACAGCACCAAAACCCTAATTTCAGACCCACTTGAATTATAGAGATTCCGGTCAGGATAAAATTCACTAAATATCCTAAAATTCATAGAAAAATATTATATAAAGTTTGGTATCCTTGATTTGACTATTTGAACCTACTTTGACCTTGAACAGAGTCTTAGATAGATTTCTGCCCTAATTTGGGTTTCTGCGTAAATTACCTAGTAAAACTTGGTCAAAACAGAAATCCAACTTCACTATCAGATTCTTTGGGTCCAAATTAGGTTTGTATCAAAATTTAGGCCCAATCAGAGTCTATCCTGACCTAGTTTGCATTTTTTTCCCCATACCTCTATTTCTTACTTTTAACCCATTAGCTTTCATCTTTTCATTACAAATAAGCCCCTACCTTTTGAACTCTCTTGTAGTTGAGTCCAACCGCCATCTTCTTCCTTGTGAGAGAGCAGAAGCACATAACCCAAAGGCAGTTGGATCCTAATTGGGATTCTTTCTCATCTAACCTCCAAATCCCTTCAAATTTGGAGGGATCGAGGATCAAATCATCCTCTACCATCTGTACCTGCTTGATTGACCCAATCAGGACCTAAAAAGCTCCATGGCGCTTTAGGATTCATGAAAGGGAAACACTTTGATTCCCAATCAGATGCGCGGAATTATTGAGATTCTTGGCCTAAATGTGCTCTATATAAGCTCCTCTCTTCATACCTCACTCTTGAGTCGAGTTTAGGCCTAAATCCTCCAATTCTTCCCTTCTCCGATCGCCCTCCAGCTCGACTCCGGCGACTCTCCTCGACAGCTTCTTCATGCCAGCCAACAGCCAAATTGTCTCGGCCTCGACCTTCCTCTCCTTCCTCCGCCTCTCGCTGACCAAAGCAAAGGCCACCTACCCTCTTGTCGTCGCCGCTTCCTCTCAATGGAGCTCTCTTCGTCTCTAGTGCCAGCCAATCATAGCCAGTGCCAAATCTTCTCCACTTCGTCCTTTAGTTAGGTCCAACCTATTCCTCTCCCTCTCCTAAATCTCCCCAACTCATCCCTCTCTTATTTTGACCGTCGACACACCCTCTCCCTCTCCGTCTTCCTCCACTTTGATCGAGCTCCGGCAAGGTCGCCCCAATGCCACAGACCACCATTTGCCATCGCGACACCTCCACAACCTCCGCCTCACCTCCACAAACAAAACCCCTCAAGAAATTGAGGGGATTACATACCCAAAATGCCCACCGAACACCACCTGTTGCGCACCTTTCCTCGACTTCGTCACATCACCACATGCATCCGCATGACACAAGAACCCCACCATTGTACTCGCCACACACCAACAAAACTCTTGAGCTATTTTAATTGAGCCATGAGGTCGTATTTTGCTCTTCAGGTACTCCGCTGGATGCCGCCATCGCCTTCATCTTCCCCAACCAAGTCTACTCGTCTCCGCCCGTTATATGACCAATTGCAACCTGCAATCAACGTGGCTGTAGTTCTTGAAGCGTCCTATGCCTTGAACTGGGCATTGCAGCAGCAACAACATAACGCAACTTCACTTGCTGTTGTGCGCGAAGGGAGGCAGGGATAATAGTCCCACCTCATATATTGACGAGCTCGCGAAGACGCATAAGTTGAATTGCTGTCCTTCGCTATTTGCCCAAGTCACTGGGGTCGGGTCCCCACACACCTCGCTCACCCTCACACCCGGTGAGCCTGGTCCCTTGCCCGGATTTGATAACCCGCGTACATGTCCGATTACCCCCAGTCTGAGAGAGGAGAAGAAAGAGGACATCTGTGAGGGGGAGAGGGGAGGGTTTTGCTCTACGTGCCTTGGACATGTGCTGAAGGAAGGCTAACACTTAGCCGTGTGCTTGTGCTTAAAGGCCTTGCTCTTGAAAGGCTTGAAGAAGAAGAAGAAGAAAGGCTCTTGTGAGATTGCCTTGTGCTTGAAAGGCCTTGAGAAGGGTTGGCGCCTTTGTGTGCCTTCTGTGAGGCTCTGCTATGTGAAGTTAAGTCATCTGATTTACATGGGCGATGTCTGATTGAGCCTTTGATGCTGATACTGTTGGATTATTTAAGTATTGATGGACAACACGTCAATAATCATAAGAACGCACTATTGTCGGGTTTTCGTCCCTGGCGATGGGGCCAAAAATATGATGCGCAACACATCAACAATCATAAGAACGTACTATTGTCGGATTTGTTCCCGACAATGGCACCAAAAATATGATGCATCAACTACCGGTTCACACTAAAAAGGGATTTTAAATCGTCGTTATTGTAGTATGTGTTACAAATACAAAATGTTATCACGTCAATTTTATTTGTTTACTTAATTTTTACTTGTTTATTCCAGATCGTTCACTAGGAGGCAGTTATTGATATACATCACTCTCTAAGTCCAATAATATTCTTTAATTCCAAAAAGATTGATTTTTATATACAATAATGAATGAATGAATTATATATAAAAGAACGAATTACAAATAATTAAAATGCTTGAAAACAATTATATACAAACAAGCATAAAAACTATAATCAAATACCTTATACTATCTATTTATATCTTATAGTATTAATACTTAGATATATATACAATAATAATTAATAATTTATACTATACTAACTTAATTTACCATAGTAACATATATAGTAACACAATGTATGTACAGTGACTTATATAAGTGTTACTAATCTTTAGGAAAATTATATACATAAGTTAAGGTAAAAAGAAGATCTATACTAACTTTTATTCTATCTACAGTGACGGATACATATGTCACTAAAGCTCTGATGTTATTTATATACAAAACAGAGCTCAAATAATTACGTATATTTATATACATATGTATTTACATATATACTGTATATATACATAGACTATATACTATCTTATATATATATATATATATATATATGCACACACAACTCACAAAGGCATACTCAACACACAACACACAAAGGCACAGCAACGCTGACACTTGCCATTTTTTTCTCTTCTCTTGTTTCTTCTTTGTTTTTCGTCTTTCATACTTAGCCGAATTTTAACACTTCTCCTCTCTTCTTTAATAGATTAGGCATGATTATTGTTCATCAATATAAAAATTAGGATTTTTAATTGGTGGACGACCTTTTTGAGGAATACACAGCACCCCAATGGGTAAGACCAAACATCTACTAAGAGCCGCCCTAATTTCTTAATTAGATGCATTAATATCGTTTTATGCTCGTTGATGGACCCAATTAGACCCACGCACAGTGCATGGCTCCCAACCCATACACCGCACACCAAATGTTCAATTCATGCCATATGCTCAAGGGATAGAGGACAGAGGGATATGTGTTCGGGCGCCCAACACCCATGATGACTGAAGGGACGAGGGGACAAAAACAATAAATAGCGGTGTGCCTGCTCACACGCCCACAATGTGGGACTAAGGCACCTCTCATAAGCGCTGCCATCTCAGCGTGCCAGCATGCAAAATGAGAAGATTTGGCCCTCGATTTGAGGGTCCAATTGTTCTCTTATTTCAAAATTAAAATATATGGTTGTAAAGCCCTTATATAGGGCCATATAATTATATAATTTATTTAGAAAAATAATTAGTTTTACTATATAAATAAATTAACTCAAGTTTATACTTTACACATTGATATTTGGGTTAATTTCTTAATTAATGTTTAAATTAGTTAATTAATGGTCTAATTGACCCTGTACAGATTAGTATTCATATTAAAGTATTTATTACAGATTTTTATTATATTTTACACGATTTATTTTAATTTATATACATTTAAATATCTATTTTCAAGTTATTATACATATAAATTATGTATAAATAGTATAATACAATATAAATATGGTTAACTTACTTCAAAATACTTAAAATAATATAATACAATTATACAATATAAATTAGTTCAATTATAACTTAATGTACTAATTTATGTTGATTTAAGTTAGTAACTTAATAAATTAATTATTTATTGTATATATATAATTAAACTATGTTACAGATATATTAATGTATATTATACATAGATATATACATATGTACAGTATCAATAGTAAATAATGCTATTTATAGGAGTTTATTAATTTACATAGCTTATAGTACATATAAGTTAATATAATTAATAGTTAAATATATAAATAGGTTATATACGATTTAAGTTATCTTAAATACTTAATTTATGTTATAGCGTACATACATAAGTTATATATACATATTATATATAAATTATACATTATGTATATAGATAGCTTAGTATATAGCTTATATTTACATGTATATACACAATATACAGTATTTTTAGGTATTTTTCTTATTTTTATGGGTTTTGTGAGTTTTATAGAATTAGGGGGTGAGAGAGAAATAAAGAGATAAGAGAAATGAACTTGTTTTTGGTGTTTTTGATCTTGAGTTCTTTTATTAAGTTCCAAAGTATACAGAACCATCGACTGGTATGTTTTACTAAGTCGGGGGTCCAGATGACCTTAAAACTTGGTATACACTTCGAAATATACCCAATCCTACTCGCTACACATTTATTTTATTTTTTTGAAATTTTTATAGGGTTTTTATTTATTTACAAAGTTAGCACAATTTAGGGCTTTCTAAGAGTTTTAAAGTGGAACCTAAGGCCCTAAAAAGAGTTCTAGTGGCTGGAATGGCAATGAAAGTGCTCAGAAGTGCTCTATACAATTTAAGAAAAATGTTCCAGCCAATAAACATGATTTTCATTCATTTTTTTCCTTTAATTTCCCAATGTGGACAGTTAAGCACAATAACTAGCTGACAATGAATGATTAAATAGGGTTACAAGCAATTCAAAAGAAATTTAAAGACACTAACAGATATGTAAATGCTTGTACATGAAGTTCCAATAATATAAAACATGTCAGCCTCTCAAAATAACTCAAATCCCAACTCACTGTCCTACAATTACAGACCATAAACAACAACAGTAGCTGCTGCAGTAGCAACAACAGCACAACAACAGCTGCTGGCCTGATCAGGGATCAAATAAGATGCTTCAGACGTCTAGAACTTGGTTCAGACGACTTAAAACCAAATAGAGTGGTTGTTGCAGTGACCAATCCCATTTCCAGCAGCTCTGAAATGGGAATTTCAATAGTTGTTGAATTGACCAAATCTAATCCCTTATCTCTATCATAGACAACAAAGATCATGGGATTAGATTGGAAATTAATCCAACAAAAATGTCACTGCTATGCAGCATTTTAATATGTGAAATTTGGGATTCAAAACACAACATTAAACACTATAAAGCCTCACAAGATCTGAAAATCACATTAAAACCATATTGAAGTGTCAAACTTTGCATCAAAAAAAATTCTCAACAGTAATACTCCAAATTAGGAAGAATACCCTGATCTAACACCTTCATAATGCTATAGACAACATGAAGGAAGGTCTTAGATCAATCCAATAAACCTAACTTGAATTCCAATTACCTAAAACCTTAAGGAATACTGAAAATTCCTTAGGTTGGAAATCAGAATCCCAAACAACAATTCCACTCAAAAATACATGGTAGAACCTCAAATCAACAAGGTTGATTCTCCTTGGCTCTCCCACACATTGAAAACCATGAAATCTCCAATTCATATCCAATTTCAAACATGGCTCATTTGAGGAAGAATTCTTCATCAGGAACATCTCAGATTCATGGCCATGATTTGAATTACATAAAAATATATCGATTCACTTGATAAAAAATCCTTCAACGCTCAATTGGATCAAAATCTCTCGATCTTGCATTGAAAATCAAATTAAAAATTGATTAAGCAAATCGATTCAATTTAAAATCAGATCAGGAGTCTTTGTGGAAAATCTGAAATGGATGGGAGACCCCTAGATGGTTTCTGAGCGCAAATCCTCATTTCAAAGCTCAAAAGCAATGAGATGAGGATTTGACTCTAATGAGTGGGTGGATTGAGAAATAAAAATCGAGGGAAATCAAAACGCGAAATGGAAATGTGAAGAGGGAGATCAGTGATCAGCGAGTGAGATGAAATCATCTCCTCTGATCTGAAGTAATCAGAGGAGCTGGATGTGATTTCTACATTAATGTACTCCTAACTAAACTACAATCACACATCATATCAGACAATTCTACATCTAATTTCTACTCCTAAATTGCTCTAACTATCACTACAACTAATCTAAAAAACAGTAAATCCTAATCTAATTAGAGGAATGGGACCTTTGGATCCAGAGCCGATGGCTAAGGAGGAGGAATGGGGAGAGATCTCCAGCAAAGGAAAAGCCCACAAGAGGAGCTTCAGGATTGTCCTCAGGCGTATGTCATCCCTAGCGGCGAGGAGGAAATGGTGGTGAAAAACCACACCACTATCACTGATGTGGCGAGTGAACAGGATAGAAGAACTGGAGGGGACGAAGGGATCGACCTCAAGGAAGCAGGAAAGGAGGTCGATGGCGCTCACGCGAGCAGGGGAACTGCTTAAGTAAGCTTGATCAATGATTCTACTCACTGCACGGTGGAAATAAGCAATTAGGGCTTGGGCAATGGAGATAAGAGGAGAGAGCACGTGCGAGGTTTAAATCAAATCCTAGCCGCTAGATGGGATCTGGGCAAGGTGGTGAAGCTACAGGCCAAATCGCACAAAACTTCCAGAGGATCTGGGCCATAAGATCGAGGGATCAAGGATGGACGGCCACGATTGCTGGTGTTCTTCAAGTGCTACAATGAGCACGCGCGCTGCAGGTGTGTTAGGAGATTTACAGGAGCAACTCAAGTAGTGAAACAGTAGAAAAATATCACCAAGGTCCATAAGTGGTAAAGAATCATATCAGAGAAGTTCCTAGGATTTTCAAATAGGTCCCTACGGTTATCAAAACAATCCCTGGAAGGTTTTGAAATGAATAAAATGTTATGTATGGAGGACCTAAATGTGAAACCATAAAAGAGAAGTCCTAATGATGTCCAAATGCAACCAAGTTTTTACAGAACCTCAATTGAACATATTAGAAGTTAATTTCACTTTTGATTTGAAGTTATGAGATCAAATGTTTGTTTAATTTGCAAATGAATCATCATTTTACATTATTTAATAGAATATCTCAATAAATGACCTAATTATGCATTTTTAGCACATATTTGATATTTTAAGCATTTTCTCTATTTCCCACACTTAACCCTTTTCATGTATCAATTTGATAGTATTTAACTTAATTTCTAGCTTAACTTGGATATTTTAGCTATGATGAGCCACAACTCATCAAGTACCTAAGTTGAATTAATTAAGACACTGTTGAATTATTTGAATAAATTGAATATGAGATGCGTACTTAATTAGAGGGATCTAAATGGTGATCTAAATCACCACTTTTTAGGTTTTCTATATTCTTTTTGTCTCATGATCCTTTGATTTATGTTTGAATATCAATTAGAGCAATCCACTTATTGCATATCTGTTATTGTGCTAAATTTATTGTGATTATTTATTCCGAATGAAGATTAATGCGTAAATTCCACATTTGCTCCTTACGAACAACCTCAGACTCCAATTAGAATCTGAGTTTTATAAATTTAAGTGTTTTGTTATGTGACTTAGGAGTATACTACAACGAACGCATATTAAATCTCCTCTTTTCGCATACAACAGTTAGGACCATGGTGGGTGATCGGGTTAATCTAAGTTAGGGTTGAAACTTGGGGTTCTGAGTTTAGGCTAGGGATATAACCGATTAGTAAAACTGTACACTATCTCATTTTTTATTGGATTACAGTAGTTATTTGTTTCCTACTGAACCGATTAGCACATCCCTACTTTGTGACCTAAGTTTAGGTGTTGTCGTGCGTTGTCAACATGCGGGTTTTGGATGTAGTGTGGGATTCATTGCATGCTACTATACAGGTAATAATTTAGCTTTAGTTATGGTTATTTTCTTTTTAATTTGTGCCGTACCTCCCGAATTTTCTTCCATTTTGTTGATTAATGGAATGCTTTCGTAGCTCGTCATTGTTAATGCAACCTGAATTAAATAGACCAGCACCTTTTCTATTGCCATCTCCCTGAACTCCTAACCTCATTGGAAGCCTAGGTTTTTGGGGCGTGACACATCAAGCAGGATGCCTCTTTTCGTCCTGATGATGAATAATTTGATGATGCCAACAACGTTTAATCATCCTACATCGTCCTTGAAGGAGATCCTGACCATCCATTTATAATGTTGAGTGGGATTACATGCAAAGTGATGAGCACAAGCCCGCTTATCTAAGTGGAATCAGTCTCCTCCAATGCCAAGTGGATGATTGAAAACAATTGGCTCAAGTGCTGGATGACTTGCAACATTGATTTGACAAATTCAAGACTGTCAAGAAGGATCTCAAGTCCATTAAGAAAGCCCTAAAGAAGCCTTATGATTAGTTTCCTATTGTTATTTCCTCATATTTTTTGTGCACTATATTGGTTATGGACTTTTTATTATGTTTTGTTTGGTTAGATGCTTGTGTTATGTGAACTTTTCATATGTTTGCTTGGTATTGCAAGTTTTGTCAACTCTATGTTTATTTTAATGTGATGTTCTCTTTTGTTATGTGGCTAGTTAAGTGTCTCTCTATATTTTGTTTTTTTTTTTCCCTTTTTCATGTTTATCAAAAAGGGGAAAAGACAAGGAGATGTTATTAATGCTCTTAATATCTATTTGAAAAGAATGCATGATCATATTGTTTCTTTTCTATTATTATGCATAAATTCTTTTTGATGGGGGGAGTTTTGAAAGTTATATTTATGATTATTTTGTTAAACAAGGAAGATTATTAGTACATTAGCATCACAGAACTTTATTTTAATTTTTAACAAAGTACATAATTATTATCTTATTTGAATCTTATCTTTGAATTATAAATTATCAATTATATAAGCTTAATGAGATACAAGACGGATGAGAATCTTAAATCTTTATATTATCTCATGAAGATCATTTTGTTTCTGTAAAGACTACTTTTACTTTATCTTAGATAATTTATCGAAGAGTCTCACTTATTTGCGCAAACACTTTGAAAATCATTTTATTAAACGTCCAACTATTTGAAATAAAGTCGTTTTCATTAAACAATTAATTTGTGCTATTTCAACAGAATATTCTTACGTTGACTGCTATCAACTTATATCTTCATATGAACGTTTCAAATTCTTCTATAAGTTATTTTTTAGCACATGTTTTATAAAGATGTTCGAAACTTCTCGAAAGAGATACGTTGTAACCACTCGAGACTTTTTAATTTAAAATTAATAACTGAAAATCATTTATCGGATGGAACAAAGAAATTAGTTGCGTAATTAATTTCAACAATATTTTATTAATTGACTAATTTATACAATAATTTGTTATTATAAATTTTATATTCAATTTCAGATTCAATTTTGATCTTTCATGACTAAATGAACGTTTGTAACTCAACGTTTGTAACTTTACAAGGATCCATGATACTTCTATAAATATTCTCTTTGATGCTTCATTAAATATGCATTATCTAATCTTATCTCTACTAGAAAATCTTCAAGAGTACATTATTTATAAAAACTCTCTCACACAATCAAAGCACTCTTTATTCTGCATACTTGGCTACAAGAAATCTTACAACTTCCACACATCCAAGCTATTTTATCTTTTCTATATTTCCTTACTTTCATGTGCAAATCTTATATTCACTGAGGAAAGTTCTATTGGAGTATTTTTTATTACTTTAATTGAGTTTAACACTTACACATTTGACTCTATAAGATTGTTGTAAACTTCATCTATATTATTATTGGATTATTTGATGTGGAATTCTAGTTCTTCCTTGAAAGAAAAACAAAAGTATTTTCTTATGGGCTGTACAAGAAAGTAGTTGATGTAATTGAGGCATACCACCCTCTATTTTAGGTGGTATTAGTTGGTGGTTTGCTTGCGTGATGCAAGTGGAAACATCCTTGTTGGGAGACATGCAAGGCAGAGGTTTTTTTTAGTAGAAGGATTTCCTCTCTAAGTGCTGCGTTCAACTGTGGTTTTATATATTTTGCTTTTCAAATTTCAATTTTATTTGATAATTGTTATTTTACACAATTCCCCCCTTTCTTGTGTCATTCTCAATTAACATTTCAAGGGGTGAATAATGTGGAAAAATTAAAATGATAAACACTTACAGGATAAAATTAAATCTCACATAAACATTTACCACAAGAGACAATAGGTGAAAACTCCAAAAGTAAAAATCACCACCTAAATCATTTCGACTAAGGATTTCCTGATTGACCTTGTCGATTAAATTCACTATACGTGCCACTTAAAATGAGGGTGACACAACCTCAATACGATACTATTTTGAATCAAGGGTAGTGTACCTCAACCCGTTCTTCACAAAGAAAAATTTTGTCTCACAAGGAGACAAGAATTTGCAATGAGAATATGCAACAACTACAACTAAACAAGACCTATAGAGCCCAAAATATAAATTAACTAAACTCCTATAGGTTTAAAGATCTTCCTTGTGATGGAAGTGTAATGGCGTGTTAGCACAGCATATCGGTGCTCTCAAATGTAGAGTAGAGAACTTGGAGAGAAAGGAATTGGTTTCTTCTTTTTGGATCTATTCTCAATGAGTATAATGGTGAAAAGAATTGTCTCTAAGGTGTATTTAACAAAGGAGAAAATCTAGACTATTTATAGATGTGTTAGAAAGGTTCAAGAAGACTTGAGAGAGGTTTCCTGGTCGGAATCAAATCCACGAAGATTTGATCGAAATACCATTGAGTGAAAGAAATAATTAATTCTGACTGCATAATTAGACATCTTGTAAATTGATTAAATGTCTAATAAGGGTATATTAGACGTCTGATTCTGTAAGGTGGTCTCCCTAGAATTTGATTGGATCTTGTGCAGGGTACATGATCCTAATCATTGGACATCTAAGAAAGTTAAGTTTACATAAGCAAGTATCTTCTTGTACTATAGAGATGATATCCACATTACATACTTGTGGCTTACATCCATGCAAGATTGCTGCAATAGTTACTGAAATGGGAGAAGAAAATGTCACAAGTCAATTTTATAGGGATTTAATAAAAAACCAAAGGAAAAATAATATTATGCAGGAGTGTAGAGCAGCTGTTAAATATTTTTTAGACAAGATGATCGTTTATCCTACATTTTTTTTAAAACTTTAAGTTGATGAAACTAGTCTTGTGAGAAGTATTTTCTAGACTAATGGTAGATGTAGATATTCTTATTTAAAATTTGGTGACGTATTAATATTTGACACAACATACAAAACAAATAAACTTTCCATGCCCCTCGCACCATTTATGGGCATCAACCATCACAAGCAATCTACACTCTTTGGTTGCACTTTGCTTTTTGATGAGTCTGCTGAAACTTTTAAATGATTTTTCAGACTTGGGTAAATTGCACATATGGTAAAATGCCTACATCAATTATAACTGATCAAGATCCAACCATGCGAGATGCAATTAACAAAATTTTTCCTTCGACAATACATAGATTTTGTATGTGTCATATAAGGAAAAACGCAATAATACACTCGTAGAAATTATGATATGTCGAGCAATTCCAAGATTACTATTATCAATGGATTAATAAATGTGAGTATAGAAGAGTTCGAGAGAAGGTGGATAGAAATGAAAGAAAAATATGAATTCTTTTGATGGCTATATATCTTAAAGATATCTTTTGGACTAGAATGTCAAAAAGTCAAAAGTATGAATTCTTATTTTGATGGCTACATAAATTCTCAAACACTTTTATCTAAGTTTGTTCAACAATTTGATTAGGCATTGGATTCTCATTGTAATAGTAAAGAGATAGAAGATTTCAAAGGCTTAACAACGAAGCCACAGTTACTCTTAAATCAACCAATTGAATTGCAAGATGCTAATTTTTCTACTCCTAATTTCATGATATTCCAAGAGTTCATGAAGTCGTTTGATTGTGAATTTAAAAAAATTTCAAGTGACAGTATATATATATATATATATATATATATATGGTAAGGGAAACAAAATCTTCACCATTGACTATGCCATTAATGCAAAAGGATGTTGAAGTTCATGTAAGAAATTCAAATCAGATGGAATTCTATGTTGTCATGCCTTGTTTATTCTTAAAAAAAAGCAATTGTTGGAGTTGCCTGAATATTATTTATTGAGTCGTTGGGGAATTGATAGCAGATTCATTGGCAATGACCAATCTCATTATCCTAATGGTGAAAATCAACCAACGTCACATATGTTATGGGGTTTAAGTTTCACCTAATCTGATATATATGAATGGAGAAGAGCAAGTAGAGAAAATCTTCAATTGGCTACGGAGATAGTTGCAGAAGTTAAGAACCGAATGAAGAAACATTCCAAATCTCATGTACTTTTATCACCCTCCATCGTGCAATCCTCAATGGCTCAAGCATCCAACTCTAACATGCCTCCCAATTTGGACTCACAAGTAAGTTTTTTGGATATTCAGGATCCTATATGTGTGAAGCCAAAGGGCTGCCTAAGAAAATTAGAGCATATGAAGTCCGCAATTGAAACATTGTCGTCCAAAAATGAAGCCAAGAAAAGAATCTACCATTTTTGTGGAGAGAGAAGGGTCATTATCATACCACATGTTGCAAGAGTTAATTAAAAGGTTTTAAAACGTTACTTTTTTTGAGATTTTTATATACAACTTCACTAATTTTCCTTTGCATATTGAAGGTAATCCACCCATTCAACGGAAATTTCAATTTAAATTTCATTATAAATTTCAGGTACCATCTTGGACATCCCTTACATGACTTTTCTACATAATTTTAGTTGAGATGTTAACTGATGTTAGATGTTAATTGATGGTCAGTTACCAACTACAATTCTCTACACAAGTTTGCTAGTACTCTTTGAATTTAAAGTTACACATATAAATATACCATGTCATTGCTAAACAATATGCAAGTATGCTTCTCTTCATAATGATTTCCACTAGGGTTTAGTTCAATTTATTAGGAAAAAACAACATACGGTAGTGTTCTCATCTTTCGTCAGAGATTCATTGCCCAAGAAATTTTGGGGTGTAGCAAAATAGTGTGCTTTCAAAAAGGAAACTTCTAAGATTTTGGGTCTGGTTCATACAGCATATGGTTTAAACATACTTGCTCTCCAGCTGCACCCACACAAAACTCAGATATTCTTATCGATCTTTTGTCTATTGGAACATCTCCTACGCAAAATGATATGCTCTAAAAATCTGTTTCATCTCAGATATCTTCATCGGATACTATAAAAATCAGCACACCAGGATACTCTAGTTAAAAAAGAAAAAAATATTGATATAAGAAATTTTGGATGGAGGAAATATAAATATTAATTTCAATTGTTCTCTCATAAAATACCATAATGTTGCTAGTTTTTGTTCCTCCCACATTTGTAGCAAAATTTCTGGAATGAAGCACACTACCCCGCTTGGCTACAACATATACTCTGACCAAGCTGGGTGTCTAAAACAATAGAGCTTTATAGGCTTCAAAGACAAAGCTAACATCTTAGCAAAAGCGATGTGGTTATGAGTGATAGAAATCTTTATCTAGGAAGGACAAAGGTAACTATGCGTTCGATTTAGACTTGAATTTTACCTGGGTGCTAAAGAATTTTTTTTGTTCATGTAGGTGGAGTTTTTAAGAGCTATTATCCTTCATCTTTTGTTTTGCTTTTTATGGATTGTTTTGATGATAGCTAGTGAAGGACACAAGATTCCCTTTAGGATGGTGGGAATTGTGGGATTTGTGTGCCACTGTTGTGTGTAGAAATCTTTTACAATTTGTAGTGGCCATTACACCCTTCTTTTCAAAAAAAATCACAATAAGGATAACCAGAAATCAACCTTCCTTTTTCCGGCAACACAATGCCAATGATGAGGTAAAATTCATTAATCCCACAACCTTATTGCTTGAAAGATATAAATTATACTTTTCCATAGAAGACATTCCTTTTCATTGCTTCTTTGTTATGAAAGGAGAAACTCTTACGTGTGCATAAGCAACCAGTTCAATGGCATGGATCATTCTAAACATGGCGCTAGAAATCACCTAAGAAAATCTTTTCATGAAAGACGTCATCCAAGTTGAAAGCATATCAAATAGACTCAGAAGTTTATTAGAAGCGATAATAGCAGTGCAGCAACAAAGTAAGCATTCTTTGAGAGTAGGTTCTGCATTTTGGTATCAATAATTATCCCACCAATGCTTTATAGCCATTCTAATACATATATGTTCATTTTTGTCTGTTCATAATATTGATAAAAGTGGGAAATGCTCATTATTTATTTTTTTGCTCAATGCAGTGGAGAAAGTATTGCCAAAAATTGTTCCTTATGTATCAGCCAATCAGGGATCTATTCCATGAATCCTGCAATAATGGGGTGGTCATTGTTACCGTCACCGTGAAGGTTTGTCTTATAATCAATTAAGTTCCAATAAACATTCTCCAAGTCTATAATCATTGATCAATGGCAAGTCTTAAGGTAAGGGGGTCATATGTCTCATAAATGTAAAATACAACAATGTACATTTAGTAGTTAATGTTAAAATATCACTTGGGATCTTGTTCAATCTGCTTCTCTTCGTATGTAACGATTGTAAAATTCATATTTTTAGCGTCACCTTTTTTTTCCTGCAGAAAAATTCTAACTACCAAAAGATCACTTACAAACACATCCTCAATTAAATATTGGAAACCCATCCTATTTTCTACCTCTTCTCATTGTGTATAATTGTTAAACAGGAGAATGCTGAGTTTATTCACAGATGATGGTTCATAAGGATCTGCGATCAGTCATTGAGCCTGACTAAAGCGTTGTATGAATCCTTGAGCATCTCCATGTTGAGGTGATTATGGTCAACCAGATCTTTTCTCTAAAGATTCTATGTTTGAGTTTTGGGTATGTAGTTGGGAGAAGAAAATTTGTATAAAGGAGTAGTCTAGTTTTGCAAGGTGTAGTTTTGTTGATTTTGATTGGTTGTAATTCATGAGGGATGTCTACTAACAATCATGAAGTATCAAGTTCTTAGAACCACTGGATGAAGGGTTCATTTGGTAAATCCTTGCTATATTGTAGCTTGCCACTCAATTGTTTAGAGAAAGAAGAACATCTTTTGAGATTTAATGATCTGGTTTTAAATTGTTTTTGAAAAAGATTTGTGAATATCTTATTTAGACTTTGACTGTGTTTGGTTGTAGAATAAGTTGTAGTGTGACAAACTTAGTAGGTGGAATAATTACAAAAAGTGTTTGGTTTAGTGGAGAAAAGGTAGTACGTTGGACATGATGCATGCATGTGTTTTAAGTTACATAGCAGGCTGGGTCCAGTCCGATGGCCAGGCTCCCCTATAATTCTTGGTTCACAACTTTTCTTCATAAGCATAGAAAGGTATTGTTAGAGCTATAGACAAGAAGGTGGAGATAGATGATAAAATACACATAGCAGAATGGTATTGCTGTTGCTATTAGACTGATTTTGATCATTTCTGAAGAAAATGCCCATCATCTTTCCACCAAATGAATGTCCATTAATACCATGATCCACTACAATTCTCAATTTAATGATATGTACAATATTTGTGTTTTTTTTTTCCTTTTTTGAAAACGAAGATATATGCAATAGCACCATGGCTTCATTTGAATTTGTCTCTAAGTACCCTAAAGGTGACCTACAGCATAAACTGAAAATTGCTCTTATTATTGGACTGGAGAATAATATGGGAAATGTTGGATTCTTGCTATCACAAAATAGGAATTACAAATGCAGAATGACAGAATATATTGCAGCAACAATTTACAGAATGAGTATTACATTAAAGCCAAGCTTTTCTTCACTTTTCAATTTGGACAGGGGAAAATACTTGCTTTTGCCATGAATTTGAGATGATTAGCTGGCTACAAACAAAGTTTTGTTTTGACTAACAGATGTTTAACTAGATAAGCAAACAGTTCAAACAATTATTAGTTAACTCACTTAAGTTCTTGGCACTATTTCATAAATGAAACTCTAGGCAATAGCCTGAGATTTCAAGGACTGACAGGTCAACAAAGCAATGAAATCACAGATAACATGTGTAGGAGATTCACTTGTCACTGCAGGACATATAGTTTAATTGTTTATGCTTTTTCTTTTGGTAATGAAAACAATAACATGAACATTCAACCCAGAACAGATGATTTTATCAGGTACTGTCTGATGTTGAAAAAAAAAAAGTGAAAAACCTTATCCTCCCAAACTAGAGGATGCTTGGTGCTCTAAAGACCTCAGAAGTGAGGATCTTATGCCACCTAAGATGATCAACTTGGGCAAGTAGCTCACAGACATAGATAACCATCTAACCTAGTATGAGCAGTTCCACAGACCAAACATAGATAACCCATGTTTTTCTGAGTTATCTCGGTAACCAAACTAGTATGATCCGCATCTCGTGGGGATCCAGGAGCCCTAGGTCCTTCGCTGAGGCAGTGGCTAGCGGAGCGGCGGTGGCGCTTGGAGGCGATAGTGGCGGGTGGGCGGTGGAGGGACAGGCTGCTTTTGGGAAGGCCGAGGGTCGTGGCGTGGATTGCGGCAAGGATCGTGCGGCGGTTACGATCCCCGTGACGCAGTCAGTGGCAGATGAAGGGGCGGGGATGCGAGTGGCCAGTGCAGATCTTGCGGAGGGATCGAAGGAGTCTGCGGAGCTGAAGCTGGGCAACCCCACTGATTGCGGGTGCGACTGTGGCGCTGAGGTGGCCCCGGTTTATGTGGGATGCGCTCGTGGCGGGCCCGGGTCGGGTGGGCATGACCCGATTACAAGAGATGAGGGCTTGGGAGCTGATGTCGGTTCGGGTCTCTCCGTGCGTTCAGATCCACGACCCCGGTCTTCTGAAGATGGAGGGCGGGGAGCTATTGCTGGAGGGTTGCGACACTCCATGGCCAGACCGGACCAGGAGGTGGGGCACGGTGCGGTTGGCGAGGTGGGACGCGGGCGGCGACGGGAGAAGAGGTTGTCTGGCTCGCAGTGGCTCATCTACAGGCCGCAATGGTTCTACCGTAGGGGGCAAGCTCTAAAGGTTTCAACTGGGAGCGTTGTTGGGGAAAACCGGCACCGGACACAGGTGGAGCTGGGCGTCGCCCCACTTTCCGGAGGAGACGCGGCGTCTACGGCGGCCCTAACTGGGGGTGATGACGGGGCGGTGTCTGTTCCAGGGATCCCTGCGATGGAGGGGCGGCGAGCGGTGGGAGCTGGTGGTGATGCTGGAGGTTTGGAGGATGTGGTGAAGATGCGGAGGGCTGGTGCGGTGACTGGGATGCCTGTGGGGGAGGTCCTGACGCTGGGGGACACGCAGGTGCTGGCTGCAGACAGTGTGGAGGATGCGGGGCAAGGAGAGTCGAAGGGTGGCTGTGAGGGGAGCTCGCGTGGTCAGCATTTGTTGACGGAAGAGGAGGATGGAGTGGTTGCGGTGATGGGATTTAGGCGGTTGACGCAAGGAGGAGGTTCCCGAAGATCTTCATGACCAAGGTCCTGTCGTGAAATGTGAGGGGTCTGAATGACCCATCGAGGCGGGCAGCTCTGCGATGGTATATTCAGAGATGGGGGCCTGATGTGATCTTTCTCCAGGAGACGAAGTGGGGGAGTTGTGATGGAAGGTTGTGGAGGGAGGTGACGGGAGGAGATTTTGGGGTTTTCTTGGCCCTGGACGCAGATGGAAGTGCGGGGGGAATTGCTGTGGGGTGGAAGGATGATGATTTCTCCTTGTTGGACTCGTTGGTTGGGTCCCATGTCATTGTTAGGCTTCAGAGACGCCGAGATAGCACAAGTATGCTCTTTTCCTCAGTCTACGGCCCGATGGAGGGTCGGAGAAGGCAAGCTTTGTGGGAAGATATGAGCCAGGTTGCGGCAGCTTTTCAGGGGATACTTTGGTTGGTTGGTGGCGACTTTAATGTTACTCTGCTGGCAGAAGACAGACCAAGTGGCCGTGAGGGATTGGACCAAGGCTCTGAGGCGTTTGCGGGCTTTGTGGCGGAACAGGGGCTGGTTGACATGCCACCTTTGTCTTGTCTCTTCACGTGGAGGAGTTCTGGAGGACAGCGATCTCGGATCGACAGATTTCTTGCCTCAACGACGATGGCAGAGCTGTTCCCGATGGCAGAGCTTAGACCCCTGGAGCAACCATTCTCGGATCACACCCCCTTGCTGTGGGTGTCGAACAAGGGATGGAGGCATAATACGTATTTTAAGTTCGACAGGGCGTGGCTCCTAGAAGAGGGTTTTAGGGGGTTGGTAGAGGAACGGTGGAGGTCGGTTCATGTGGATGGTTCGGCGGTTGTCAGGTTGGAAGCTAAACTGCGATATTTGAGATCCTTTTTGAAGGTCCGTATGAAGTAGATTAGGGAGGAAGAAAGAGGAGGCTCTTGGTGAGATTGCACGTCTGGACAGGGCGGAGGATGTTGGTCTCCTTTCTGACGCTGACAGGATTTACAGAGCAAGGCAGATTCAGGTGATACAGGAGGAAGACCGAAAGGTGGAGATGGAGTGGAAGGTGAGGTCTAGGCAGAAGTGGCTGAAGGAAAGCGATTCCAACACCCAATTTTTTCATATGGCTGCCTCAGGTAGGAGGAGGAACTGGATTGACAGATTGGTGGTGGATGGGGAGGAGTTTATGGGAAGGGAGGCGGTGGGAGGGGCAGCTGCGAGATACTTCAGAGAGTTTACTTGGAGAAGACAGGGGGAAGGTGGAGATGGTTAGGGTCTGAGGTGCCGCGGATCGAGGAGGCAGAAGCCAGCTTCTTAACGGGCTCGTTTGGGGAAGATGAGGTCTGCGAGGCAGTATGGGGGTTGAACGTAGATGGTTGTCCAGGACCGGATGGCTTTCCGGTTGCCTTCTACAGAGAGTTCTGGTCGGTGGTGAAGGAGGATGTGATACAAGTTGTGCAAGAATTTAGAGCTGGAAATTTGGGGTTCAATAGGCTGAACAAGTTCTACATATTCCTGATGTCGAAGGAGGGCGCTGAGGAGATCCAGGAGTACAAACCAATAGCCCTCTCGAATGCTATTTACCTGGTTGTGGCGAAGCTCCTAGTGAATAGATTGAGGACACTGGCTGGAATTGTAGACTCGATGTAGACGGCCTTTGTTCTTGGCAGAAATATTTTGGAAGGCTATGTGTTGGCCTCGGAGATCCTTTCGTCCTAGAAGAGAAATAAGAAGAAGGCCTTCCTGTGGAAGGTCGATTTCAGCAAAGCTTATGACTCGGTCCAGTGGTCGTTTCTTTGGGCGTCCTTGGTGAAGAGGGGTTTCCCGTCGGTGTTGATTGATTGGATGAAGAGATGTGTCACCACGACGTCGTTCTCGGTTCTTATCAATGGAAACCCAGCAGGAGGTTGGATTCAGCCAAGGAGGGGGGTGAGGCAAGGATGTCCGTTGGCCCCGATGCTTTTTGTGATTGCCGTGGATGCTCTTGCAAGGGCAGCTAAGAGGTCGTGTGAGAGGAATTTGATGAGAGGTTTCTCCTTGAGAGATGGGACGAGTATCCCGTTACTTCAGTATGCGGATGATACGATCTTCATTGAAGGTGGGGAAATGGAAGCCAGAAGAATGCGGTTCCTTATCTTCTTGTTTGGTGAGGCGTCAGGACTACAGATCAACCTAGCTAAATTTGATTTTATCCCTTTCAACCTGACTGAGGCGGAGGCGAGGGGGTGTAATTTGGGTCTTGGCACAGAGCAGGTAAAGCTCCCGATTAGATATCTGGGTTTACCTTTGACGGATGGCAGGATTCTGGTGGGAGATTGGGCCCCCCTAGTGGAGAGGCTGGAGGGGAGATTGGAAGGGTGGGCATCCAGGCTATTGTCAAGGGGTGGAAGGTTAGTCTTGCTCAAGGCAGTTCTGTCAGCAATGCCATCGTATTTCACTTCTGTGCTGAAGATGCCTCGACAGGTTGTTGGAAAGATAGAGAGATTTATGATGAATTTCTTTTGGTCCAACCAGGGGACGAATGAACCGGGTGCCAAGTTGGTTGCATGAGAGGAGGTTTGCAGACCGTTGGAAGACGGAGGGCTCGGGGTGAGGGACTTGGGGAGGTCTAATGACAGTCTGTTGGCGAAATCGATGGGAAGCCTGTTGGAAGGTAGGGGGAATTTGGTGGGCAAGGTGTTCGAGACGGCGTATAGAGGTCCAGTGCGGTGGGATCTCCTGATGTCTCTGCCGAAGGATGCCTCTCATTTTTTGAAAGGCCTGTCGACGGTGACTCCTAGGGTGCGGAATTGCTTTGTTCCTGTGATGGGAACGGGGGAGATTTTCATATTTTGGCAGGATGATTGGATGGGAAATGGAGCGCTTGCTAGAAGATTTCAGAGATTGTTCGCCCTGTCCCAGAACAAAGAGGTGTCTGTGGCTGAGGTATAGGAAGATGGGTGGTGCCCGCGCTTTGTAGGCAGCTTGTCAGATGCGAGAGCACATGATTTTCAGGTTCTGCTTGAAGCGTTGGAGGGGCTGCAACCGGCATCTGGTACGGATATGTTTGGTTGGGATGAAGGTGAGTTTTCGGTAGCAGCTGCATACAGGAGATTGTCCACTGGATATCCCATGGTGGAGCTGGATCTGGTGAGGGACTGCAGACAGATTTGGAAGGCCACGTGTCCCCTAAAGGTCAAGATTTTTGTTTGGCTTCTTAGGAGGAAAAGGCTTGTGACTAAGATTTGGAGGGCAAAATGGGCTCCTGGAGAAAGTAAGGTCTATCCTTTATGTGAAGGTGGTGAGGAGGAGATTGACCACCTTTTTTTCACTTGCCCGTTTGTGGTGCAGATTTGGGACAGGATGGGAGGGGGGTGGTGGGAGTGTCGACTTTTCAAAGACTTTTGGCACAGCTTCAGAAGCGGAGGAGGTGATGGTGGACAGATCGTCTTCCGTACAAAGGAGAAGGTCAGACCATTGGCAGTGATTTGGGGTATCTGGTTGGGCAGGAATGCGGTGGTTTTCAGGGGCCAGAGACCCTATGTGGAGAATTTTGTTGAGTCTATTAATTTCTTGTTTATTCTTTGGTGTGATTCCTTGTGAGTGGGGGACCTTGGGATCTGCCTGTTGTATTGGTAGAGTTTGTTGATTCTATTATTTATATATCCCAGTAGTTATCACTCTGGATAACCATCCTTTTCTTTTTCAAAAAAACCAAACTAGGCCAAACCAAATGAATGGACTTGGTCAACTAATCTAACCTCCCTTCTGAATTTGATTTTTTTTCCTGAATTCTTTCTTGTCAAGTGAAAATGGAGACAAGAAAGTGCTTGGACATATGAGAGGGTTGCAGATGATCATAAAGGGATAACTACAGATTGAATAGAAACATGTTGAACATCCATAAATAATAATTTTTCATTGATCTACATTTCTTCAGTACAAATCAAATACGTAGCAAATCTGTAGCCTAATTGGCAAATCCTTTGAAAAAGAATCGCAAAATGACAAAAAAGTTGCACTAAATGCTAAGGTTTTAGCTGCTTATCAGATTACAGGCAGTAGAGCTATGATTAGTTGCAATGGTACCACAAACTTGCACCAGGAGATACCCACAAGTTCCTTGAAGTCAATTCAACGCATATAATGTAGAATACTTTTATCAATAATTTTTTTTTTTTTTTAAAAAGGAAAGGATAGTTATCCAGGGTGATAACTCCCCAAATATATTACTTAAAGAATCAACAGCTTCCATCAATACAAAGAGCAAACCCTAAGGTCCCCCACTCACAAGGAACCACTCCAAAGATTAAATAAAGAAAATACAGACTCCACAAAATTCTCCACATAAGACATCTGACCTTTGAAGACCACAACATTCATGCCCAACCAAATGCCCCATAACACCGACAACAGCTTGGCCCTCTCCTCCTTCGTACAGAAGACAACCTGTCCAACATCACCCCCTCCACCTCTAAAACTGTGCCAAAACTCTTCAAAAGACCAGCATTTCCACCACCCCGCTCCCACCCGACTCCATATCTGCACCACAAACAGGCAGGTGAAAAAAAGGTGGTCAATCCCTTCCTCCCTACCTCCACACAAAGGGCAAACTTTACCCTCTCCAGGAGCCCACCTCGCCCTCCAAACCTTTGTCACAAGTCTCCTCCTCCTAAGCAGCCAGACAAAGATCTTGACCTTTAAAGGACACGCGGCCTTCCAAATCTATCTGCAATCCCTCACCAGATCCAAATCACCTGTGGAGTCTCCGCTGGACAATCTCCTGTAGGCAGCCCCCACCGAGAAATCACCTTCATCCCAGCCAAACATATCAGTATCGGAAGCCGGTTGCAGCCCTTCTAACTCTTTAAGCAATCTCTGGAAATCATGAGCTCTCGCATCTGAAAGGTTTCCTACAAAGCACGGGCACCACCCACCTTCCCACACCTCGGCCACTGACGCCTCTTTGCTCTTGGACAAAGCAAACAATCTCGAAAATCTTCCAGCAAGCACACCTTGCCCCGTCCAATCATCCAGCCAGAACCTGAAAATCTCCCACGTTCCCACCACCGGAACAAAACAGTTCTGCACCCTAGGAGCCACCACTGACAATCCTTTCAAGAAGTGCGAGCCATCCCTCGACGGAGATATCAGCAGATCCCACCGCACCGGGCCACCATAAGCCGTCCCGAACACCTTGCCCACCAAATCCTCCCTGCACTCCAGGAGACTCCCCACCCACTTCACTAACAGGTTATCATTTGACCTCCCCAGGTCCCTCACCCCAAGTCCCCCCTCCTCCATTGGCCTGCAAACCTCCTCTCATGCTACCAACCTGGCACCAGGTCCACTCGTCCCCTGGTTGGATCAGAAGAAATTCCTCATAGGCCTCTCTATTCTTAAGACAACCTGCCTGGGCATCTTCAGGACAGATGTGAAATACGACGGCATCGCTGCCAGAACCGCTTTGAGCAAGACCAACCTTCCACCCCTTGACAGAAACCTAGACGTCCACCCTGCCAATCTTCCCTCCAGTCTCTCCACCAGGGGAGCCCAGTCTCTCATCAGAATCCTGCCATCCGTCAATGGTAAACCCAAATATCTGATCGGAAGCTTCACCTGCTCTGTGCCAAGACCCAAGCTACACCCCCTCGCCTCCGCCTTAGTCAAATTAAAGGGGACAAAATCGGATTTAGACAGGTTGATCTGCAGCCCCGAGGCCTCACCAAACAAGAAGAGTAAAATCTGCATTCTCCTGGCTTCTGCTTCCCCGCCTTCAATGAAGAAAATTGTACTCGCATACTGTAGTAACGGAATACTCGTCCCATCTCTCAAAGAGAAACCCTTCACCAAGTTCCTCTCACACGACCTCTTAGCCGCCCTCGCAAGTGCATCTGCTGCAATAACAAAGAGCATCGGGGCCAAAGGACACCCTTATCTCACCCCACTCCTCAACTGAATCCAACTCCCTGCCGGGTTTCCATTGATAAGTACCGAGAAAGACGTCGTGGTGACACATCTCTTCATCCAGTCAATCCACACCGGCGGGAAAACCCTCTCCACCAAGGATGCCCAAAGAAACGACCACTGAACCGAGTCATAAGCCTTGCTGAAATCAACTTTCCACAAGAAAGCCTTCTTCTTACTTCTCTTCCAGGACGACAGGATCTTCGAGGCCAACACAAAACCTTCCAAAATATTTCTGCCGGGGACGAAAGCCGTCTGCACTGGGTCTACAATCTCAACCAGGGTCCTTAATCTATTCGCCAGGAGCTTCGCCACAATCAAGTAGATAGCATTCGAGAGGGCTATCGATCTGTACTCCTGGATCTCCTCAGCACCTTCCTTCTTTGACAACAGGAACATGTAGAACTTGTTCAACCTGTTGAAGCCCGAATTTCCAGCCCTAAACTCTTGCACGACCTGCATCACATCCTCCTTCACCACCGGCCAGAACTCCTTATAGAAGGCAACCGAAAAACCGTCCAAACCCGGACAACCATCAGCGTTCAGCCCCCAGATTGCCTTGTGGACCTCATCCTCCTCAAACGGACCCGTCAAGAAACCGACTTCTGTATCCCCGATCCATGGTATCTCAGACCCCAACTATCTCCACCTTCCCCCATGTCGTCTCCCGGTAAACTCTCTAAAATACCTCGCAGCTGCCCCCCCCCCCCACCACCGCCTCTCTTCCCATAAACTCCTCCCTATCCACCACCAACGTGCCAATCCAGTTCCTCCTCCTTCCTGATGCAACCATATGAAAAAATCGAGTGTTAGAATCGCCTTCCTTTAGCCATCTCTACCTGGATCTCACCTTCCACTCCATCTCCACCTTCTGGTCTTCCTTTTGTATCACCTGTAGCTGCCTCGCTCTGCTGACCCTGTCAACGTCAGAAAGGAGACCAACATCCTCCATCATGTCCAGTCGTGCAATCTCATCGAGAGCTTCTTCTCTCCTCCCACGTTCCTCCCTAATCTGCTTCTTATGGATCTTCAGGAAGGATCTCAAATCCCGCAGCTTAGCTTCCAATCTGACAGCCGCCAAGCCATCCACATGAACCGACCTCCACCGCTCCTCTACCAACCCCCTGAACCCCTCTTCGAGGAGCCATGCCCGGTCGAACTTAAAATATGTACCATGCCTCCAATCCTCATTCATCACCCACAACAAGGGAGTGTGATCCGAGAATAGCCGCTCCAGGGGTCTAACCTCCGCCATAGAGAACAGCTCTGCCAACATCGTCGAGATGAAAAATCTATCGATCCAGGATCGCTGTCCTCCAGACCTCCTCCAGGTGAAATGACAGGACGAAGGTGGTATGTCAACCAGCCCCTTCTCCACAACAAAGCCCGCAAACACCTCAAAACCTTAGTCCACTCCCCCCATGGCCATCCAATCTATCCTCTGCCAGCAAAGTGACATTAAAATCACCACCTATCAACCAAGGTATCCCCTGAAATGCTGCTGCAACCTGCCTCAAATCCTCCCACAAAACATGCCTCCTTCAACCCTCCGTCGGGCCATAAACCGAAGAAAAGAGCAAACACGTATTGTCCTGACGCCTCTGTAACTTGACAGTAACATGGGACCCCACCAACGAGTCCAGCAAGGAGAAAGCATCATCCTTCCATCCCACAATAATTCCACCCGCACTTCCAACCACATCCAGGGCCAAGAACCCCCAAAATCCACTTCCTCCCACCTCCCTCCACAGCCTCCTATCACAGCTCCCCCATTTCGTTTCCTGAAGAAAGACCACATCAGGGCCCCACCTCAGAAAATACCCCCGCAAAGTCGCCCGCCTCAAGGGGTCATTCAAATCCCTCACATTCCACGACAGGACCTTAGTCATGTAGAGCCCCGGGAAACTCCTTGCATCGACTGCTTGAACCCTATCTCCGCAGCCACCTCATCCACCTCTCCCTCCTCCATCACCACACACCTACCAAGCGATCCCCCCGCACCATCGCCCCCCGGTCCACCCTGCCCCACAGCTACCCCCCTGTCCGCAGCCAGTGCCTTAGCCTCCCCCTGCGACAAGACCCCCTCCACAGGCCACACTACCGCCGCATCAGCCCCTCGTGCCTTCACCGCGTCCTCCACCGCCCCAGCATCTCCACCAGCTCCCACCACCCGTTGTCCCTCCTCGACACCAGAAACCCTCAAGACAGCCCTCGCCCTGCCCCTGCCCCCTACCAGGCTCACTGTCGACACCTCGCCCTTCCCTCCAGAAGGCGAAGCGACGCCCATCTCCACCCGCCTCCGACGTTGGCTCTCCCCAACCCCGCTCCCAGTCGAAGCCGTCACAGCGCGCCCTCTCCAATAAGACCACCTCGGCCTGTAAGTCGCTGCGGCACAAGCATCCTCGACTTCCACCTCCGCACGCACCCCACCTCGCCAACCACACCGTACCCCGCTGCCCAGTCTGATCTGTCGAGGATGCGTCGCTGGCCTCCAATCGCAGCCCCCAATCCGCCAGCTTCACTGGACCGAAGCGTCGGATCTGTCCGCGAGGTGAGGTTTGAACCGACAACCCCATCGAGTCCATCGCCTCCCTTAATCGAGCCTAACCCACCCGACCCGGGTTCGTCACAACCGCACTCCACAAGACCCGGGGCCTCCTCAGCGAAGTCTTCCTCCCTCAGCATCGCAGATTCCTCCACAATCTCTACAAGACTCGCACCAGCCTCCGAGATCCTCGCCCTTTCACCTACCCCAGATCGCGCCCCAGGGATCGCAATCGCCGCGCCATCCTCGTCGCGACCTTCGAGCTTCCCAAAAGCAGCCTGCCCCTCATCCGCTCGCCCGCCACCTCCGCCTCCAGGCACTGCCACCGCACCGCCAACCACCGCCTCAACAAAGGATCTAGGTCTACCGGACCCCCGCAAGACGCAAACCAGCCAGGAGGAGCTCCCCCATCTGAGGACCATCCTCTCCACAAGCTGCCGCTCCGGTTTCATCTCCACCCACGCCGCGAACCGTGACAGGTCCACCGACCTAAGGCCCAAGCCTTCGCAGCTCCAGAGCCTCGCAAAAGGGGCAACAACTGCCGCCGCCACCTCCACCGTGCAGAGGAAAAGGGGAACCCCCTCAATTAGCACCTGCCTCACGCCAATCGGCGGTCGCTCCTCCAACGTGCCATTCGACCTCACCGGCCAACGACACCGCACCATGCCCCGACCACACCACAGCACCTTGAAGGCCAGACGTCGCAGCTCCTCCCGACCGAGTCCCAGCAGCACCAAGCACCCACTCCTGAGGGAAGCCACCCCAAAGGACCCCTAGCCAATTCCCAAGAAGGCCACGACCAGCCTTCTCAGAGCACCCACATCCACCCCCTCCAGCACCACCGCCACCATAGCCGACGCCAACCTCCCTTCCAACGACCCAATCTCCTCCGACCACGAGGCCTCAACCTCCACGAGAGGCGTCCCCTCCGGGGGGGGTGGAGGCGTCCCCACCCTCCTCAAAGAGACCCCGCTGCCCGATCCACGGAGCCTGCAGGTCGACCTCCGATGACCCAGACCACCACAGCGCAGGCATCTCACCAACTCTCAACAGCCCGCCGCCACATGCCCCCTCCCGAGGCACTTGAAACATCTCACCAGCTCCACTCCCCTCCGCGACCTCCTCCTCACCTCCGTAAAGCCAGAGTAGTCTCTCCCCCCCTCACTCGCCTCTCGCTCCGTGCACCCCTTTTCGCTTTCCTTCTCGCTTTCTCTCTCGCTCATGTTTCATCCTACTTTTATCAACAAATTAATTTAATAGTTTTCTATTTTCACTCAAGAGTTGCAATAGAGTTCTTAGAATCAAAATGATGGTAGTACTATCAAGATACAGGAGTTCATCTTCTCAAAGGGGTGGGCGGCTCAAGGGGCTAGGGGAGGGACTAGGCGATGGTGTTGGTCTAGGGTTGGGGCTGGCCAGGGGTGTTGGCAATTGTTGGTGGGGGAGGAGGAGGAAGGGGAGGGGCTGGGTAGGTGATGATGTGTGATTTATCATAGCTAAAAAATCCAAGTTAAGCTAGAAATTAGGTTAAATACTACATAATTAATTTAAGAAATGGGCTACGTGTGAGAATTAAGGGAAATGACCTAAAACATCCAATTTGTGTTAAAAATGCATAATTATGTTACAAAATGAGAAATTCTACTATTAAATGCGAAATGATGATCCAGTTGCCAATTGAACACATCTCTAAGTTCAAAAGTTCAAATTAAAAGTAAAATCATGTTCTTAAATGTTCAATTGAGTTGCAATAAAAATCTCATGGCATTTAGACATCATTAGGACCATGCATTAATGACTTTACATATAGGTCCTTACTCCATGTACATCTATTCACATTTAAACATCCAAGGACCTTTTTGAAAAGTCGCTAGGAACCCTTGTGCAAAACTTTTCGACCGCGCTGTTATGTATCTTATCACTTATGGGTTCCTTTGCAAATGTTATACCCCTTCAGACTTCAGGACCTTTCTTGTAAATTACCAAACACCCCAACACACACGGTTCACTATAGCACACGAAGAACTCCAGAAGCTGTGGCTGTCGATTCCTTGTTCCTTCTGATCCAATAGCCGATCATCCACCTTTGATCCCGTACCTTTGCGCAAAGGACCCTTGCCTCTTCCAAATCTCATCCAACGGTGGGTTTTTGATTTAAAACTTCCTGCGCATCATCCTTCTCATCCCCACCATTAGACCTAATCTAGCTTAATCGCAACTAGCGGTGCTATGATTCACTAGCGTGCCTACTTAAGCAGCTACCCAGACCCTCGCTCGCAACTATCAACCCCTCTCCTACTTCCTTGAGCTGATCACCTTCTTCCCCTCTGGTTCCCTTTCCTCACCAGTCCATATTCCTTCGCCTGAGCAATGGAATTCCACCTTCTTTGACTCTTCCTTGCCGCTACGGATCTCAAAACACCTGAGGGCGACCCAGAACTCCTCTAGTGAGTGTTCAAACAGCCGAAGCTCCTCCCCCATTCCTTGTTGCAACCACCAGTTGCAATTCATCTCAGAGGCCCCATTCTTCTTGTTAGTTAGGTTTTTCTTTCTTTCTAGAATTACTGAAGTATCTGTTAGTGTAGTGTAGATCGATTAGGAGTAGATTAGTTAGCAAATTCAATAGTTGATTAGCTTAGATTAGGAGTAGATAAGTTTAGATCCACTTCGCCCTCTCTAATCAATTCAAATCAGAGAGACAGTTTTTCACCGTCGTATCGATCCACTGATCTCCCTCGTCACCTCACACTCACTTCGAAATATTTTCCTCGATGCTTTATTCCACCAATTCACCCATCAATCAGGCAACCATTAGATCTGAAACTGATGATAACACCATCATTCGCCATAACTAGCTTGAATTAGTTATAATCAAGAGAAATGCTTTTAAATGATTGCCTAAAGACCATAATTCCACTCTGATCCATTTTGAGAAGAAAATAATAAATAAGGTTAATTCTGCAGTTTTAACATCGCATCACATATGCAGAGTAACCACAGGGTTATCTAGGGGTTAATTAGAGGTCAATTGAACATTAAAGACCAAGAAATAGATCCACACAAACAGAAACAGGGTTTCATGCATTTTGAGAATCAAAATACTACACAAAACCCTAATTATAAACTCCACCCGAATTAAAGAGGTTATGATCAAGATAAAATCAATCTAAACCTCCTAAAATTTATAGAAAAATATTCTAAGAAGTTTGTTACCCTTGGTTTGACCATCTGAACTTATTTTGACCTAGAACAAAATTTCAGACGTGATTTTGCTTTGATTTGGGCTTCTATGCAAATTACCCAGCCAAACGTGATCAAAACTCAAATCCAAATTCATCATTAGATTCATTGGATCCAAATTAGGTTAACACCAAAATTTAGGCTCAAGCAGAGTCCATCTTTACCTAATTTGTAATTTAGTCCCTAAAATCTCTGTTTCTTACATTAGCCCCTCAACTTTTAAGTTTCTTACGATCACCCCCTAACTTTCTCATCACTTTCACATATATGCCCCTGCCGCCATTGATGGGTCAACCATGCAACACCGACCTTTGACCAAGCTTGAAATCCCATTAAACTTACACCAAATCCGACCAAATTTGGAGGGATTGATGTTCACACACTGAGGAATCATCTGAACATAATTTGAGATGCGAATCTTGAGTGAGAAGAGCATGCGAATCAAAGAAAATCTTGGGGTTTCTTATGATTCCTAATCTATCTCCCATGGCCTCTTTCCTCAAATAGAGCTCAATTTTGAGCTCTATAAAAGCTCCTCTCAATCCCAGCGTGCTTCCCAATCGATTCTAAGCCGGTTCTTGCCTTCCTCCCTCCTTGCCAGCCAAGAGGTCCGTCGACTCCGACGAGCACCTTGAAATGACCCTTCCCAAAAGCCATTTGACGTTTCCGAAATTTTTAGAGGTTTTGTGTAATTTTAACCCCCTAGGTTTTTATTGTTGATATGCGAAGGAAAAAGAGAACTTGCAGGGGTGCCCTCGTAATTTTCCCACACCATCCCAACCCCTTGCACACACACCCCTCCACCATACCTCACCCCCTCACCTCCATACCCATGACGACACCCCCATTCCCTCCACCTCCACCTTACCTCTTCCCATACCTCCCATCTCCATATAAACCCCCCGCTCCTCCATCCATCCCACACCGCAGCTAAGAGGAGAGGGAGAGCGAGGAGCAGGAGAAAGCGGAGAGCAGAGGAGACCGGAGGCCTGAGAGCAGAGGGCTCATGAGGGAGACGGGGAGGTGCTGCAATTGCTGCAGTTTCTGCAGGGAGAGAGAGCTCGCAAACGATTCTACGAAATCATTTTTCCGCAGAATCAGATGTCTGGAGAGACCATCAGACGTCTGTCCAGACGTCTGATAGCGCATATTTTTCAATTATTTCTCCCTGCCGAGTTCTGACCTCGCATGCATGTGTCAGAGGTTGGGGAGGTGTGTCGATGCGAGAATCGAGGCAATTTCAAACGTCCGGAAATGTCTTCAGACGTCTAAAGACACCCTTAGACGTCTGCACGAAGTTCCAGACATTCGAAAAAGGCACCCCGAGCAAGGTAAGTCTCTGAGTTCTTTTAAAACGTCTGGGACTCTTCCCAGAAATCTGATTTTGGTCAAAGTTGGTGTTTCTAGACCCGTTCAGGACCCAAACGGAGTCGGATTTCCGCAAACAAAACGTCGTTGAATTCCGTTCGAGTTTCTCTACGTAATGATATAGTATCTATAAAGTTTTGAACTCGTTTGACCTATTGGTTCATGTTATAGGTCTCTAGTCCGTAGAGTATACGGGACCTGCGGAGACGTCAGGAGCTACCATACGAGCCCCCATTCCACCTGATTAACCTGATAGAGTGGTTTTCACCTTAATCCCAGAGTTAATAATTAAATTGCATGCGTAGAATTATTTGAACCCTAGGTTGTGAGATGAACCCTATGACTAAAAAGAAATAAATGCATGCTACTTTAGAATATATTCGATTGAACCCTACGTTGTGGAATGAACACTAAGGCCGAAAGAAATGCATGTATAGTTAATGAATGATTGAGTTACCGTGATGCTTCTTGAAAAAAAATAAATCATGAACTACCTGTATTACTTGTAGTGAACTGTCATGAATGGAAATGCATGCCTGTACTGAGTAATCGATGGTGAAATTTGAGTTGCTTGCTCTACATGTGACAAACCAGATATGGAAATAAGAAAGTCCTCATACGAACCCTACAGGAAATTTAGAAGGAAACCAAAAATACTATAGTACGGAAAACCAAAAATACTATCTGATTTCAACCCAATAGCATTATCCAATTCTATATATCTCATTATTGGGAAAGTTTTGGTGAATCGCATGAGAGATGTTTTACAGGACCTTATTAGCCCAATTTAGGCAGCCTTTCTAAAGGGCAGGTCGTTGCAAGAGTCCTTCATATTGGCACAAGAAATGATTAACAGTTGGGTAAAGGAAAAAGAAGAAGGCTTTCATGTGAAAGGTAAATTTTTCTAAAGCCTATGATTTGGTCTCCTAAGGATATTTGTGGGACATTCTGAAGAGAAGGGAATTTCCAGAAATGTGGGGATAATGGATTAAGAGACATATCATTACATCTTCCTTCTCTCCATTGATTAATGGCCGACCATCAGGGAAGTGGATTCAACCTCAAAAAGGGGTGAAGTAGGGGTGCCCTATTGCTCCACTTATCTTCATATTGAAGGTTGACACATTAGCCAGATTCACCTTCAAAGCCAGCGCAGGAGAGCTTATTCATGGTTATACCCTCTCCACGCACAGGGCACTAATACCTATATTGCAGTTTGCAGATGATATAGTGTTCTTTATTGAAGGGGGTACTAGGGAGCAAAGTGCCTGCAGCATCTCATGGACATTTTTTGTGAGGTTTCTAGTTTAAAAGTTAATGGTGTTAAATCTTCTGTGATTTGTTTTGGGATGACTTACAATATTAAAGATTATATTTCAGAAATTCTTAGCACGCTTGTCGTTAGCCTTCCAATGAGATACTTGGGTCTCCTGTTGCAAGTAAAAAAAATGAAGAGAAAAGACTCGATGCAACTATTTGAGAAGATGTCAGCTAAGATGGTAGGGTAGTGTGGTCGATTCTTGTCTAAAGGGGGTAGACTAATTTTGCTCAATTCGATGCTGTCAGCCATTCCAATCTTTTTTCTGTCCACGTTTAGACCGCCTGATTCTATTTTGAAGAGGATAGATGTGATGAAGAGGTTCTTCTGAAAAGGGCCATCTTATAATGGGTGATTTATGCAGCCGGTCAAGTGGAAGAACATTCACTATCATAAGAAGGGGGTGGCATGGGGGTTAAATCCGTTAAGGTGTTTGGAGACTCGTTGCTTCTCAAATGGGGTGTCATTATCTTGAGAAGAAAAGAGGGGTTGTGGCAGGATATCATTTAGGATTCTTATGGTGATTCTATCTTGCCGGATAATGTATTACACCCATATGGAGCTTCCCCTTTTTGGTCTTTAGTTTCTAAAGCCTTAGAGACAAATTAGGATATGTTTTCTCCCAAGTTAGGAGATGGCAATGATTTCAAATTTTGGAAGGATGATTGGAGTGGGCTTGGGTGATTCCAAGTTCTCTACCCCTGCGCGTATAATTATTCTGATATGAAGGAGGCCAAGGTGATGGAGTTCTAGTAGGAGGATGCAAGTGCATGCGTGGAGACCCATCTCCACAGGTGGGCCATATGCTAGCAGATTAGGTGAGGAATCTCAACGCCTAATGGAGACACTGGCTGCCTTCCAACCTAGAGAGGGCACTGATAGATTTGATTGGAAGTATGGTGTGTATGCTCCATGTAAAGCACATGAGAAGCTCATTGGGAACAAGGATGATGATGGACACAGGAGATTCTATGCGTCGGTGTGGAAGCTGAAGATCCCCTTGAAGGTGTAGATTTTCCTGTGGCTGACCAGGTGTGAAGGGTTAATTACTAGTGCTCTTAGAAGAAGGGTCTTAGTAGGAGCTGATGCCCTCTCTTGCCCTTTGTCTGGATATGATGAAGATGATGTTAGACACCTTTTTAGTAGCAGCTTATTCACAGACGAAGTGTGGAGGAGATTCTGTGCTTCCCCCATTCTGACATGGGATGTCTTGTGGCATGATTTTACTGTGAGTTCCAAGCTGCATGTTAATATGGTTGTGGTCATGTGGGTTGTTTGGAGGGCTAAGGACAATGCTTTGTTTAATGGGAGAAGAGTATGGGTTGAGAATGTCTGTAATGAGGTGTCTTCTTATGCCAGGTTGTGGCTAACATCCCTGAAATTTTTTCTGAGGTTATAATAAAAATGGACACCTCTTGTGTTTGGTAGTGGTCCTTTCTTTGCATAAACAATATCAAATCCGTGTTAAAAACTCAATATTATGTCATATTTAAGAGATTATATACTTAACTATGTACATGGCTATAATTTTCAGAAAAAGCTATGCATATGGCTATATTAAATGTCAATTGAACATCAATTTGAGTACAAATTTACAAATTAATGGTTGGAATAATTTCTAATATATTCAAACCATATGCCACAAAAACTTCATTGCATTTTGACCTCATTAGGACCTCAAAACATGTGCATTACACTTACGTCCTTCCTATATAATCATTCCTTCACATTTCTTCACACAAAAACTATCAAGGACTTACTTGTAAGCTTTCAGGGACCTCTTGGTAAGGATGCCTATCACTTATGGGTATGTGCCTAAATTATCTACCAATTCAACCAAGGGTCGATGTTGCAAATTTTCCAAAAGACCAACAAGTCTCTCTTGATGAACACAATGAACACAAGCTACAGCAGCCGTCCATTTTCTCCACCTGTTCAACGGTGGATCCTCAAGCAATTCTACTAATGCCGGTGCCCAATTCTTCGCACCTATTTCTAGATCTCATCCAACGGCTATTTTCCATCCCTAACCTTTTTGCATGTTCTTGATCTTTTATGGACCCTTGATTCTCAACATCTTAAACCTCCTATACCTAATCACCTTGAGCTCACCCTTGCTTATATAAGACTACCCACACTCGCTTGCGAGCCTTTACCACCTCCCCCTTACTTCCTCAAGCCTGGTCACCTCGTCCCCTTCCAGTTTCCCTTCTCCTTCTTCTGCTACTTGTGATAGACGCTACTGCTTCTCCTCAATTCATCCTCGCCACTAAAGATTGCATAACACATGAAGGCAATCTGGAGCTCCCCTAGTTGAGCTCTTCATCACTGAAAGCTTCTCACCTCCATTCGTCGCCACAACTACCTGTTGCGGATCCTCAAGGTCCCATTCATCCAATTAGAATAGATTTTACTACTTTCCTAGAGTAGAATAGATTAGGTTGGATTTGGTTATTTAATTGTGTTAGATTAGTTAGATTAGTGTTAGCTATTCTTAGTCTCTTGATCTAACCTCTCCATTTTCGCTCATCCATTTTGATTCACAAACCTTCCCCATCATCTCACACTCACTTCTCATTGTTTTCCTCACTGTTTTAATCATCAAACCATTCCACTCATCAAAGTCGATTTGGATCTAAAGCTATCTAGCTTCCATATTTAAATCGCACTCAAATCCACTCGAGGGTTATCTCACTCATTTCATTAGACCACAATAGCCCTCCCAATGCTCTGAATTGTGCCAATTTGATCAATTAAGTCTGATTTGATTTTTGGATTTGATCAAGGAATTTCTGAAGCAATCATGTTTTAATCAGTTCTAATTGATCAAACTGAGCTAATATTTGTTTGATTGTATTAATTGTGATTGATTTGAGCTTGAATGATTGGGTTTTTATGGATTAATTTCATCGCACCTAATTTTCTACTCAATTTCTATTTTGAGTTCATTGCAAGGTAGTGGGGCCTATGAAAATTTGACGCACGAATTTGAGACATTCACAATGATCCACCTTGTTTTGTAGCATTGCGTATGTTTAGATGATCAGATCATTGGGGCGAAGCCACATCAAACACCCACCTGGGCAACACTTTTACTTGAATCTAAATTGTTTTATTCATTAATTGAGGTGTTGAATGAGGTTTCATGGATTACAACCAAGTTCTGGAATTGATTTGCAAAGGAATTTAGGGCCTGAGTTGTGCTTGCCTTCTTTACTGTCTATAGTGAAAGGAGGAGAGTCGCTTAGGGTTTTTTGAGGTCCAATGAGATTGGATTTGTTTTTCAAAGAGTTTCAGATTCCTTCATGAACATTTGCGACATTTTAAAATGGGTTTTAATCTATTGAATTTGATCTGGGATTTTTAGCATCAATGCCCAGGTTCTAAGTTGATCTTGATACCTGGAATTTCAATCTAAGTTCTAACGACCTGTGCAAGATGTTAGAGTGATTTTTGATGTCCATAGAACTCATTTGAATGATCTGTTGATGGTTTGAATCTTTATATCAGAGGCAAGGGGGCTTGATGATATGATTTACACAGCCAGTGATTTTAGTATTTGTCTATCAGTAACATCATTGTCTGTATTTTTCATCTTTTTTGGCTATATTTCCTAACTATTGTCCTCTCAAACAACTCGTTCATGCTGGTAGACATATATGAGGAACAGATATGATCCTGTGCTACGTCTAATATGTTTTGTATTAGGTTAGTCTGCTAGAATCTAAAAGTTTATGGCACTACGTAAGGAGGCTTTGTTTTGTTCTACGCAAGGATTCTCTTGTTTCGTGCTTAAAAAAAACTCTGGTCATTTAAAATTGTCTAAGAAATCGAAGAGAATTAGGATTACAAAAGATATAGGTCGAAGACACTCACTCTTTCCTACATCATCATAACATCTATGATAAATGATACCTTCTTTCTCAACATCGGTTTCCTTGTTTACTGCACAAAATATCATTTAGAAAACACAAAAACATGATATCTCCCACTGCAAAATAGATCCAAGGGTAACCCCTGCTGCTGCTACACAAATTAGGACGATCCAAAAAAAAAGAAAAACCAGAGAGATTAATGGGAGCACCTGATCGTGAGAGGAGCGGGCGAAGCCGACAGGAATGGGGATGGAAGAGGAGGAGCGGGTTTCGGCGAGCTCTACCGCTTTCCTCCATTCAGGCGGATCGCTCCCGTTGGCACCGTGCAACCGAGCACCGTACAGATTGCAAGGAGGGGAAGGACGCATTTTCCTCGAGCGTGAGGAGGAAGAAGCAGCACCATGCAAATTGCAGGGAGGAAGAATCATGGGGGATGGAAGCCCTAAGGTCACGGGAGCGCAGGGGATTTTGAGATGGGGGGAAGGGGGCTCATTGGATGTTTTGAGATGGGGGTAAAGGAGGGCGCGTGGGATTTTTTGAGAACGGGGAACGAGGGTGTGTAGGATTTTTTTAGATGGAGGCGGAGGCATTCTCTAAATTTATCTTATTTGGGATGGTTTTATTTGAGATGGTTTTACTTGAAAGAGATTTAACTATGGATTTTAAATGGATATTAGATATTTTTATGTTTGCATAGTTTTCCCATGAAGAGATTTGATATAGAGATACATTCTAGATGATTGAGCATGGTATGGATGACACTAATTAGACTTTGGAATAACTTGAGATTGTGGATAGCATCAGCTCCTCTTGGATCAGAATGAATTTAGAATTGTAAATTTGAAGCAGATTTTAATGTAAATAGAAGTGAAATGAGTTTTGAATTAGTCTCATATCAAATTAAGCATTCAATTACATGTATAAGTTTTACTTGAATTTTTTTTATTTGATCTGATTGCATGTAAGAACTTATTTACATTCTTTATCAGCAATTAGAATGGCTGGAAAACTGTCATAACATACCTGAAGCTCAATTCAACGAATAGAATCTATATTTGAGTTTAAGCTTGGCTTATGATTCCTGGATGTTTATCATATCTTAATCTTTATTTCCAATATTTTTGAATGATTTTTATGGCTTGGATTTAATTTTTAATAATTAATTGATCTATTTTCCAGCATTTTCTTATAAATAGTGTGAAAAATAGATAAATATTGTAAATAAAAAAAAAAGTATCTTGAGTAAAATTAGAATGTGTTTTTGGTATTTGAGTCCTTAGGTTTAAGCTTTGAATCCTTTTGTATAAAGAACATACCTGCAGAAGTTTTACACTTCTTAGGTTCTGAAAATAAAGAAAATAAAAATAAAAAATCAAAAAGTGCTCTTCCTCTTCCTTAGTTTTCTCCTCTCTCTCTTCTTATTGAAGCCAAAAACAAAATAAAAATAAGAAAAATCTCAAAAATACAAAAAAATACCCTATGTACATAGTGTAAATATGTATATATTGTAAGGGTAAAGGGATTGTGAAGCCTAGCTATACTTAACCATGTGTAGCCCCTTGTGTAAGCCGTTGGATCTAATTTGATCGAACGATTGTAGCACCTTCACCTTTCCCCAATCCCTCCCTCCTTCCTTCCCAATACAGACCCAATGCTCCCTCCTCCTCCTTGGCAGCGGTAGGCTCGACTCCTCCCCATCCTCCTTACCACCATCATTCCTCCTCTTCACCCCTCAACCTCTTCCCTGCTCCTCCGCCCCTTCCTTCTCCTCCTTTGCCACTTACCCCTTGTCTTCTTCCCGACTTTTCCTCTACCTCTGTAACGACCCGGTTCCCGAGTCCCTACGAGACACGAGAACCGGACCGACTCGACTAATCCCAAGACCTAGTCGTCCAACGAGGAAGTAACCAAAAGACAGTAAAATAAACCACATTCAGCATGAATATAACTAGCAGTAAGAAAGTACAGCAGTAAGGAAAGAAACTACTACAGTAGGTACCACCACAACAGTAAAACAGCATTTATCATATAACAAGAACTGCAGGTAAAGAAGGTACAGCGGAAACAAAAAGTACTCACTAGAACAGAAACAAAAGGGGTACAAAAAGGCTGTGGTACTCTACTGGACCCTACTCGGCCCAGCGTCCTCTGCAGCCGCCGACCCTCGCTGCTCAACACCTGGTCCTGAAAAAGGTAACGAGTGTAACACGTCAGCAAAACGCTGAGTAGAGTGGCAAACTAACTAAAGGCAACAGTAGAGTGTACAGTAGCTGTTATGTTATATTACTTCTTTTTTTTTCACATCTTTCAATTTTTCTCACTATTTCTTTTATTTCTCAGATCCTTTACTTGATCTCGAATGTCCTCGTGGGAACGATCTTGATTGCAGTCTTTTCCAAAAGTAGAAGTAGCACGTGGTGCTCTCCTGGCCGGGAGAGTCCCCCGTGGTGATCCTACCCTCAGTCAACCACCCCAAGGTCACTGACAGACGTAACGGTGACTACGGCACGCGCGATAGACGCACAGGTAGCTACCCCGCACTGGCACGCGGTCAGTCGTTTCCGTTAACGGGTGCGCCCAAAGCACAGCACGGAACCAGGGCAGAGCCCTCTCAGTAACAGGGGTCCAACCCCTCCACAGTAACCAAACCGGGGCCTTGCCCCTCCACAGTCCGCGCACCCTCGCCTGACTACCCTGGTTTGCCCTAATGGGCCTAACAAGTCGGTGAAGGAGGCTAGCAGAACCCCGGGGCCCGTGGGGTAGCTAGTACTCTCCTAACACTAGTAGCTCTCCTCGGTACTACGTACACGAGGGCCAACAAGTCGGTACAGAGCGGCCAATCCTAACCCCGGGTCCCTGGGGCGGCTGGCCCCACTCTGCACTAAACAGGTACAGGTACTTCCCTTGGTACTGCGTACCCAAGAGACAGTACAAACTACATCTCAGTTCCATTCCTTTTTCTTTCCAGGAGTTCCACTCCTAATTCCCCGTAGGGTTCCAGCTCTTTATCTCAGAACATCATATGTTTCACTTTCCAGATTCACGTTCTCAAAATCCATGATCTCAAACATGTTTCTTTATTCATGACAGGCAGCTGTTAATTAAATTTACAAGCAGCTTTATATATATTCCTTTCCATTTTCCCAAGACTGCAGTAATATACATTCCACTAGTTTTTCCACCCTAGGATTCATGCCATACCCTAGGATCTATCATACAATTTAGTTTTCCGGCCCTAGGATTCATGCAACACCTAGGAGCTATCATTCCATATATTTCTCATTCCTAGGATTCATGCAATGCCCTAGGTTCTAGTTATGGTTCCATACTTTAACAGATTTTATTAATACTTAAAGCCACTCTACCAGGTACAACGGGAGTAGTGGGGGCGTGATCGGGAATCCCGCGTGCCTCCGCGACTCTCAAGACTGCAACCGAACGAGGTCTTATCACAAGGATCAAACACAAGGAGTGTCTCAGAACAGTGTATAGCTACTGTAGACGGGTAGAGGAATTAATTCTGAAAAGAACGCAACTCGAATCGCGGAAAACGGAGCCCAAACGGGCCCTAAACGGGTCGAAAAAGATGATACTGTGCAAAATCAGACGTCTGGAACTCCTTCCAGACGTCTTAAACGGTGGATCAGAGAATTACCTGTTCAGCTTGGTTCCCCGGACGTCCAGAAGCCTGCGGGGACGTCTGTCCTATACCCCAGACGTCCGATGGTACACACGGACGTCTGTAGATCACTCCCGCCGTCCGGTACAACTTCCAGATGTCTGATTCGCAAAGGATGGCGAATCAGCGACCTGCGCACAGCCAACCCCCCCTCCCTCAGTACGGTCAGTCGAGAAGAAGGAAGAAGAAAGCGGAAACTTACCTTTCAGACGTCTGTATGATCTTACAGACGTCGACCTTGCCGTCTGGCTATCAACCCAGACGTCTGATTCTGTAAATCTTTCCAGAATCAGAACCCTGCTCGGCCTCCGCTCGCGACGCCGCCCGCGTCGCACCTCGCGCGTCTGCTGCTCAGCCCGCAACAGGTCCCACTCCGCGTCGCTCTGCGCCCCCTGCGCCCTCCGCCGGCCGGCCAAGCCGCTCCGGCGAGCTCGCCCTCACGGCAGAGCCCCGCCCTCGCACGCCGCACCTCCTCCGCGCTCACTGCGGCTGCCGCTGCCGCCCTCGCGCTCAGGAAGGAGAAGAAGGAGGAGACGGTGGAGACGGGAGGGGAGGCGCGCCCTTTTAAGGCCGCGCGAGGAGGAGAGAGAAGGTGGTCGCAGCGCGCCTGCAGCCGCAGAGGGAGAGAGAGGAGGAATCGCAGGTCTGCGCGCACAGGCGCGCAGACGAATCTCCCGTGCGAACATAACTGTTTTCCAGACGTCTGTAAACGATCCCGGACGTCTGGTCAGACGTCTGGATGTGATCCAAGACGTCTTGTCCGACGTCTGGGCCACCTCCCAGACGTCTTAAAAGGCGTCTGGGGCACGCGTTCGTTACAATATAACAAACTCAAAGGAAGTTTCGTCCCCGAAACTTGCGCCAACTAGGGTGTGGGAAAAAGATGTCCAAATAACCATAACAAACTCAAAGAGGACCGAAGCCGGTCCGAAAAGACGTACCCGCGAAAAGCTCCGGGTACCGCTCCCGCATTGCCGCCTCAGGCTCCCAGGTAGCCTCCTCGTACCGCTGGCTCCTCCACAAAACCTTTACCAGGGGTACTTGCTTTCGTCTCAACCTGCGGACGGCTCGGTCTAGGATCTGCACTGGCTGCTCGGGGTAGGTCAGGTCGTCGCTCACCTCGACGCTCTCGTGACTCAGTACGTGGCTGGGATCGGCTACGTACTTCCTGAGGTTGGACACGTGGAACACGTCGTGCACACCAGAAAGCTGCGGGGGAAGGGCAAGTCTGTAAGCAACGGGTCCAACCCGCTCCAGGACCTCAAAGGGCCCCACGAACCTCGGCGCGAGCTTCCCTCTCACCCCAAACCGCTGTAAGCCCTTCATGGGCGAAACACGAAGGAAGACGTGGTCCCCAACCTCGAACTGCACCTCTCTGCGTCTACGATCTGCGTAGCTCTTCTGTCTGCTCCTGACAGTGCGGAGTCGTCTGTGGATCTGCTCGACTACCTCCTGACTCTGCCGGATCAACCTGGGGCCAACCTCCCACTTGGTCCCCACCTCAACCCAACTCAAGGGTGCCGTGCATTTCCGTCCATACAGAGCCTCGTAGGGAGCCATGCCGATGCTCGAGTGATAACTGTTGTTGTATGCAAACTCCGCCAGGGGCAGGTGCTCCTCCCAAGAGCCCCTCCAGTCTAGTACACAGGCACGCAAAAGGTCCTCAAGTGTCTGTATCGTGCGTTCCGACTGTCCGTCCGTCTGGGGGTGGTAAGCCGTGCTAAACCTCAACCTCGTCCCCAAAGCCTGCTGAAACTCAGCCCAAAACTGGGACGTAAAGCGGGTATCCCGGTCGGATACGATCTCCCGCGGAACTCCGTGTAGTCGCACCACATCACGGATATACCTCTCTGCCAACTGTGCTGGTCCCAAAGTGACTCGGATCGGCAAGAATCGTGCCGTCTTCGTCAATCTATCCACTATTACCCAGACTGCGTCGTGTCCTCGCTGGGTAACAGGTAAGCCCACCACCAAGTCCATGGTGATGCTGTCTAACAACTCTGGCCTGGTCTGCCGTGTCACCGTCACTGCCCCACAGTACCCTCGTAACTCTAGAGGTCGCCAACTGCCCACCTCCTCCAAAAGGCTCCAACTCTGTAACTGGAGACTGGCCAAGCGTGCGGGCGCCTTACGGCTCAAGGCGTCAGCCACCACATTGGCCTTTCCCGGGTGGTAGGAGATGCTGCAGTCGTAGTCCTTCAGGAGCTCCAACCAACGTCTCTGTCTCATGTTGAGCTCCTTCTGGTCAAAAAGATATCTGAGGCTCTTGTGATCTGTAAAAATCTCGAAGGTCTCACCGTACAAGTAATGCCTCCATGTCTTCAGCGCGAAGACAACAGCTGCCAACTCTAGGTCGTGGGTAGGGTAGGTATGCTCATGGGGCTTCAGTTGCCGCGAAGCGTAAGCGACCACGTGACCCCTCTGCATGAGCACACCTCCTAACCCCTGCAAGGAAGCGTCCGTGTACACGACGAACCCGCCACTACTGTCAGGAATGGTGAGCACGGGAGCTGAGGTCAACCTCTCCTTCAGCTCCAGAAAACACACCTCACAGGCGTCTGTCCAAGCGAAAGGCACATCCTTCCGAGTCAACTGTGTCATAGGACGTGCAATCTGCGAAAACCCTCTGATGAACCGTCTGTAGTAACCTGCCAGTCCCAGGAAACTGCGAATCTCAGTGACTGAACGCGGTCTCTCCCACCTGAGCACTGCCTCGACCTTGGCGGGATCCACCGCCAGGCCGTCTCCAGAGATCACATGACCCAAAAAGGTCACCTCCCTCAACCAGAACTCGCACTTGCTGTATTTGGCATACAGCCTGCGTCGTCTCAGAGTGTCCAGAACCATCCGCAAGTGCTGTCCGTGCTGCGTTCGATCTCTGGAAAAGATGAGTACATCATCTATGAAAACCACCACAAACTGGTCCAAGTACGGTCTGAACACCCGGTTCATCAGGTCCATGAAAGCAGCGGGGGCATTGGTCAGCCCAAACGGCATGACCAAAAACTCGTAGTGTCCGTACCGGGTGCGGAAAGCTGTCTTGGAGACGTCGGTCTCCCTGATCCTCAACTGGTGGTATCCAGATCTCAAGTCGATCTTGGAAAACACCGTGGCACCCCGCAACTGGTCAAACAAATCGTCGATCCTCGGCAGCGGATATCTGTTCTTGATGGTGACCCTATTCAGCTGTCGGTAGTCCACACAAAGGCGTAGGGTCCCATCCTTCTTCTTCACAAACAGTACCGGGGCTCCCCAGGGAGACGCACTGGGCCTCACAAAACCTTTCTCCAAAAGGTCCTGCAACTGGGACTTGAGCTCTCGCAGCTCAAGCGGTGCCATTCTGTATGGCGCGGTGGAGATGGGGCTGGTCCCTAGTACTAGTGAGATCTCAAACTCGATCTCACACTCGGGCGGTAGTCCTGGTAACTCGTCTGGAAACACGTCGGGGTACTCTCTGACCACCGGGATGCTCTGGAAGTCTGCCACGGGGCTGTGCTCTGCCACCACACAAGCTAGGAAGCCCTCACACCCCTGGCTCAAAAGTCTCGCCGCCCGAAGTGCCGAAATGCACCTGAAACCTCCGTCCACTGGCTGCCCGTGAAACTCGAAAGAAGGCAACTCCGGAATGGAGAAGACAATCTTCCTCTCAAAACAGTCTACCAAGGCGTGGTAAGCGGACAGCCAATCCATCCCCAGAATCACTCCAAAGTCCTCCATCTGTATCATAATCAGGTCAGCTGGCAGGCTATCTCCCCCGATGCTGACCCCGCAACCCGTGTACACCTCCTCAGCTACAAACAGCTGACCACTCGGACCTCTGATTACGAACGGATTCTCTAACAGTGTATAATCCTGGTCCAAACTAACTGCGAAACTAGCTGCAACAAACGAGTGCGTAGCGCCGGAATCGAAAAGCGTGTAAACGAGTCTGCCAGAAACTGAAACCATACCTGCTACCACGGATCCCGGTGCTCTGGCGTCCCTGTGTGTTAGGGCGTTGATACGCCCCTCAGCTCTAGGTGCGGACGAAGCAGCCACACTCTGCGTCGGACGGGTAGGTGCTGGCCGGTACCCTCCTCGCGACTGCTGTCCTCCTCCTCGTGCCTGGGAACCGCGGCCTCCTGCACGCCCTCCAGTGCTCTGCACGGGAAGTATCTGCTGATCTCCTACCCTAGATGGGCAGTCCCTCCTGACGTGGCCCGGCTGGCCACACTGGTAGCAGAGGGGAACCCGACTCCCGCCCTCAGTGAGTCCCTGCTGTCGGCTAGGCGGGGGTCCGGTGCTGGCGACTGGCCCCTGTCGAGGGCCCCCAAAGGCCACTGATGGCCCTGCACAGCGTGACAGCTCTCCTGCGGATGTCACGTGTCTCCGTTCTCGCCGGCCCTGTGAGAAGTCTGGCTGAAAGGGCCTCTTCCGCCCGCCGTCGGTCTCTCGCGCGGACGGGTTGGTCTCCTCGTAAGTCATAGCTGCCTCTACCACCCTCGAAAACGTCGGCAGCTTCAGGGGTTTGACATACCCCCGGATCGCAGGCCGGAGCCCCTCGGTGAACCTCCAAAGGCGCTCCTCCTCAGTGGCTACCGCTGTCGCTGCAAAGCGGGACAGCTCCAAGAAACGCGTGCGGTACGCGCTCACGGTCATCGTCCCTTGGCGGAGAGTGTGGAACTCCCGCCTCCTCTGGTCCTGCCACGTCTGGGGAAAGTACTGCTCGCAGAAGAGGGTGACGAACTGGTCCCACGTCGGCTCGTCCCTCTCCTGTCCCCGGACCGCCCTCCACCACCGGTGTGCCGCACTCTCCAGCTGGTACGTGGCAAAGGCCACGCGACACTCCACCGGGGGGCGAAGGGTGTCGAAGATCTTCTCCAGTTGCTCACGCCAGTCCTCTGCCTCGGTCGGGTCCTCATCCCCCTTGAAGGAGGGGGGCTTCAGCTTCCGGAACTGTCCGAAAAGCTCGAAGTGGCGCTGTAGGGGAGGTGCTGGTGCACCTCCAGGCGAAGGTGCCTCGTGTACAGAAGTGTCGGAGGAAGGTGGGGGCGGCAGGGGCCCATCCCCTCCCTCGTGTCCAGCGCCGCGTCTGTCGCGTGGTCCCACAGAGGACTCCCCCTCTGCAACCCCAGGAGGAGGTGCTCGGGGCGGTGGGTGGAGCTCCTCTCGTACAATATCCCGTATCAGTTTGGCGAGGTCCTGGGCTTGGGCGCCAGGGAGTGGTGGCTGGTCCACCGAGACGTCAACGACAGCACGTCCACCTCGCCGACCTCGCCCTCGGCCGCGCCCGCGGCCAGTCTCGCCAGTCCCGCGACGAGACATCCCCCGCAAGGAGACGCGAAACGAAACGGAAACGTCAAAACAGAAGGTACCTAACAAAACTTCTAAGAGCTCATGTCAAGAGATATGTTGTGGTGGCTACTCTAGCTATAAACATGTGAATTGGTTATTTTCCAGTCAGTTGATTCACTTCTCGGGACGACCTTACTCTGATACCATCTTGTAACGACCCGGTTCCCGAGTCCCTACGAGACACGAGAACCGGACCGACTCGACTAATCCCAAGACCTAGTCGTCCAACGAGGAAGTAACCAAAAGACCGTAAAATAAACCACATTCAGCATGAATATAACTAGCAGTAAGAAAGTACAGCAGTAAGGAAAGAAACTACTACAGTAGGTACCACCACAACAGTAAAACAGCATTTATCATATAACAAGAACTGCAGGTAAAGAAGGTACAGCGGAAACAAAAAGTACTCACTAGAACAGAAACAAAAGGGGTACAAAAAGGCTGTGGTACTCTACTGGACCCTACTCGGCCCAGCGTCCTCTGCAGCCGCCGACCCTCGCTGCTCAACACCTGGTCCTGAAAAAGGTAACGAGTGTAACACGTCAGCAAAACGCTGAGTAGAGTGGCAAACTAACTAAAGGCAACAGTAGAGTGTACAGTAGCTGTTATGTTCTATTACTTCTTTTTTTTTCACATCTTTCAATTTTTCTCACTATTTCTTTTATTTCTCAGATCCTTTACTTGATCTCGAATGTCCTCGTGGGAACGATCTTGATTGCAGTCTTTTCCAAAAGTAGAAGTAGCACGTGGTGCTCTCCTGGCCGGGAGAGTCCCCCGTGGTGATCCTACCCTCAGTCAACCACCCCAAGGTCACTGACAGACGTAACGGTGACTACGGCACGCGCGATAGACGCACAGGTAGCTACCCCGCACTGGCACGCGGTCAGTCGTTTCCGTTAACGGGTGCGCCCAAAGCACAGCACGGAACCAGGGCAGAGCCCTCTCAGTAACAGGGGTCCAACCCCTCCACAGTAACCAAACCGGGGCCTTGACCCTCCACAGTCCGCGCACCCTCGCCTGACTACCCTGGTTTGCCCTAATGGGCCTAACAAGTCGGTGAAGGAGGCTAGCAGAACCCCGGGGCCCGTGGGGTAGCTAGTACTCTCCTAACACTAGTAGCTCTCCTCGGTACTACGTACACGAGGGCCAACAAGTCGGTACAGAGCGGCCAATCCTAACCCCGGGTCCCTGGGGCGGCTGGCCCCACTCTGCACTAAACAGGTACAGGTACTTCCCTTGGTACTGCGTACCCAAGAGACAGTACAAACTACATCTCAGTTCCATTCCTTTTTCTTTCCAGGAGTTCCACTCCTAATTCCCCGTAGGGTTCCAGCTCTTTATCTCAGAACATCATATGTTTCACTTTCCAGATTCACGTTCTCAAAATCCATGATCTCAAACATGTTTCTTTATTCATGACAGGCAGCTGTTAATTAAATTTACAAGCAGCTTTATATATATTCCTTTCCATTTTCCCAAGACTGCAGTAATATACATTCCACTAGTTTTTCCACCCTAGGATTCATGCCATACCCTAGGATCTATCATACAATTTAGTTTTCCGACCCTAGGATTCATGCAACACCTAGGAGCTATCATTCCATATATTTATCATTCCTAGGATTCATGCAATGCCCTAGGTTCTAGTTATGGTTCCATACTTTAACAGATTTTATTAATACTTAAAGCCACTCTACCAGGTACAACGGGAGTAGTGGGGGCGTGATCGGGAATCCCGCGTGCCTCCGCGACTCTCAAGACTGCAACCGAACGAGGTCTTATCACAAGGATCAAACACAAGGAGTGTCTCAGAACAGTGTATAGCTACTGTAGACGGGTAGAGGAATTAATTCTGAAAAGAACGCAACTCGAATCGCGGAAAACGGAGCCCAAACGGGCCCTAAACGGGTCGAAAAAGATGATACTGTGCAAAATCAGACGTCTGGAACTCCTTCCAGACGTCTTAAACGGTGGATCAGAGAATTACCTGTTCAGCTTGGTTCCCCGGACGTCCAGAAGCCTGCGGGGACGTCTGTCCTATACCCAAGACGTCCGATGGTACACACGGACGTCTGTAGATCACTCCCGCCGTCCGGTACAACTTCCAGATGTCTGATTCGCAAAGGATGGCGAATCAGCGACCTGCGCACGGCCAACCCCCCCTCCCTCAGTACGGTCAGTCGAGAAGAAGGAAGAAGAAAGCGGAAACTTACCTTTCAGACGTCTGTATGATCTTACAGACGTCGACCTTGCCGTCTGGCTATCAACCCAGACGTCTGATTCTGTAAATCTTTCCAGAATCAGAACCCTGCTCGGCCTCCGCTCGCGACGCCGCCCGCGTCGCACCTCGCGCGTCTGCTGCTCAGCCCGCAGCAGGTCCCACTCCGCGTCGCTCTGCGCCCCCTGCGCCCTCCGCCGGCCGGCCAAGCCGCTCCGGCGAGCTCGCCCTCACGGCAGAGCCCCGCCCTCGCACGCCGCACCTCCTCCGCGCTCACTGCGGCTGCCGCTGCCGCCCTCGCGCTCGCTCGCCCTCGCGCTCAGGAAGGAGAAGAAGGAGGAGACGGTGGAGACGGGAGGGGAGGCGCGCCCTTTTAAGGCCGCGCGAGGAGGAGAGAGAAGGTGGTCGCAGCGCGCCTGCAGCCGCAGAGGGAGAGAGAGGAGGAATCGCAGGTCTGCGCGCACAGGCGCGCAGACGAATCTCCCGTGCGAACATAACTGTTTTCCAGACGTCTGTAAACGATCCCGGACGTCTGGTCAGACGTCTGGATGTGATCCAAGACGTCTTGTCCGACGTCTGGGCCACCTCCCAGACGTCTTAAAAGGCGTCTGGGGCACGCGTTCGTTACAACCTCTCCCTTCTCCTTCGCTACTTCCCCCTTGACCTCCTCATCCTACACCCCTCCCTTCTCCTCCTTCGCCACTTCCCCCTCTGCCTCCTCGTCCTGTTCCCTCCTCCACCTCAGCCCCTCCTGCCTTCTCCAACACTGTTGCCCCTCCCCCCTCCTGGCTCGCGCATCCTCAACCATGAGCTCGTGCCTCTCCTTCTCCTCAATCCAAATCCCAGCAAGCAAGCCCATCGAGTGGTCCAAAGTCTACCATAGTTGACCACCATCAACACCAACAACTGGAGGATCTCACACCCCCACAAATATCGTTCTACCATTCATTAAGCATCTTAGCTAGAAAATGTAAAGGTTGATTATTCTCCCTTCCCTTGCTAACTCACTCTTTACTCATTGTGGCATATTTATCTGAGCTATTGGGTAGAACTATTTGTCAGAGAAATGATGCATTCTTCAAACATTGATGATGTGAGAGCCTGTATATCCGAGGCATTGCAAGCATTGGAGCAAAACATTATTGCTCATGTCAACATAAACACAAATGAGAGTGTTCAGAAAGGTACTGAGCTTCTTCAATGATCATTTGTCTTTTTTTTAAAAAAAAGAAAATCATTTCTTTTATACTAGAATAGCCACTTCCTAATGACCATTCATGAACAGATGAGAGTGCTCAGAAGGTACTAAACTTCTTCAATGATCATTTGTCTTTTTTTTTTTTTTTGAAAAAAGAAAGTCATTTCTTTTATACTAGAATTGCCACTTCCTAATGGCCATTTGTGAAAGTTATCTTGCTTCTTTACTTTAATGAATTTTGTTTAGTTGAACTGGTTGTTTTAAGGATTTCCACAAATTACATGTAGCGATAAAATGCTAATTTAATTTAGTGCCAGAATTTAAAAATCTTGCTTTTACTTGATCCAACACTTAGGAATGGGAAAATGTAGTGCTAAACGAGCAAGTTGAAGTACTTATGCATGAGAACAGCATTCTGAAGAAATTGGTCAACATCTAGCATGAATGTTAGAAAGAGTATGACAAAAAAAACCAAGAACTGCAACACTTGAAGCAGCTAGTTGCAAAGTACAAGAGCAACTTAAAAAACTTGAGGTGACATTTCATTTCAATACATATTGGTACATGCTCTTTAGAGAACTCTACTAACATTATCTTTATCGCAGATAAATAACTACACATTGTGATGCATCTTCGACAAGCTTAGCAAAGCAGTTCTATTCCAGGGAGATTTCACCTAAATGTTTTTTGATTGTATACAAAAAAAAAGCAAGAAATAGCTGTTACAACCTGGTTCCCGGATCCCTACAGGATCCGAGGCCAGCTCGCCTCGACTAATCCCAAGACCTAGTCGTCCAACAAGAAATAACCAAAAGCAAAAAAATAAACTACATTCACACATGCCATATAACTAAGTAGAAGAAAAGTACAAAGCAGTAAAGAAAACAGAACAATTGTCTCAATACATGCAGCAACAACAACAACAACTGAAAGCGAAAAGAAAACAGAAGTAGTGGAAACAGTAAACTAAGTGTCCATTACTTACTACAACAGTAGAGAAAAAAAGGTGCTGAAGAAAGACTACGGCTGGACTCGACTGGGCCCAGCACCCTCTGTAGCCGGAAACTCAAGCTACTCAACTCTTGGTCCTGAGCAGTGTTATGAAGAGACAGAATCAGCGAACGCTGAGTAGAGTGATGTTTGTATTATTTAAGTACAAGAACAGTAAAAACAACAAATTTAATTCTTATTTCTATTTATCTCATTTATATGTTTCTGTTTCATCTATTTTTCAAAGTGTCCAAATATTTCTTGATCTTGCGTGTTCCTCGTGAGAATGATCTTGATTGTAGTCTTTTCCATAGAGTAGAAGGTACACGTGGTGCTCTCCTGGCCGGGAGAGTCCCCCGTGGTAGTTCTACACCCAGTCAACCACCCCAAGATCACTGTCAAGAGTAGCAGTGACTACGGCACGCATGATAAGCGCACGGGTAGCTACCCCGCACTGACACGCGGTTAGTCGTTTCCGCTAGCGGGTACGCCCAAAGTACAGCACGGAACAATATAGGGCATTGCCTTCTCAAAACAGAGGTCTTGCCCTTCAGAACCAAACAGGGGTTTCGCCCCTCCACAGTCCACACACCCTCATCTGACTACCCCGGTTTGACCAGAGGGCCTAACAAAGTCAGTGTAGGGTGGCTAGCTGAACCCCGGGCCCCATGGGGTGACTAGCTCCCTCCCTACACTAATAGCTTGCCTCGGTACCACGTACGCGAGGGCCAACAGAAGTCGGTGTAGAGTGGCCAATCTTAACCCCAGGTCTCAACCCAAGGGAGGCTAGCTCCGCTCTACACTAAAGGGGGATAATTGCTCTCCTTGGTACCACGAACTCAAAGGCCAGCACACTTCCCATCTACATTCCATATTCCGTTTATCCACAGGAGTTATACTCCTAATTCCCCGTAGGGTTCATACTCATGTTCACCTCATTTATCCAAATCCAGATCTCATATTTCATAATTCATTTCTCATCCATAAACAAGCAGCTCGTGTTTTTATAATTCAATTCTTAGTAATATGCAACTGGTGGTTTCACAGGTAATTTCTCAATTAAATACAGGCAGCTCGTATTCTGACATGCAACTCGTAATTATAATATAGGCATTTGCTAGCAATTTATCTTAACCATGCATTCAAGTAAACAATATAGCTCAAACAGGCTCATCCATTTTCTACCCTAGGGTTCATTCCACATCCTAAAGTTCCATTCGGCTATCTCAACCAAGCACATTCTTATTCAAATATTAAAAACTGAGTTAAACCACTCTACCGGGTATCACGGGAGGAATGGGGGCCTGTGCCGCAGATCTCGTCATCTCCGTGGGCCCCGAACAAGCCACTGGCTGGTAATTTGTACTAGCGACTAATGTACATTAGACAAGCTCAAAACAATAGGTACTCAACACGAATATATAAAGGAACCCGAGTAGAAAACGACGGTACTTTGTTTGTGAAAATCCGATTCCATTTAGGCCTTAAACAAACCAAAATTGTGATTTCTAATCAAAATCAGACGTCTGGGACTAATTTCAGACGTCTTAAAAGACGTCAAAACTCACCTTGTGTCTTATGCGGCTGATCAGATGTCCAGACCTCCTCTGCGACCATCTGAGGATAGTTCCAGACATCGGATAAGGTCTCCGGTTATCTGGAAGCACCTCTAGACGTCTGGTGATATGATCAGACCTCCAAAAGTGCGTGGAAAAGCGTTCCGCGTGCCTTCTCAAAGCTGCACCTACGTACGCAAACGTAGGTGCGGTTAGCCGACAACGACTCCTGTGCTGAGATCTTCTGCATGGGAGAAATCAACGCAGGAACGTACGTACCTTACGCAATATGTGCTCTCAGACGTCTGGCCTTAGCTCTGGACGTCCAGGTGCCTCTCCAGATGTCTGCTCCTCACTCCAGGAGTCTGATACTGGAAAACTTCCAGTACCAGAACCTCCTCACAGCTCACTCCGCTCGTGCCTCCGCCCACAGCGGTAGCTCCAACCACTACAGGAGCTTGGGTAGCTCCTCGCTGACGCCCTCCACGCGTGCACGCACTCACCGCCGGCCGTGTAAGCTCCGCCAAGCTCCCGAAGGCCCTCCGACCTTCCATGCTCTCCTTCCTCCCTCTCGCTCACCCCTCTCTCGCACCTCTCTCTCAAACCCCGCCGCTACAGCACAGGAGTGCTGGAGGTGGTGGTTGTTGTGGTGTGAGGAGAGAAGAGAAAAGAGGGGGTATAAATAGGAGGGGAAGGAGGGTTTAAGGTTAGAGGGGAAAATGAGAGAGAGAGAGGAGAATGGCCTCTGCACACCGCCCGCGCGCAGAGCACAAAGCACAGTACGAAAGAATCCACTTTCAGACGTTTGGGAATGGGTCCAAACTTCTGACTGAAACTCCAAATGTCTTAAATGGCTAAAAGTGTAACGGGTCATTGCAATAGCTGCATGGAATCATTGTATGCTCTCTCAGGTATAAGATATGGCAATTTGGGGGGATGAAGCTCCACGGGTGTGAGGATGAAATGCATTTGTTATGTATCCAAATTTAAACGATAAAGTGAATCTAATGCTACTGGTGAGATTCAGCTTCTTAACAAGTAAGAAGCTGGAGAAAGTTGCATCATGTGTCAGGACTTATGTGTTGTTTGGTGTTTTATTGCATTAATAAAGATTTCTAATTGAAGGAATGCCAAGTAGTAGTTCCCAAATAGTGTAGAGGAAAAGAAATGGAGAGATCGTCGTTGGATTGAGGCTACTTCCATTTTGAAGTGTTTAGACAACAAATTTAACTCTACTGGAAGATTTTGTGTATTACCCATTATGAATCTTTCTAAGCGGGATATGCATTTCCGCAAATGCATACTGGTTCTTTTATTCTATCTTGTACCTATTGTTCGTAGAATGCAAAGTCGATTTTAATTTTGTAGAGTCAGACTTCACTAGTACAAGACTTCAAAATACAGGAGAGTTTCCACACATGTAGCTCCTAAAGCAACTACCTATCCGATAAGAGGAAAATGGAGCATACATTTTGTTCTGGGAATTATTGCGTATGAAAATTGATGTAACTGGACTATAACTATAAAACATATTCACTGCGTATCTTTTCTAACGATAGATGTCTTATTAAAAGGAGACCACCACAAACCCTTTTCATAGCTTTCAACCAATGCAATTGCCAGTGATGGCTGGTAATATTGGTTCGGATACATGCTCCAGCTTGTATTTCAATGATAGACAAGCCCATCAAATTACCTCCTCTCTAATTTGATCTTTAGCCTTTCTTTCGAAGAGATACAAATGCAAATACAAGATACCTCTTCCTATCTCTTTTGATATTTTTTTGGAAATTGTAACAATAGCATTTGGTGATATGTTGCTACCGATTTACTCATAGGCAAAAAGTAAAGAAACTCATTGTGCAATGCATTTTACAACACATGGATTTGAGTAGTGGTTTCAACTGATGTATTTTGATTTTTTTACTGACGAAAATCACTTTTCACTGATGAAAAATCACTTTTCAAGTGAAAAACTACTTTTCATAGGTGTAAAAATCATATTCCAAGTGAAAAATCTTCTATCGGTGGAAAGATAAAATACACTAGTATATTTTTATTTTCAATCAGTTGATTTTAATTTTCAACTGATTTATTTTTTATCATACGTTGCAAAACGAGTTATAATGTGTGTTTCCATACTTGCATCCTTACTCAAATCATTATTTGCCATGTCCGTAATCAAGAAGAATCATTAGCAGATGCACTTTATTTAAACAAATGGAATTCATGGAAGTTACGATATAAAGGTTTCTGCCATTGTAATTTATGCAGTTAACTTCTTGAATGAATTTAATAGAAATCAATGAGTAAATTAATTTACCATCCAATGAAGGGAAATTTTCACAGCAAGAAATTCCAGATGTGCCATTCATGATGTATAATTAGGAATGTCTATCAAGTGTAATGAATTGAGCACTACTCTATTTAGGTTTGGGTTTGATGAGGTTTTGCAAATATGACTCAGGCTTTACTAAATTGAACTTAAACACAATATTGAGCCCCTTGTTAATCCATGATTAACAAGTTCAATTCTCTGAGGTGGAAAAATATGTCTCATTTTGAATTGATTGTCTACGAGTTTGGTCCGTGATGAGAACCTCATCATGAGTCCTAACTAGCTCTTTTCGACATAGAAAAGAGAACAAAAGCTCCTACATAACCAAGAGAAAGGCCTAATTCAAGGGATCACTAATCTGGGAAGAAAACATGAAAAAAAGGGTAAAATTGTTTTACCATTGCAGTTCATCAACGGGATTTCTCAGGATCTAAACATAGGTCAATTGGACTTAATAAGAGGAAAAGTGGGATGGTTCAGTCAGAAAAGGGTTATGGTGAGATTTAAGAATTAAATGACATTCTATAACCCTAAAACAAATCCACTTAATTTCACAAGGTTCCAGTCAGGATAAAAATCAACTAAACCCTCTAAAATTCATGGAAAAATATCCCCTGAGGTTTAGAACCTTCAATTTGACCTTTAGAACCTATTTTGACCTAGATAGGGTCCTAGCTCAATATTTGACCTAATTTGGGTTTTTATGTAGAATGTCCAGTCAAATATGGTCAAACCTAAAATCCAACTTCACCATTGGATTCCTTAGGTCCAAATTAGGTTTGTACCAAAATTTGGACCTAAGGGAAGGTCATCTTGACCTACTTTGCAAAACAATCCACCCAATTACATTTTGACCCCTAACTTTTGAAAATCCTTGCATAGACCCCCCTCTCTTCTCGTCACTTTCTGCATTTCGGTCCCTCTGCCATTGCAGTTGAGGACCCATACCTCCAGCAAAGTTTCGAGGAGGATTTCTCCTCGCTTCCCTAGGGAGCTGCTCTCAGATTTGAAAGGGGGGTCCTCTGAGAAATCTCCTACCGTCTGAGCAGCTTCCCATGCCCTGATTCGCACCATACCTCTCATGAGAACGCTCGAGAGGCATGGGTATCACACCCGCAACGACCTTCGGCGAGAGTCTTACACTTGGAAGCTCACCTTCCAAGCTATAGGCCCTCTGCCTGTGCCTATAAAAGAAGCTCCAGGTCCAGCCGCTTCTTCCAAGCTTGATTTGGCTGCAGATACCCTCTCAATTTCCTCCTTCCTCATCTCCGGTCAGACGCCTGCAAGCTCCGGCAATCTCTCCTCCCTCCTCTCGTTGCTCTGCCACCATACTAGTGGCAGAGTTAGCTTCGTCTCGTTCTTCCGCCTTGCACCGCACCAGCGCACGCCTCTCCAACCTCCTCGTCGCTGTCATCTCCGCCTTAGCGTTTTCTTCTCCGACAACGGTACCTACGCGTCGCTCGTCCTTCGCCTTTCCCCCTTCGCCCAACTACCTTCAGTAAGCTCCCCTCTCTCCCCTCTTCATTTCCCCTCTCTTAATTTGCACTTTCGACCCCTCAACACCATAGTCCACCTTCATCTCCCTCATCTCCGGCCGACCACCGGTGAGGTGAATCCGTCACTCCCTCACTCCACACGCCTCGCCACCGACCTCATCACCTCCGCCATCACCCACTGATCACCATCCACACCTCCATTGACCACCAACACCTCCACAAAAGCCCACCGACCTAACCCACCTTCACGACCATAGAGCGACCTAGGCACACATGCTTAGGTCGCCCTGCAGCCAGCCAACCACCACCGCACCTTCGCAATGACACGGCGAAGCTTCCCACATTGTTTGACAGGGCCGTAAGGCCGTGTGTGTGTGTGTTTCAGGCTCGGCCCTCCACCGCCATTGGAGAGGAAGCGAAGCTTGCTCGCAAGCTTGCTCCAAGTGGCCTCGCTCCAGGAGATCAAGTTCTAGGTGCGTGGTGTTACTCCGCGAACAACATCAGCCATCTATTGAAGCCAAGGCACTCCACAACTGCTCCAATTGCGCGGGACTTTCCTCCTGCGAGCGCCAGCAGAAGCGGGTGGGACATTTAGTCCTACCTCGTAAACTTAGGGGTGAGCAGCATCGTTTATATTGTTTTTGTGTTTTAAGCTCATCGCCTCCAAACGACACGGGGTGAGGTCCCTCGCCCTCGCTCACTCACACCTCGTCCGCGATCCCTGCCCCCGCAGACCTGACACCTGACCCGATTACCTAGACCTAGCATTCCTCGCGCACCACCCACACCAATGTGCCTGGACCCGGGCACGCGAAACTCGACCCGATTACCCGGCTCTGGGAGAGCGAACCGAAGAGAGAAACAGAGAGAGAGTGACGCGGGGGAGGGTAGGGGTAGGTTTTGTTGTGCTGTTCAGGGAAAGGAAGAAGGAGCTGAGGAAGCGAAGGTAAGCTAATGGCAGGCGTTTGAAGAAGAAAGGACTTGGAGGCAGAGGCTGAGGAAGAAAGACAAGGTAGAAGAAAGGAAGAAGAAGGAGGAGGAATCAAGAACAGAAGAAGGAGGAGGAATCAAGAACAGAAGAAGGAGCCGCAGAAGAATATAGAAGGAAAGGAAGAAGAAAGAGAAGACAGAGAGCAGAAGAAGAGAAAGAAGGAAGAAGGAGACAGACAAGGAAGAAGAAGAAGAAAACAGACAAAGAAGAAGAAAGAGTGAAAGCACTATAGCAATCGCAAGGCGTTTGATTCACAAGGAAAGTCAAAGAAAGAAAGAAGGAGAAGGTGCGGCCAAGCAGAGAAAGAAAAGGAAAAAAGAGAAGAAAGAAGCCATCAAAGAGAGAGAAGAAAGAAGAGAGAATATTCAATTTCCTCTTGCATTTCTATTCTCTTTTTAGCTTTCATATACATGAAATCTCATTTATATTATTGTTAAATATCATATTTTGAGATTGTGATTTTAGTTTTTAAAATACCAATTTGTTCCCTGTGTTCGACCTCGGATACCTAGGTTTTCGAGTTATAAATTCTTATTCGTTTTCACAATGATTTCATCTATACTACAACGTAACATCTTTTAAAACATGATTTTGCCTCGTCAACAATCCACCTTCGATGATGACTAGTGGCCAATGGTGGTAGTGTAGCCAAGCGTAGAGTGAATAGAGGGGGAGTGGTGGTGGGACAAATACTGCACTACTTCGCAAGTACGGGGACTGTGTATGTACATACTTATGCACCTTGTCAAGTCCAAACCTAATCAAGCGTAGCTTTTTATTCACAGTTAACTCATTAGGTTATTGAGTTGATCTTGCAAATAGTTATTAGCCAATCTCGAGTTGAACCTACTGAGTTAAAGATCTTTTTAATAGCCCCATGCAAAATGACACCTGAAAATGAAACAAGTATATTGTTCATCATCAGCTTTTACGCATACATGTATTATGGGTCATCTTCATGCATGTGCCCACATCATAAATGAACTGAATATCCATATTTTTAGCCCATCTTCCTAAATTGTCATTTTCTTTTAATAGGAGTCCTGCCTTTTTCAAATCTTGTGCAACAGGGAGTATAGCTTCTGTCCAGCATTCCTAATTACTGTTACATGAAGAGGACAATGATACATAATTGGTGTCCATACATACACATTGATTCAATGTAGATGATATTTAGGGAACAACACAAACAATAAGTTGTCGATGGGAGAAAATAATGATATTTGCAACATCGAAACATAACATCCCACAAGAAGATGAAGCTTAGAGCTCTTTCTTTCACCATTTTGAAGATTCACTATGTACTCTGTGGTATATTGTTCCTTTTATCCACCATAAATAAAGCATAGATAATAGGTTGAACAACATGGCTATACAAAGGAAGACAACACCAGCAACTCTTCCTCTTCATCTAGTTTCATCATAAGGGGTCGTCCATGATGTGTATTTAGGGACTCAACTAGAAATGGCATTCCAAAGGAAAAAAAAAAGCCTCAGTAACTAATATGTGGTGAAAATGTTGCAAAGCAAAACCACATAATGGGATCAAGAGCAAAACCTTTCGAGATGCTAATGGTAGAAACCAATGGACCATAACTTCTATCGCGTGGATTACAACAAATCAACATTTCATATAATTTCCTGGTTGGAGGGGGTGAGATGTGCGTGACGAAAAAAATGCGGAATAAAAATATAACAATCTCACAAAAATAGCAATCACACAATGGCCACAAGTATTTTTAGGTGGAAATACAAATCGGGTGAAAACCACTACCTAGCCCTCTCGAGTTAGGATTTCCCGATCGACCTAGTCGATCAAATCCACTAAACCCAGTCACTTAAACGATGGTGACTGAACCTCAATTACAACCACACTACTTAGACCAAGGGTAGTGTTCCTCAACACCCCTTCTCTTCACAAGAAGGAATTTGTCTCGCGAAGGAGATGGGAATTCGCAAAGCGAATACCCAACCAAAGACAATATAAAGTACAACAATCCTATAGAGCCTCAAATATTTAAACCTAGCTTCTATAGGAGTTAGGAAACTTCCCTTTGGTGGAAGTGCGTCGATGTGATGATGCGGGTGCGTGAACCACGCGGTGGTGCTTTATCACTCTCGTAATCGCAGAGGGAGAGTGGGTGCGTAAAGGAATGAAGCTCTCTAGATGTGAAACAGATGCTTGGAGATCTAGAGCTTCAACTACTTCTCTTGGACACAAAAGATGTGGAAAGTGGTTTGCTTAGTGTGTCTTGGTGTCTTTTACAAGCCAAGAGGTCCTTCTCTATTTATAGAGGCCTTAGAAAGGCTTTGGAAGGCTTCCATAGTCGTTGGGTGCAAAGCTAAAGAGAATCAGGCCGTAGTCAGAAATAATCATGATTCTGATAAGATCATCAGACATCTGGTCCTGGCATCAGACGTCTGGAAAACCTGTTTAAGACGTCTGGGAACTAAGTCAGACGTCTGATTTAGGCGGGTTTCCTTCCTGACTTGAATCAGACCTAAATAGGGTTCTAGTGTATGTCCATCAGACGACACACAGGACATCTGGCACAAGGTCTGGATGTCTGGAAACCTATTTATTCTCTGGAAATGGATTCCCAACGAGTCTAACGGCTATAAAATCTCTAAAGGAAGATTTTGGGCCAATCAAGGCAAAACGGTCATGTATCAGACGTCTGGGGTCCTCTACGGACGTCTGATATGAAGCTAATGGTCATTTCCTCAACGTTTGCTAATGAAGCCAACGGTCCACTAATTGGATGTCTGGCAAAGGCATCAGACGTCTCCTAAGACGTCTGGACTAAGGGCTGGACGTCTGATTTCATCAGATAGAACTAACTAAGTCCATCCTAAATAATCGGACGTCTGAGTCAACAGTCAGACATCTTAAAAGTTTTTATCAGACGTCTGAAATCTAGATTAGACGTCTGAAAAGGCTGTCTGGTCCCTATTTTGGTTTTCTAAGTTCTCTATAGAAAACCTAAGTATCCTAGGGTAGTGCAGGTGTTCCTAGGACTACTTTAAGGGTCCTTTAAGTCTCTTTAACAGATATTCTAAGAAACAAAAAGATCAAGAATATAATGACAAAAGTACATAGAAAAAGATAAATAGAAATCTATCATATTCTTCTTGTCCTTCCATCTTCAAGCTTTCGCTTCTCGAGAAGCCCGTCTGCCTCTGTCTAGCTCCTCCAATCTGCCATGGATGTGAGCTAGAACTCCGTCTAAACACATGTCTCCATTTGCAATTTGACTTGAAAACTATGACTCAAAAGCAAATGTTAAAAGACACGTGTTTTGTTATCATCAAAATAAACGATCGTAGTGCTTTAACACCAACACATTTCATATAATTTGACGGTGCCTGCTAGTGACCAGTAATCATTCAAGACGATCTCAAAAAAGTGGAGCTTGACTATATAGGTCCCATTTGATAAGCCAAGAACAAAGTACCGTAATGATTTTGTGGACTTCCTTGCAGTTTTATAGATTTCATGATCCAAAGTTCCCATTATCTTAAGAGTCCGTTGTCTCCACAGATCTACTTTCCTCAACTTCTGTGCTACTTACAAGCCACTGATGTTTGGAATCCTTGTAAAAAATGGTTGTCTTTAAGATCTCTAAATCCTTACAGTAATTAACGTCGGAGGAGGATTTATATTCTTGTTCGCCATCGTTTATAGCCAATGAACTATAATTTGTGCAAGGAAAACCCTCATATTTCATTAGATAAAAAAAGATTGCAACAGAATCATACCACCTTACACTTGATAAGCAGGAAGCTCAAGTTCATAACATCTTGGATAATGGTGAGAAGATTTACAAAATATGGAAGGCATGAACAGAATGTCTGGACATAGTGGAGAGGAAGGGAACTCATAGGTAGGGTAGGTGACGGAAGAGGGAGAAGAGTGGCTGGAAGGGGAAGGAGATGGCGAGGAAGGGGAGGAGGTCGGGTGAGCGCTTGCCGATGGGAGAGCCCCAAAAGGAGTGGCTAGAATGGGGAGGTGGTAGAGAGGAGCTCGAATAGGGCAATCGCTACAGTAAGGGGCCGAAAGGGGAGGAGAAGAGGGGGTGGAAGGGGAGATTCTGTGGTCCATCTAAATCGTCTATCCTTCGTACATGATGGGAACACCATCATGAGCCATAACTAGCTCATTTTGACCCAATTAAGTCAATAAATGCTCCTACATAACCACCATAGAGTCATATTTCACTGCGTAATCATTCTAAGGGAAAAATAGGAAATTAGGGTTAAAACTGTAATTTTACCAACACATCATGAATGCAGCGCAACCACGGGCTTTCCTAGGGGTTCATTAAGGGTCAAAAGGTCCTAAAAAGGTAAAAAGTGAATTAGATCAGTCAGAAAAGTATTTTGCACATGTTTTGAGAATTAAATAATTTTTAAAACCCTAAAAACATACCCACTTAATTAACCAAGGTTCTGGTTAGGATAAAATTTACCTAAACCCTCTAAAATTCATAAAAAAATATTATCTAGGGTTTAGTACGTTCAATTTAACCATCAGAACCCATATTAACCCAAAATAAAGTCTCAGATAGATATTTACCCTAAATTGAGTTTTTACATAAATTAATCAGTCAAACGTGGTCAAAACCAAAATCCAAGTTCACCATTGGATTTCTTAGGTACAAATTAAATTTGTACCAAAATTTGGACCTAAGATGAGCTTGTCTTGACCTAGTTTGCAAAATGATCCTGTCTGATTACATTTATACCCCCAACTTTCAAAATCCTTGCATTCAGCCCCCTAACTTCCTCGTCATCTTCACAATTAGGTCCCCCCACCATTATCATTGAGGAAACCTACTCTGACGATCTTTGACAGGAGATTTCTCCTTGATCTCTTAGTGAATTCCTTCCAAAATTGGAAGGGAAACTCCTTGAGAAATCCTCTCCAATCTGAACCTGTTCTTGTGCATCGAATCTTTCCCAATATCTCATGCAAACGCATAAGAGATTTGGGTATCAAGGAACTCCCAAATCTGGAGAGGGTTTCCGAGCTTGGAAAGTTTGATTTCCAAGCTTTCCTTGCCTCTAGATCCCTATAAAAGAACCACAAGATCTTCCTGAACTCTTCAGACTTGATTTTGGGCCGTGTAACCCTCCTTTCCTTCCTCTTTGACCAACTGAAAAGCTCCTCAAGCTCCGGCGACTTCCTCTGACTTCTCTTGTCGTCTGATCACAAAACCAGTGGCAGGTTTGCCTTCCTCTCCCTCGTCTGCTCTTGGTCGTACCAGCAGGAGCCCTTCGACCTCCATCATCGTCGCCGTCCCCATCACCAAAGTACCTTCTTCCCCAACGCCGGCCTACCAACACTGGTGCTGATCTCCCTCCTTTCGTCCACTTAGAATAGCTAGATTAGTTTCGTAGCTCTTTTAGTTTAGTTTTATACTCAAAAACCCCAAAAACAACCCCTCAACACCGACGTTCACCTTCGTCTTCTCCACCTCCGTCTGTTAGTTCAACCACTCATATATAATATTTTGATGATTTTACAAAATGAAGAAAATGAAATAAAAAATAAAGCGTAGTATATTGTTTCTCTCTGTAATAACATATTTGTAGGATTTCATAAAGTTTTCCAAGACGAGAGACTAAAAGTGTGAAGACAAGTAGCATAAGTATTAGGTTTTAGGCTTTTTATTGTAAACTTTCAAAGGTTGTAATTTTCATTTTATTTGAGTCTAGAAATGTTGTAAAGAGCCCCCAAACATAACCTATAAATAGCTAACTTAGTCTTTCTACACTTAGGATCAATTAGAAATAAAAACCCAACACTTATACTTTTATCAAGCATCTAGAACAATGGTCAGACATCTTATTTTCCACTTTAAGACGTCTGACAAGTGTCTTAGACGTCTAATTTCCAAGAGTTCTGCCTTTAGTTTGTCTCCTCATAAACATCAGTCGAAGCACTTCACTATCAGATGTCGATAACCTTACACAGGCGTCTGATTCTTTACCTAGACGTCCTCAGACTAACCGTTAGACTAAGCGTAGGCAAAAATGAATTTCCAGACGTTTGGACACACTTACAGATGTCTACCTTTGGACCGTTGCCCATGATTTTCTGTGCGTATCTCATTACGGCCATAAAATCTTTTGGCAGAAGAAGTAGGGAAGTGTTTTTTGGTTTTCAGACGTCTGGTGATTTCCTCAGATGTCCATAACGACGTCTGATCCTTTAAACCTAGAACACTGTTTGAATCTGATGAAAATAGGAACGAATCCACCCTTTATTAGACGTCCAAAAACCTAATCAGACGTCTTATATGAAAATATCAGACGTCTTATATGAAAATATCAGACGTCCTTCTTTTGATCTAATGGAGTCAGTTTAGGATGGCTTACAGTCTTATAAGACGTCTGATCCTAAAATTAGACGTCTGATATTGCTGTTAGACTCATCATTACCCTGATTTGTGGTGGATTTCGTCCTAATCTCTTGGGATTTGTCTCCAACAGCTAGAAGAGCTCTCCCAAGTGTTCTTGAAGGTTCCAAACTTGCCTATAAATAGACTACAACTCCTCTTAGGCAAAACACACCTCTTGAGATACAATTCCATTAGAAAAATCACTTGCTCACTACTCTAAGCTCCATCTGCCCTTGTGCTGTGCCAACACTCTGATCAAAGGGCAAATCCATACTCCTGGTTCACTCCATTCTGCAAATCCTCAGGGAGTTCTTTTCATGCTTAGTAGATAAGAAAGTAATTAAAGTATTGGGGTGCTCTATAGGTATTGTTTCAATTCTTATTTTTGTACTTTGAGTATCCGGCCTGTCGGGTCCTCGTCTCTTCATTTTGAAGGGAGAAACCTCCGTTTAGGGATCGGAGGTGGGATTTGTAATTGAGGTACACTACCCTCGTTTAAGTAGTGTGGTTAGTGGATTGATCACCTTGTGATTGAAAATCCTAAGTCAAGAGATTGGCTTAGGTGGTGGTTTTCACCCACCTTGGGTTTCCACCTAAAAATCTGGTGCCACCTTTTGTGATTGAATTTTTGTATTATAATATTTTATAATTTCACTATTCACCCCCCTTCTAGTGCAATTTCACCGTCAACATCTCCGGCGAGGCTCTCCATCCTCTACACCGCACCACAAACCTCGCTACCTATCTCAAAAGCTCCGCCGTCCTTCCACCAACCAAATCCCTCTCTTTTTTCGCTCCATCACTCACCCAAACCATCTCCCAAAAAAACCCACCATTGCACCAACAATCCGAGGTCGTCAGACCTCCTCACACCACCAATCGCCTCGACACCATCAAGGTTGCACTCGTCGTCGTCTGGCAATGCCTCCTGAGCGTTTTAACATGGCTGAAAGGCCTTATTTCTGATTCACAGGTGGCAGGTTATCATCGCCATTGGCGAAGCTTCAACGCAAGCTCGAAGCCTTGCTCTAGGTACTGTGAGCCCCAAGTGAAGTCCCAGGTGCTGTGGAATTGCATCAGGATCAACCCTGGACTTCCGATTGGAACCATTAACTACTCCTTGGATGGCAATTGAACGAAGCAGTTGCTGCGACCTGTTGTGCGAAACGCCAGGGACGGATAGTCCCACATCGTGGACTATGGAGCGGCTACATTGATTAAGATGCAAAAGTGTTGAAGGCTTATCGCCTCAACACTTAAGGGGTGAGGTCCCTCTCACCCGCTCACCCGGCCTCGTTCGTGACACGTACACGCGGACCTGGTTCGACCCGATAACCGGCTTAGACCTGCACTCCTCGCTCACCACTGCACGCCGATGAGCCTAGACCCGGGTACGCGCCTGAATCCGATAATCCGATTACCTGTGGCCCTGGGAGAGTGGATCCTAAAGAGAGAAAGAGAGAAGGAGAGTTGCATGGGTTGGGGGAGGGTTTTGCCCTAAGAAGCTTGGCCCTGACACTTAGCCAAATTCTGAAGAAGAAAAGAAGAAGGGCCAAAGAAGAGGAGTTACAAAGCAAGGCTCAGAAGAAGAAGAGGTGAAGGCTTGGAGAAAAAGAAGAAGAAAGCCGTAGCTGAAGAAAGAGAAGCTGAAAAGGAAAGACAGAGTCGGAGATAAGAAGAAGAAGAAGAGTTGCAGCACATCAGCAAACGACTTTAAGCCGTTTGATTTCCAAATCAGACGACAGATTTAAGCTTTCATTTCATACGTATCCATTGAGTTCCTTAGTTAATATTGTAGGAGTATATGGTGATTTAAACCACCATTTTACTCCCATCTTTTTGCACATTGATACCTGATATTATTGCAAATTCTTTTAATTTAAATTGTGATCTTGATTTATGAATTTCATATTGCTCCCTTTGTTCGACCTCGAAACTTTTTCGAGTAATAAAAATTGTATTTGTTTGAATGCTATTTCGACTATACTGTAACGCGACACCTTTTTAAAACACTGATTTAGCACGATAACAATACACTAATCGAACGGCTAAGAGGGGCAACTGCACCTAAGTTGCATGCAGGGCAACTGCACCATCTTTGTCCTCACATTGTAATATTGCATAGTATATTAAATTATATATCTATTTGTATAAAAACTATTTATATATATATGTAATATTCAAATGTAAATAATGTATTATGTATATAGGGTAACTTAGATATAACTTATCTTATTTATTAAATTATAATATCTATTATTTTATATATATGCATAATAATATGTATGGTATATATTACCTATATATATATAATTATATTTGTACTTTAATGTATGTATGTATATAAATTAATATGCTGGTTACAGTATTTATTATGTAAAAGAACATATTTATGTTATATATACTTAATTGTGTACTATATATGTATATTACTTTAAGTTAATGAAGTATATTATTAAATTAATTTAATCTAAGTTAGTAATTTAATTAATTACTATACTAAATTATATTGTATTCTAATGATCTATATTTTAAATTATAGTGTGTAATTACTTTATATGTATATAGTGTATATGTGTATATAAAATATGTAAATACCCTAATAAATCAAAATAAATTATTTAAAAATCTTAATTAAACTTGTGTACATGTAAATTAACATAATTGGACTTTAATTAAGTAATTTATATATAAGTTATAGTGTGTATAAGTAATTATAACTAATTATAACATGTAAATTCACTTAACTTTAACTAAATTAAAAATATATTTATATATTCATTTAACCTAAACTAATTATACCAATAGGTACCCTATATAGTTGCTACACAACCATGTAATTTAATTATAAATTAGTACATTAATTAATACCTAATTATGCCCTCAAACTTCACACTAAATCACGAATTTGTGATGAAATTAGGTGCTTTGTTTAGTCCTACCTTGGAAAGCTTAAGATGCCTGCAACTATATTTAAGCAACCGTGCCCATGGCTGTTTTGAGCGACTACGACGCTAGCCCTTAGGGGTGTCTTACATGATACGAGAAAGCTTGTGCGCTGCACGTGTCGCTGGGTGTATGCATGTATCCAGGTCGCACGTGCGCATGTTTGTGAGTGTACATGTGCGAGTGTGTGCGTGCATGGACCTAATCTTATGGCTCTGCCCTCCCCTGTAGGGGTTGCCCTACTAGCGCTAACGGGTTGCCTAAAAACAATTTTTAGCCTAAGTGTTGTGTAAATGTTAGAAGTGTGCTGTGTTTAAGTTAAGAATAAACTAAGCGTTGTGTTGGGTATGCGTGCATATGTGATCTATATGTATATTAGATTGTAGTGTGTTAAGTGTGTTTTAACTATGTATATATATAGGTGAGTTATATATATATGAGTTAGATTTATGTATATATTATATATCTATGTTAGTATATTTATTTATATCCAGTTGTGTGTGTATACATACATACATATATATATATATATATATATATATATATTCACACACACATAGTATATAGGCATTATGCATATTAAGTATAGTTTATTAATGTTGTATATGTATTTTTGTATTGCATGCATGTTTAGTATAAGTGTTAGTGTTGAGTTATATATATATGTATGTGTATTTTATATATGTGTTAAGTAAATGAAGTATAGTAGTAATTTAGTATTGTTTTTGTCTTTTCTTTGTTTATAGCTTTTAAAAGAAGACTTGCGTATAATGTTTTCTCTTCTCTTTTGATTCTTTTGTATATAGTCTAGCTTAAAATTATTTTTGATGCCTTCATCTTGTAAAGATTTTTAAGGCATACCTTTAGGAATCAATTCATTTGTTCTAACTTGTAAATAACTAACTTAGATTAATTGATTCTTTGATTGTTTAATTTCTAACTCATTCTTTTGTAAATAAATTTAGCATTTTTTGGAGTAAAAGATAGATTTTGGATAATATAGAGTAATATATATTAATATTTGCTTTCCTATGAACGACATGGAGTAAAATTAGTAAAAATTGTAATTAAATAAAATGACATATGTCTGGATTGCAACACTATACTACTACAACAATTAATTAACCTTAATTAACAAGCGATCCACACAGATCATTAGGGAGGCACGGATGAGGTGGAGAGGAAGGGAATACCTCATGCGGAATAGGAGGATGAGCTCAACGTGGGAGGCACAATCGAGGCGTGATTACAATGGAGAAGGGAGGGTTTGCCTGGGAGTGGAAGGTGGGGGGCCTCTACTGTGTTGCATTTACTGTTAAGACCCGTGCTGTTAAGCTTTTTTAAGACGTCCGGACTTTAGGTCAGACGTCTTGTAAGACGTTCGGACTCATTTCCAAACATCTGAAAATCGAAAATTTTGTGTACGAACTCGCATCTACGCGCGTGTTGCGCGCAGACAGTACATGTCCCTCGTTTTCTTCTTCTTATCTCTCCTTCTGCCCGACGAAAACCCTAAACCCACACCCTTATATAAGCCCCTCCTCCCCTCATTCCACCCCCACTTCCCAGCAACTTCCTCCTTTCTCCAGCGAGAACAGCAGAGCGACAACGGCTGAGAGAAGGAGCAGCGTGAGAGGAGAGGAGGAGCAACGTGAGAAGGAGAGGAGAGCAAGCTTGCGAGCTCGCGTGGGAGCTCGCCGGTGAGCTCACGGTCGGAGCGACGCGTGCGCAAGGTGGAGGAGTCCGTCGGGGAGGTCCTCCCCGACACTGCTGCAGCTGGAGCAGCAGGCGAGAGGGCGCGGCGCGAGAAGGTGAAAGCAGGTTCTGGTTCTGGGATTTTTCCCAGAATCAGACGTCTGGAGTGACTGCCAGACGACGGTGCGGACATCTGGAGGTGGTGCCAAACGTCTGAGGAGGAGGCTTCGCGAAGGTACATCTCCTTTGCGGATACGACCATGCAAGCTGCTCTGCCGATGCACTGTTTCATGCCCGATTTGAGAAGATTTGGTTGATTCGCGTAGGAGTTGCTTCGGGAAGACGTGGGACACGCCCTCCCACGCACTTCGGACGTCTGAGCGAGACACCAGACGACGGGAAGCACTTCCAGACGTTCGGAGAGGTGGTCGGACGTCTGGAACTGGGTCCGGACGGTCCAGCGGAGTTCTTGGACGTCTGAGGAGTGGCGCAGGACTTGAGGTATGGCACTGGACACTTTTTAGGACGTCTGGAAGTTATTCCGGACATCTGATTTGAGTCAGGAACACTGTTTTTGACCCATTTAGGGTCCGTTTGAGGTTCGATTTCCACAATTAAGATACCGATGTTTCCTGTATGATTCCCTCTACTTGTCAGAAGACTTTCTATACTATTCTGAGTATTCTCTTGTAATTGATCCTTGTGATAGGACTAGTTTCCGTTGCGGGTTCGGGGCTTGCTGAGGCACGTGAGCCTGCCGTTTAAGCCCCCATTACTCCCGGGCTTACTGGTAGAGTGGCTTCTCCTTAATTTAATTAAAACCTAAATGCATGTGTGGAATGAATGATTAGAACCTAGGATGTGGCATGAATCCTAGGACTAGAAATACTGCAATGTCTGTATTAAATGAATGGATTGCGGTATTGAATGAGTAGATAGAATGATAACAATTGTTTATAAATGAATAACACTTGCCTGCGAATTGTGTAGTACTTGTACTAGTTAACTGTTGAATGTAATATCCTATCACACACATAATATGAGCTGCACGTATATAATTTGGAATTGGAAAGGTGAATGTTGGAAACACGAACTACCTGTGAATAACCTGAATATAGAAGTATGAATGATAGAATTACCAGTTGCATGTGTATAACCTGAGAATGGAAATATAAATGATGAAACCTGATATGGAATGGCCTGAGGAATTGAGCATGAACCCTACGGGGAATTAGGAGTAGAGCTCCTGGAAATAAATGGAATGGAACTGGAAATGTGAGTGGGGAAGTGAGTTGGCCCTTAAGTACGGAGTACCAAGGAGAGCGACTGTCCCCCCCCGTTTAGTGCAGAGTGGAGCTAGCCGCCCTTGGGTTGGGACTCGGAATTAGGATTGGCTACTCTGTACCGACTTCTTGGCCCTCGTGTACAGTGTACCAGGGAGAACTACTAGTGTAGGGAGAGAGCTAGCCACCCCACGGGGCCCGGGGTTCAGCTAGCTGCCCTACACCGACTTGTTAGGCCCACTGGGCAAACCAGGGTAGTCAGGCGAGGGTGCGCGGACTGTGGAGGGGCGAGACCCTTGTTTGGTTCTTAGGGACTAGACCCCTGTTACTGAGAGGGCTATGCCCTATACTGGTTCCGTGTTATGCTTTGGGCGCACCCACTAACAGAAACGACTGACCGCGTGCTAATGCGGGGTAGCTACCTGTAACGAACGCACGCCCCAGACGTATTTTAAGACGTCTGGGAGGTGGCCCAGACGTCGGACCAGACGTCTGGGATCGTTTCCAGACGTCTGGAAATCAGTTATTTTCGACACGCGCGGGTCGTCTGCGCGCTTGAGCGCGCAGACCGCATATTCGCTCCTGCGGCTGCAGATTCTCGCCGCTGCAGTCTCTCTCTCTCCTCCTCGCGCGGCCTTAAAAGGCCACGCGCTCTCTCCCGTCGCCTCCACCCCTTTCCTCTTCTCCTTCCAGTGCGCGAGAGCAAGCGCGAGGGCGGGCGCGGGGTTGCTGCGGCAGCGAGGCCGCAGTGAGCGCGAAGGGGGTGCTGCGTGCGACAGCGGCGCTCAGCCGTGAGGGCGAGCTCGCCGGGGCTGCCAGGGTCGGCCGGCGGGGAGTGCAGCGGGCGCGAAACGACGCGGGAGGCCTACTGCGGCTCGAGCAGCAGGCGCACGAGGTGCGACGCGGGCGGCGTCGCGAGCGGAGGGCGAGTCGCGCCCTGGTTCTGGAAAAATTTCCAGAATCAGACGTCTGTGCTGATAGCCAGACGGCGAGGTCGACGTCTGGAAGACTGTCCAGACGTCTGAAAGGTGAGTTTTCCGTCTTCTTCTTCCTTCTTGTCGACTGACCGTACTGAGGGAGGGAGATGGGTGTGCGCAGGCTCGGTGATTCGCCATCCAATGCGAATCAGACATCTGGCTGTAGTACCAGACGGCGGGAGACCTCCAGACGTCCGGGGTGACCATCGGACGTCTGGGAACTAGGCCAGACGTCCCCGCAGGCTTCTGGACGTCTGAGAAACCACGCAGAACAAGGTAATTCTCTGATCCACTTTTTAAGACGTCTGGAAGAAGTTCCAGACGTCTGAGTTTGCACAGTGTCGTCATTTTCGACCCGTTGAGGGCCCGTTCGGGTTCCGTTTTCCGCGTTTCGAGTTGCGTTCTTTCCAGAATTAAATCCTATACCCGTCTACAGTAGCTATACACTGTTTTGAGACACTCCTTGTGTTTGATCCTTGTGATAGGACATCGTTCCGTTGCAGTCTTGGGGGTCGCGGAGGCACGCGGGACTCCCGATCACGCCCCCATTACTCCCGTCGTACCTGGTAGAGTGGCTTTTAAGTATAACCTGTTAAATTGTGGAATCATAAATAGAACCTAGGACATTGCATGAATCCTAGGAATGAAAAACAGATTGAATGTTAGATCCTAGGTGTTGCATGAATCCTAGGGCTGAAAAACTAGATTGTATGATAGATCCTAGGATACGGCATGAATCCTAGGACGGGAAAACTAGTGGAACAGATAATACTGCAGTATTGGAAAAATGGAAAGGAACAAATAGCTGCCTGTAATCGAATTAACAGCTGCCTGTCGAATAAATAAACGTGTTTGAGAACATGGATTGTGATAACGTGAAACTGGAAGGTGAAGCTTAGACATTCTGAGCTGGAACCCTACGGGGAAGTAGGAGTAGAACTCCTGGAAAGTGAATGGAATAGTATTGGGGAAGTGAGCTGGCCCTTGAGTACGGAGTACCAAGGAGAGCGACTGTCCCCCTGTTTAGTGCAGAGCGGAGCCAGCCGCCCTAGGGACCCAGGGTTAGGACTGGCCACTCTGTATCGACTTGCTGGCCCTCGCGTACGTAGTACCGAGGAGAGCTACTAGTGTAGGGAGGTACTAGCTACCCAACTGGCCCCGGGGTTCTGCTAGCCTCCCACACCGACTTGTTAGGCCCGCTGGGGCAAACCAGGGTAGTCAGGCGAGGGTGCGCGGACTGTGGAGGAGCAAGGCCCCTGTTTGGTTACTGTGGAGGGGTTGGACCCCTGTTACTGAGAGGGCTCTGCCCTGTACTGGTTCCGTGCTGTGCTTTGGGCGCACCCGTTAACGGAAACGACTGACCGCGTGCCAGTGCGGGTTAGCTACCCGTGCATTTACCGCGCGTGCCGTAGTCACCGTTACGTCTGTCAGTGACCTTGGGGTGGTTGACTGAGAGTAGGATCACCACGGGGGACTCTCCCGGCCAGGAGAGCACCACGTGCTACTTCTACTGTTCGGAAAAGACTGCAATCAAGATCGTTCCCACAAGGAACATTCGAGATCAAGTGAAAGATCTGAGAAATAGATAAATCGTGAGATAATTGAAAGACTTAAATAAAGAAAGTAACAGAACTTAACAGCTACTGTACACTCTACTGTTTCTTTAGTTTAGTTGCCACTCTACTTAGCGTTTTGCTGACGTGTTACACTCGTTACCTTTCAGGACTAGGTGTTGAGCAGCCAGGGTCAGCGGCTGCAGAGGACGCTGGGCCGAGTAGGGTCCAGTAGAGTTACCACTGTTTCTTGTACCTCTTTTGTTCCGTTATAGTGAGTAGTTCTTGTTTCCGCTGTACTTTTCTTTACCTGCAGTTCATATTTAGTTATGAATGTTGTTCTACTGTTGTGGTGGTATATACTGTAGTAGTTTCTTTCCTTGCTGCTGTATTTTCTTACTGTTAGTTATATTCATGTTGAATGTGGTTTATTTTACTGCTCTTTTGGTTACTTCCTCGTTGGACGACTAGGTCTTGGGATTAGTTGAGTCGGTCCGGTTCTCGTGTCTCGTAGGGGCTCGGGAACCGGGTCGTTACACTACCTGTGCGTTTATCGCGCGTACCGTAGTCACCGTTACGTCTGTCCGTGACCTTGGGATGGTTGACTGGGTGTAGGACCACCACGGGGGATTCTCCCGGCCAAGAGAGCACCACGTGCGACTTCTACTCTTCGTAAAAGATTGCAATTAAGATCGTTCCCACGAGGAACATTCGAGATCAAGAAAGCGACCTGATAAATAAACCAAGTGGTGAAAGAAAGAATAATTAGTTAAAGAAAGAAATTGAAAAACAACAACTACCTATCCACCTTTACTACTTTAGTTAGTTGGTTGCCACTCTACTCAGCGTTCGCTGACATTTTGTCCTCATAGCCCTTTTTAGGGCCAGGTGTTGGGTAGCAAGAGCCTATGGCTGCAGAGGGTGCTGGGTCCAGTAGAGCCCAGTAGGTGTAGCTCTTTTTGTACTCGTTTGTAGTAGTAAGTAGTTTCTTGTACCTTTATATTCAGTACTCTTTTGTTCTGCACATTATATTCCTGTACCCATTTACTTTTCTATTATTATGGTGTTGTGTACTTTAGTAGTTTTACTTCTTTATTGCTGTACTTTTGTTACCGTTAGTTACTTAGCATCGTAAATGTGGTTTACTTTCCTGCTTTTTGGTTACTTTCTCGTTGGACGACTGTGTCTTGGGATCAGTCGAGTCGGTCCGGTCTCGTGTCTTGTAGGGATTCGGAAACCGGGTCGTAACAAGATGGTATCAAAGCAAGGTCCCGAGAAGTGAACCAACTAGCTTGAGAATAACTAATTCACGTGCTTGTAACTAGAGTAACCACCACAACATACCTTTTGACATTTGTTCTGAGGTTCTCTTTCTGAATGTCAATTAGATTTGACATCTTCTTATTCTGTGTTCGCGTCTCCTTGCAGGAGATGCCTCGACGTGGGGCCATTGAGGCGGGCCGAGGGCGCGGCCTTGGATAGGGTCGGAGGGGTGGATGTGTTGAGCCTGAAGTTTCAGTGGACCAGCCACTACTTCCAGGCGTTCAGGCCCAGGACCTCGGCCAGCTGATATGGGAGATCGTACGAGAGGAGCTCCACTCGCCTCCACGGGCGCCTCTCCCTGGGGCTGCGGAGGGGGAGTCCTCTGTGGGATCGCGAGACAGACACAGCGCTGGACGTGGGGGAGGGGGTGGCCCTCCACCGCCCCCATCGTCCTCTGACACTTCCGAGCACGAGTCCTCTTTGCTTGGAGGCGTACCAGTTTCCCCACTTCAGCGCCATTACGAGCTTTTCGGATAGTTCCGGAAGCTGAAGCCCCCCTCCTTCAAGGGGGATGAGGACCCGACTGAGGCATAGGACTGGCTCGAGCAGATTGAGAAGGTGTTTGACACCCTTCACCCCCCTGTGGAGTGCCGCGTGGCCTTTGCCACGTACCAGTTGGAGAGTGCGGCTCACAGGTGGTGGAGGGCGATCAGGGGTCAGAAGAGGGCCGAGCCGACTTGGGACTAGTTTGTCACCCTCTTTTGCGAGTAGTACTTTCCCTAGATGTGGTAGGATCAGAGGAGGCGAGAGTTCCACACTCTCCGCCAGGGGACGATGACCGTAAGCGCGTATCGCACGCGTTTTCTGAAGCTGTCTTGTTTCGCCGCGACAGCTGTAGTTACTGAGGAGCGCCTGTGGAGGTTCACCGAGGGGCTCCGGCCTGCTATTCGGGGGTATGTCAAACCTCTAAAGCTACCTACGTTCTTGAGGGTGGTGGAGGCAACTATGACATATGAGGAGACCAACCTGACCGCACGTGACACTGACAGTGGACGGAAGAGGCCCTACCAGCCAGACTACTCACAGGGCCGGTGAGAGAGGAGGCATGCGGCGCCCGCAGGAGAATCGTCACGCTTTGCGGGGCCATCAGTGGCCTTTGGGGGCCCCCGATAGGGGCCAGCCGCCAACACCGGACCCCGACCCAGCCATCAGCAGGGACCTACCGAGGGCGGGAGTTTAGTTCCCCTTTGCTACCAGTGTGGCCAGCCGGGCCACATCAGGAGGGATTGCTCGTCTAGGGCTGGAGGTCAGCAGATGCTCCCCGCACTGAACGCTGGAGGACGAGCAGGAGGTCGTGGTTCCCAGGCGCGTGGGGGAGGACAGCAATCGCGGGGAGGGTACTGGCCAGCGGCTATCCGTCCGACGTAGAGTGTGGCTGCTTCTTTCGCACCCAGAGCTGAGGGGCGTATTAACGCCCTGACACATAGAGACGCCAGAGCTTCAGGTTCAGTGGTGGCAGGTATGGTTACAGTTTCCGGCAGACTAGTTTACACACTTTTTGATTCCGGTGCCACATACTTGTTCGTTGCTGCTAGTTTTGCTGTCAGTTTGGGGCAGGATTGTGTGTTGTTAAAGGATCCGTTTGTGATCAGAGGTCCGGGTGGTCAGTTGTTTGTAGTTGAGGAGGTTTACACAGGCTGTGAGGTCAGTGTTGGGGGACACAGCCTCCCCGCTAATCTGATTATGATACCAATGGAGGACTTTGGCGTGATTCTGGGGATGGACTAGCTGTCTGCTTACCACGCTTTGGTGGACTGTTTTGAGAGGAAGATCGTCTTCTCCTTACCGCAGTTGCCTTCTTTTGAGTTTTACGAACAGTCGATGGACGGAGGCTTCAGGTGCATTTCTGCACTTCAAGCGGCAAGACTTTTGGGCTAGGGGTATGAAGGCTTCCTGGCTTGTGTAGTGGCAGAGCTTAGCCCCGTGGCAAACTTGCAGAGTATTCCGGTGGTCAGAGAGAACCCCGACGTGTTTCTGGAGGAGCTGTTAGGACTATCGCCTGAGCGTGAGATCGAGTTTGAGATCTCACTGGTACAGGGGACCAGCCCCATTTTTACAGCACCTTACAGGATGGCACCACTTGAGCTGCGAGAGCTCAAGTTCCAGTTGCAGGACCTTCTGGAGAAGGGCTTTGTGAGGCCCAGTGCGTCTCTGTGGGGAGCCCCAATATGGTTTATGAAGAAGAAGGATGGTACCCTACACCTTTGTGTGGACTACAGACAACTGAATAGGGTCACCATCAAGAACAGGTATCCGCTGCCAAGGATTGATGATTTGTTTGATCAGTTGCGAGGTGCCACGGTTTTCTCTAAGATAGACTTGAGGTCTGGCTACCACCAGTTGAGGATCAAGGAGACCGACGTCTCCAAGATAGCTTTCCGCACCCGATACGGACACTATGAGTTTTTTGTCATGCCGTTTAGGCTGACCAACGCCCCCGCTGCTTTCATGGATTTGATGAACCGAGTGTTCAGACCATTCCTGGATCAGTTCGTGGTGGTATTTATTGATGATGTGCTCATCTACTCTCGGGATCAGGCGCAGCACGGACATCACTTGCGGATGGTTTTGAACACATTGAGACGATGTAGGCTGTACGACAAATACAGCAAGTGCGAGTTCTGGTTGAGGGAGGTGACCTTTCTAGGTCATGTGATATCAGGGGATGGCTTGGCTGTGGATCCAGCCAAGGTTGAGGCAGTACTCAGGTGGGAGAGATCACGTACAGTGACAAAGATCTGCAGTTTCTTGGGACTGGCAGGCTACTACCAACGGTTTATCAGGGGTTTCTCACAGATTGCACGTCCTATGACACAGTTGACCTAGAAGGACGTGCCCTTTTCTTGGACAGATGCTTGTGAGGCGTGTTTTTAGGAGTTAAAGGAGAGGCTGACTTCGGCTCCCGTGCTTACCATTCCGGACAGCAGTGTTGGGTTCGTTGTGTACACGGATGCCTCTTTGTAGGGGTTAGGGGGTGTACTCATGCAGCGGGGTCACGTTGTCGCTTACGCTTCGCAGCAACTGAAGCTCCATGAGCATAGCTACCCTACCCACGACCTAGAGCTGGCAGCTGTCGTCTTCGCACTGAAGACTTGGAGACACTACCCGTACGGTGAGACCTTTGAGATATTCACGGATCATAAGAGCCTTAGGTACTTGTTTGATCAGAAGGAGCTCAACATGAGACAGAGATGTTGGTTAGAGCTCCTGAAGGACTATGACTGCAACATTTCCTACCATCCGGGGAAGGCCAATGTGGTGGCTGACGCCTTGAGTTGGAAGGCGTCCGCCCACTTGGCCAATTTACAGGCACAGAGTTGGAGACTCATGGAGGAGATGGGTAGTTGGCGACCCCTAGAGTTATTAGGGCACTATGGGGCAGTGACTGTGACACGACAGATGAGGCCAGAGCTGATAGACCACATCATCACAGGACAGATGGTAGACCCGTACCTGTAGTCGTTGCGTGACAGAGTACTGTCAGGGGACCTTGGAGATTTCTCCTTTATCGACGAGGTGCTGCGCATGAGGGGATGTTTGTGCATTCCCCGGGATGAGGAGCTGTTGAGAGATCTCCTGACTGAGGCACACGGTTCTAGGTTCACCATACATCCCGGGAGCACAAAGATGTATCATGATCTGAGATGTGACTTTTGGTGGAGGGGAATGAAGCGGGATGTAGGTGAATTCGTACAGCAGTGTTTGGTGTGCCAACAGGTGAAGGCTGAGCATCAGAGGCCTGCAGGCCTGTTGCAGCCACTTCCAGTGCCAAAGTGGAAGTGGGAGAGCATCACCATGGACTTGGTGGTGGGCTTGCCTTTTACCCAGCGAGGACACGACGCAGTCTGGGTGATTGTAGAAAGATTGATGAAGACAGCACGTTTCTTGTCGATCCGAGTCACCTTGGGACTAGCACAGTTGGTAGAGAGGTATATTCACGACGTGGTACTTCTGCACGGAGTTCCTCGTGAGATTGTATCCGACCGGGATACTTGCTTTACGTGCCAGTTTTGGGTTGAGTTTCAGCAGGCTTTGGGGACACGGTTGAGGTTCAGTACGGCATACCACCCCCAGACGGACGAACAGTCGGAGCGTATGATACAGACGCTTGAGGACCTTTTGCGTGCCTGTGTACTGGACTGGAGGAGCTATTGGGAGGAGCAGTTGCCCCTGGCGGAGTTTGCATATAATAACAGCTATCACTCGAGCATCGGCATGACACCTTACGAGGCTCTGTACGGATGAAGGTGTACTACACCCTTGAGTTGGGTTGAGGTGGGGACCAAGTGGGAGGTTGGCCCCAGGCTGATCCGACAGAGTCAGGAGGCGATTGAGAAGATTCACAGGCGACTTCGCATTGTTAGGAGCAGACAGAAAAGCTATGCTGATCGGAAGCGCAGAGAGGTGTAGTATGAGGTTGGGGATCACGTCTTCCTTCGTGTTTAGCCCATGAAGGGCCTGCAGCGTTTTGGGGTGAAAGGGAAGCTCGTGCCGAGGTTTGTAGGGCCCTTTGAGGTCTTGGAGAGGGTTGGACCCATTGCTTACAGGCTTGCCCTTCCTCCCCAGCTTTCTGGTGTGCACGATGTGTTCCACGTGTCCAACCTCAAGAAGTACGGCACCGATCCCAGTCATGTTCTGAGCCACGAGAGTGTCGAGGTGGGTGACAACCTGACCTACCCCGAGCGACCAGTGCAGATACTAGACAGAGCCGTCCGGAGTTTGAGACGGAAGCAGGTACTTCTAGTGAAGGTCTTATGGAGGAGCCAAAGGTACAAGGAGGCTACCTGGGAGCCTGAGGTGGCGATGTGAGAGCGGTACCCGGAGCTCTTTGAGGGTACGTCTTTTCGGACTGGCTTCGGTCCTCTTTGAGTTTGTTATGCGTATGTTGTTCTCTTTCCACACCCTAGCTAGCTCAAGTTTCAGGGACGAATCTTCCTTTGAGTTTGTTATGTTGTTAAGACCCGTGCTGTTAAGTTTTTTTAAGATGTCCGGACTTTAGGTCAGACGTCTGGACTCATTCCCAAATGTCTGAAAATCGAAAATTTCGTGTACGAGCTTGCATCTGCGTCCATGCTGCGTGCAGATAATACACGTCCCTCGTTTTCTTCTTATCTCTCCTTCCGCCTGACGAAAATCCTAAACCCACACCCTTATATAAGCCCCCTCCTCTCCCTCATTCCACCCCCACTTCCCAGCAACTTCCTCCTTTCCTCAGCGAGAGCAGCAGAGCTAGAATAGTGGAGAGAAGGAGCGGCGTGAGAGGAGAGGAGTAGCGTGAGAAGGAGAGGAGAGCAAGCTTGCGAGCTCGCGTGGGAGCTCGCCGGTGAGCTCACGGCTGAAGCGGCACGTGCGCAAGGCGGAGGAGTGAGTCGGGGAGGTCCTCCCTGACATTGCTGTAGTCAGAGCAGCAGGCGAGAGGGCGCGACGCGAGAAGTCGGAAGCAGGTTCTAGTTCTGGGATTTTTCCCAGAATCAGACGTCTGGATTGATCGCCAGCGGATGTCTGGAGGTGGTGCCAGACTTCTAAGGAGGAGGCTTCGCGAAGGTACGTCTCCTTTGCGGATACGGCCATGCAGGTCGCTCCACCGATGCACTGTTTCATGCCTGATTTGAGAATATTTGGTTGATTCGCGCAGGAGTTGCTTTGGGAAGGCGCAGGACACGCCCTCCCACGCACTTCGGACGTCTGGGCGAGATATCAGACGATAGGAAGCACTTCCAGACGTCCGGAGAGGTGGTCGAACGTCTGGAACTGGGTCCGGACGGTCCAGCGGAGTTCTTGGACGTCTGAGGAGTGGCGCAGGACTTGAGGTATGGCACTGGACACTTTTTAGGACGTCTGGAAGTTGTTCCGGACATCTGATTTGAGTCAGGAACACTGTTTTTGACCCATTTAGGGTCCGTTTGAGGTTCGATTTCCACAATTAAGATACCGATGTTTCCTGTATGATTCCCTCTACTTGTCAGAAGACTTTCTATACTATTCTGAGTATTCTCTTGTAATTGATCCTTGTGATAGGACTAGTTTCCGTTGCGGGTTCGGGGCTTGCTGAGGCACGTGAGCCTGCCGTTTAAGCCCCCATTACTCCCGGGCTTACTGGTAGAGTGGCTTCTCCTTAATTTAATTAAAACCTAAATGCATGTGTGGAATGAATGATTAGAACCTAGGATGTGGCATGAATCCTAGGACTAGAAATACTGCAATGTCTGTATTGAATGAATGGATTGCGGTATTGAATGAGTAGATAGAATGATAACAATTGTTTATAAATGAATAACACTTGCCTGCGAATTGTGTAGTACTTGTACTAGTTAACTGTTGAATGTAATATCCTATCACACACATAATATGAGCTGCACGTATATAATTTGGAATTGGAAAGGTGAATGTTGGAAACACGAACTACCTGTGAATAACCTGAATATAGAAGTATGAATGATAGAATTACCAGTTGCATGTGTATAACCTGAGAATGGAAATATAAATGATGAAACCTGATATGGAATGGCCTGAGGAATTGAGCATGAACCCTACGGGGAATTAGGAGTAGAGCTCCTGGAAATAAATGGAATGGAACTGGAAATGTGAGTGGGGAAGTGAGTTGGCCCTTAAGTACGGAGTACCAAGGAGAGCGACTGTCCCCCCCCGTTTAGTGCAGAGTGGAGCTAGCCGCCCTTGGGTTGGGACTCGGAATTAGGATTGGCTACTCTGTACCGACTTCTTGGCCCTCGTGTACAGTGTACCAGGGAGAACTACTAATGTAGGGAGAGAGCTAGCCACCCCACGGGGCCCGGGGTTCAGCTAGCTGCCCTACACCGACTTGTTAGGCCCACTGGGCAAACCAGGGTAGTCAGGCGAGGGTGCGCGGACTGTGGAGGGGCGAGACCCCTGTTTGGTTCTTAGGGATTAGACCCCTGTTATTGAGAGGGCTATGCCCTATACTGGTTCCGTGTTGTGCTTTGGGTGCACCCGCTAACAGAAATGACTGACCGCGTGTCAGTACGGGGTAGCTACCTGTGCGCTTATCGCACGTGCCGTAGTCACCGTTACGTCTGTCCGTGACCTTGGGGTGGTTGACTGGGTGTAGACCACCACGGGGGATTCTCCCGGCCAGGAGAGCACCACGTGCGACTTCTACTCTTCGGAAAAGACTGCAATCAAGATCGTTCCCATGAGGAACATTCGAGATCAAGAAAGAAACCTGATAAATAAACCAAGTGGTGAAAGAAAGAATAATTAGTTAAAGAAAGAAATTGAAAAACAACAGCTACCTATTCACCTTTATTACTTTAGTTAGTTGATTGCCACTCTACTCAGCGTTCGCTGACATTTTGTACTTATGACCCTTTTCAGGGCTAAGTGTTGAGCAGCAAGAGCCTACGGCTGCAGAGGGTGTTGGGCCCAGTAGAGCCCAGTAGGTGTAGCTCTTTTTGTACTCGTTTGTAGTAGTGAGTAGTTTCTTGTACCTTTATATTCAGTACTCTTTTATTCTGCACATTATATTCCTGTACCTGTTTACTTTTATACTGTTGTGGTGGTGTGTACTTTAGTAGTTTTACTTCTTTACTGCTGTACTTTTGTTACTGTTAGTTACTTAGCATAGTGAATGTGGTTTACTTTCCTGCTTTTTGGTTACTTTCTCGTTGGACGACTGGGTCTTGAGATTAGTTGAGTCGGTCTGATCTCGTGTGCTGTAGGAATTTGAAAATCGGGTCGTAACATTTACTCTCAACCATGAATGCAATCTAATGATTACAGAGAGCAACTGCACCTAATTTTGGTGCAATTGAGCTGCACCAACGATAATTTTGGTGCAGTTGAGTTGCACCAAACCCCCATATACACACACGTCTATTCTACCAACAATACATCACAACTTTATGTATTACAATTATAAACAAGTTCAGGATTACTTTGTATTGCAAGCTCATAAATTCCAATATATGACGTTAAGGACCGACTATAATTTAGTTGTATTACAATGTTTGTTCAAGAACTTTCATATATTGTAATACATCCAGGAGATGTTAGTTTGTTTTGGTATTATGTTGTATTTCTTTTTGAAAATAAGAAAGGATGAGTCACCTACGTGGTGCCTATTCGGTTGGTATTATGTTGTATTATAATTTACAACCACATCATTCTAAAAGTCAATAATACTCATATATTTTATTACAATCACGTAGACTTCTATTCTCATGTTTAAAATTGTATTACAACGCAATAGGGGTTCAAGCTCAAAAGACCAAGGAGCTCACATAATACAACACATATTCATCGCTGACGATACCAATCATGTATTTAAATTTTGTTGCATTATACCTATAAAAGAAGCATATTATAGTTGGTCTACAATGCATTGCCTACATCATACATTATAAGCTGATAAAAAACACAAGCAAAAATATTCTAGAGAATCACTTCAACTGATTGTCACTTTGAGAGATAAACAATTCATAAAAATATTTAAACCAAAAAAACTTTCATTCAAAAAACAGAGTTTACATCGATAAGTCTCCAAAGAAGATATATGTAAACCTAAGCATAAATAAAACCATGAATCTTGTTTAGTGTACACAAAATTTGGAAACCTATATTGGCAAAGATGCTTGTCATATATTTACATACACCAAAATGATTCCCATATCATAGAATATGTCTGAAAGTACTCCCAAATTCCATTACTAATGTCTAGCATGTGGCTCTATTCCCCAGGATCTTGAAAACAAGTTCTTTATTGCATTCATTTTCATATTCCAACAACACTAATGCTATTTGTGCTATGAATTTCCTATTTCTTCATGGGCAAAATCGATAGGTTTATTTTACACATCATCTCTATATACTTAATCAGATATATGTTGAAATCTATGCTCAAGTCTGGTTGCTGTGACACATTTGTAACGAATTGAATCCTCCAACCCCTTATGTTCATGCTTGGTATGTGAATTGTGAAGAACTTGGTAGCAATTTCTTTCTACACTATGTAAACATTGCATGTTTAGTTGATTTAGCCATTTAAATAATGATACTATAAATAAATTATTTAGTTAGCACTCATCCATCTAAATGCCTCTTGCTTGCTTCTCCAATTATTTGGTAAGGAGTTGTATACCTTGTGCTCATTAATTTCAAAGTAGACAACAAGCAATATCCAATGCATTGGCAAATGAATTGGAAAGAATGCTTTCTTTATGTTATTGTATGCGCTTAGCCTAGCATCAAATATTTCTGCCAGTGTCTGGTGTTCATGCTTTGTTAGATGTTGTGCCTTGCATTTTATCAAACTCTGAGGATGAGACATATTAGTATTTTGCATTACACTTTTATTTCATTGCATTAATAAAAAATATAATTGTATTACTATGATGGTTAGTGTTGAAAAGAAGTAGGGTGCTTCTTCTCTTGATAACATAGAATGCTTTAAGAATAAGAAATCCATGTATGCATCTATTATCTATTTGTAAAATGAAAGTGCTATCATTAATTAGTATATGAAGTATATCACCATTCATGTGTTACATATATTTTAATGCATGAATCTTGTTGCATTACATCATCCAATCAAGAATTTTCATATATTGTACTACATACTAATGGAATTCATGGTTGTATTGCATCATGGTTGCATACCATTCTTATAATAAGAAATTTCGCAAGTTGCATTACATCTGGATACACTTGTCTTTACGAGTTTAAGGAGATATTACAAACTAGTATAACTAAAAGTCTAGAAGTTGAAGAACCCTACACTGTAATATGACTTACATACATGTGTCCATGCCATTATACACGTATGACATGTCAGAATATTACAATTATAAACAAGATCACATTTACTTTAGTATTATAGTTGCATAATCATTATTATTTTTGATGAATTACATATTTTAATAAGAACACCCATATATTGTAATACAATCAGGATAATGTATTACAAATTAGTTGCATAACACTCTTAATAGAATAATACCTATAAATTGTAATACAAACACACACACTTCCATTACTTGAGGCTAAAATTGTACTATAAATCAGTAAGGAGTCAACATAAATAGGTGAAGTAATTTTCTTACGGTATCTTCATCCATCTCTCCATAAAGGAGCTCGTGGAGATGCTTCTCCTTTGCAGTAGTTATCCAAACATGTGTGATAGTCGCAAGTTGAAATACGTTCAGATACACTTGTTTTTACGAGTTTAAAGTTATATTACATTTCAGGTTGAAGTTGAAAATCTATACAATGTAATACAGCTTACATATATGTGTCCATGCCATTAAACATGTATCAAACCTAAGGGTATTACAATCCCACACAATATTAGATTTATTTTGTATTCCAACCATATAACAATAAATTTAAGATGGCAAGGATTTATTATCATTATTGTTGTATTATAGTACTTAATAAGAACACTCATATATGATGATGTATTACAAATTAATTGCACATATTTCTTAAAAGAACAATACCTATAAGTTGTAATACAACAACACAAACTTCAATTTTCTTTTGCTAAAAATTATAATACAAATAAGTAAGGATTCAATATAAATAGATCAATGAATTTTCTTTCAGTATTTTCAACCATGCCTCCATATAGGAGGTTGTGGAGATCTGCCTTCTTCAGTAGTTATCCAACGGTGTGTGATACTTCCTATTTAGCCTACAATTTACCGTGAAAATATTAACTCTATGAATCATCTCAATAAATTCAATGTTATTAATTTTTCTTTGTTACTTTTATCTAATAATTTTAGAGGAAAAAATAATTGTTTTTAAAGATTCTAAACTATCACCATTGTTATTTTTTTACGATGATTTTAATAATCGAGATGAAAAACATTCGATGATATTTTTAAATGATTGTTAATACCTTTTTTACTTAAGTACCATAAATGATTTTTGTGACGATTTTTAACCATCACATTAGATTTTGGATTGTAACCAAAAAAATTAATTTAGATTGCAAAAAAAAGTTAGTTAATCATAACCTTAAAAATAAAATCCCAATAATCTTAAAATTTTTCCTCTTCTTTAGAAATCCTACGTGCACTTTCGATTTCTTAAAAACACTCGTGTTTATCACGATCGAGATTCCTGATGCGAGTTAGGAGTCGATTTATTTATTTTCTCATTAGCGCGGTCTTCGACATTTTTATTTCATTGGCATTTTACTGTTCTACGAGCGTGGGTCGATCTGCTTCAAAAGTTTATCAGATTCTCAATCTTGGGACTCTTTATTATTTTTTTTCTTTATTTATTATCTTATTTTTTATATTTTGACATCCCTCGATTTTTAAGGAGCGTATTTCCTCCTTTCGAGGGCCCATCTCTCCGTTTTCTTTGTAATACATCCTCTTATATCGGTACTTCCTTTAATGGAATATTTAATTTTGAAAGAGAAAAAACCCGCACAAAAATTTCCACGACTCCCTGGCAAAACACCCTTACCCATATGGCCCACTCGCCTGTGCGCCAGCCTTGCCGACCCCGTCTTTCGTGCGGGTCACCTGCGCCCACCCTCACCGTCTTTGTGCTTGCACCCCCGCTGACCCATCATCGCAAGGCCCGCCCCTCATCAACCCCCGCTTGGTCTTTGCGCTGTTGTCCTGCAGGTAGATCCTGCCCCCTTTACACACGTCTCCTTCTACTTCATTTGATTTTGGAATTGCGGGGTTTGTGTTGTTTATGGGGGAAGGAGATGATGGTTTGTGAATAGACTGCATCGAGAGAAGGAGAGGCCTAAAGTGGGGATAGTGCTATTTTAGTGGAGTCGATGATTCCGTGAACGAGGATATTGTTGTTTGGTTTCAAGGTTTTCTTGGGTTTCTAGTATTTTGTTTAGTAGATAGATAGCGTTGTCTTTTTAAATGGATACCTCGTCAATCCATGTTCTTGATCAGTATGTGTTGGACTTTTATTGGTAGATCTCCTATTTTCAGGGAACAATGTTTATCCTCAGTTGCCAATTCCAACCTACTTAGATTTGAAGGAAGGGATATGGACAAAAAAATATTTATAAGGTCGATTAAGCATTGAATAAAACGTGCCTTTTTTCAACAGATAGGATTTTTTCGTTAAGCAAAAGAAAATACAAAATTGTCTTCTAATTTTTTCGTCTTTATCGTACCTACCATTCAATGATATCCACAACTTTCTTGCTGTTTTTTTAATTTCCAAAAGGCAATCTCGTGATCTTTTCTCTAGTTAGTTGCATAAGCCTTCCTCGGGAGCATATCAGTTCCCGGTCATTTTGAGATGATGAAGCTTTATTTTATTTTATTTTTGCAAATTAAGCTTCATTGGCAACCATAAACTGTACAAGTAAAGTGAGGATACACCCAGACACCCTCTACATCATTATCATTAGTAATACAATGTTTAGCCAGAACATGTCCAGGTTGCACATGGACTCGTGAAACTTTTACAACTCTAAAATTGGGTGACATTTGCAAGATGGATTGACAATCAGAAACAACTTTCCTCAACCTCCAACTTGGTTGCATCTTGGCTAAAATCTGGCTATGGGAGTAATGGCATCACTCTTGACTACCAAATTCTCATAGGTCTTACTCAAGGCATATCTTAGACCTTGATAGATAGCCAATGCTTTAGCCTCTTTTGGACGAGTAGGCTTCACCTTGACCTTGAACACTTGAGCCTCCAGTATGCAACCCCCAACTTTTTGAACAACAGAAGCCACCATTGAATGGCTTTTTCCAATTTCTGCATCAACATGAACCCCATCTTTGCTCCGCATTCAATTTCTTCTAAACTAATAGCTGAAGGGGATATATTTGAAAGATCCAAACTGAAAATATCCTTAGCAGAGTAGAGCTTCCCCATTGCAATGGCTCGCAATCTGGCTTCCCAAGGATTTGGAGTATGTCCTGCCATTGCAACCTCACATTTATGAAGCCATATAGCATGAATAATATCAAATGCCATATAGTCAGGCCAACCCATTGACCGCATCCATTGATTTGCTTCTAAACAAATATCTAGCCAATGATTATATGTCTCCATTCTCAATCCAAAAGAGAATTGTTGAGTTTGGCGTGATCCGGGAGCATGGAGGCTCTTCCACGTGAGGGAAATAAGCAATGACAAGTGCTGCCAGCAATCCTTGTCCACATGATTGGGAGAAGAGAGAGGGTGCAGCCACCGGTTGACAAGTAGAGAGGGAGAGAGAGGGAGTTGTAGAAGAGATTTATGGAAATAATTATTGTATTAACTCCAAGGAAATAAGTTACAGGTGTATTCTCTTTTCATAGAGAAAACATATTTTGCAAACTAAGCAACAAACCCAAATCAAATCAGATCATATCCCTTAAAATTAGGGAAAATCAAATCCTCCAAAACAAGCTTTCTAAAAATCAACATAGCAAATTAAAACACCACAAAACTTGGACCTTAAGCCAACCTAAAATATCCTTAGGACCGGCACTCCTTTGGATGTCCACTGGATTTCCACGTGGCCTAATAGGCTTGTCACGTGGCACTTTTATTCCCAACACTCCCCTTCAAGTCGAGTTTGGGAAGACGATGACTTGGCTAACTTGGCTCAGTGATGATGCGGCCAAATACTCCACCATCTTCTCTTGATGCGGCTACAAATCCACTTGCCACCTCCGTAGTTGCTTCTTTGGCAACCTATGAAGTCGTGGCTAGTGGAGCAGCCGTCTTGTCTTTGTTTAAGTTGATAGGCTCTATTCTCTAACTTCTTTTTCGTAGCATCCTTGGACTCGTACTCTTCTTTGAGAAGGACATGCAACTTGTCTTGTCCTCCTACGAAGATCTGGAATGCTCGAGCCCATAGGATGTAGTTCGAGACAACTTGAAGTTAAATCGTAGTGCCTTGAACTATAACCTTTCCTTCCCCGGTGTTGATCTAGTTCTCGCTCTCGGCCATCTCTGTCCTCAAGAAGCAAGCTTTCTCCTTGTACGCTTCGCGTAAGGCACTGGATGCATAGGAAAAGTCACTCGTCGAAGCCCCTTACTTGACTCCTTGGGCCTTGTGTAAGGTGCCAAGGACCCTCAAGGAGTTCTATGAGAGAACTCCTAGTTGACGAAGATGTCTCGACACACGAGGCCTTGATACCCACGTGAATCACGCACAAGATGGGACTTCTCAAGTGTGATCTAACAAGAGGAAAGGGCCACGTATTTGGCTACTGTTCACCAGAGAAAAGTCACGCTCAATGTGGCTTTTCTTCTCTCCTCCTTTCTAGGTGTGTAGGAAAACCTTTGGGAAGATCTTAGACCTTTGGCTCTGATACCATGTTGAGTTTGGTGTGATCCGGAAGCATGGAGGCTCTTCCACGTGAGGCAAATAAGCAGCAGTAGGTGCTGCCAGCAATCCTTGTCCACACGATAGGGAGAAGAGAGAGGGTGCAACCGCCGGTTGAGAAGAAAAGAGGAAGGTGTAGAAGAGATTTGTGGAAACAATTATTGTATTAACTCTAAGGAAATAAGTTACAAAAGGACTCTCTTTTTATAGAGAGAACATATCTTGCAAACTAAGTAATAAGCCTAAATCAAATCAAATCATATCCTCTAAAATTAGGAAATGTCAAATCCTCTAAAACAAATTTTTTAAAAACCAACATACCAAACTAAAGCATCATAAATCTTGGACCTCAAGTCAACTTAAAATATCTTTAGGGCTGGCACTCCTTTGGATGCCCATTGGACTGCCATGTGGCACTGCCATATGGTCTGATAGGCCTGTCATGTGGCTTGTCATGTGGCACATGTGGCACTGGCATACTGCTCTAGCCATATGACAATCACATGTTGCACAGCCTCAGTTGCTATCATGCAAAGCCCACAAAGTGAGGAGTCATGCCTTAAATCTTTGAGCTAATAGAGCTTTTGTGGGCAAAGCTTTAATTAATTCCTTCCATAAGAAGATCTGGGTTCTTGGAGCAATTTTTTAAGGGGCTATATATTCCGACAACCAGATTTTATACCCTCATCTATTGCACTGTCCAAACCAAAATGCGTCAGTAAAGATCCATTGGGCGACGTGCTGGCCTCTCAACAAAGGATCCTTGTGGCTGCAGTTTCAGATGGTTCAAATGACTTATGTGCCGATAAAAGCCAAATGAATATGCTAAAAGATGCTTCCTTGTAGACCAAAGCATTTGCTAAGGAAAGCATTGGCCATTTTGTTGACCAAATCAACAATGATTCTCTCTCCCGGAATTTGTCAATTTAATGTGGATATCGAGAGAGATTCTACCAAAGCCCATGAAAGTGTTTGTTCAAATCTAGAAAATGGGGAACCTATCTGTAAAGGAGAAGAATGCAGTATGTTTACTTACCATGTGATTTGTTTCTAGTTCAAGAGGGGGGGGACAGTTGTTTTCTACCCAAGTGTATCATAACTTTTAAGTTTTTATTAGACAACTGTAAAAGAATGGCCACTAAAACATGCTCGAGGAAGCTGAATATGTACATTTACCTTTACAACAAATAGCAATGGAAATTGCATTGCCACATCTATTCATTTTGTCAAAGAACAAGTCTAGTGGAAGTACTTACAAACAAGTCGTAAGTCACCTTCCAAGTGGAGTTCTTCCTGACAGAAGCAGTCTTGTTAATGATTGCACAGCAATCATGCAACCTAAATGAAATGACCCGCCGCTCTTGGGTTGGATAAGACGTCTGGAGTATTCATCAGACGTTTGGATTGATGGTCGGACGTTTGAAAGTAGGGAAAACCGTACGCATTTTTGCTTTTCGTGTGCATGTGACATGCATGCGTTTTCTCTCTGCTCCGACCTCTTCACTCGAAACCCTAAACACCTCCTATTTAAACCCCCACACCCTTCATCCTTCTTCCCATCACTACCAGCCACCGCCCCTTCATCTCCTTCCCTTGCCGGCGACCACCTTCATTACTGCTCTTCCCCCATTCATCAGACGTCTGGATTGATGGTCAGACGTCTGAAAGTAGGGAAAATCGTACGAATTTTTGCTTTTCGTGTGCATGTGACATGCATGCGTTTTCTCTCTGCTCCGACCTCCTCACCCGAAACCCTAAACACCTCCTATTTAAACCCCCACACCCTTCATCCTTCTTCCCATCACCACCAGCCACTGCCCCTTCATCTCCTTCCCCAGCCGGTGACCACCTTCATCACTGCTCTTCCCCCCCTTCCCCCCCCCCCCTCCCCCCAAACTTGCCGTGAGCGAGGCATGAAGGAGAGAGCGTGGGCGAGTGCGTAAGAGGGAGAGGGTGTGAGCGAGGGCTCGAGCCGGAGGTGCGAGGAGAGGAGTCACGCGGGGAAGGGAAGCTCGCGAAGGGGAGCTTTGTGACCCCCTGAGGCGGCTAGCATAGCAGCTGCAGGCGACGCGGAGGAGTTCGCGTGGAGAAGAAGCCTCGCGAGAGAGTTCTGCGTACTGGATCTTTTCCAGTATCAGATGTCTGGAGCTTCTACTAGACGTCTGGAGCAGCAGTGGGACGTCCGGAGCTGAGGTCGGACGTCTGAAAGCACACGTAGTGCCAAGGTATGTGTTCCTGCATGGTTTCCGGCCACGCAGGCCTTACTGCAGGATGGCTTAGCCGTTTTTGGCTCTGCGCATGCGTACACAGGTGTAGAGCGTTGGAAAGGCAGGCAGTGCGCCCTTCGAGGTACTTTGGACGTCTGGGCACATCGACAGACGTCTGACTGTACCCCCAGATGACCGGAAGGAGAGTGACATTTGGGACTTCCCTCAAACGATTGTAGAGGGGTTCAGTCGTCTGAGGAAGTTGCAGGAAAGAAAGGGTGAGTTCTGACTTCTTTTAAGACGTTTGTGCCTAGTTCGAGACGTTTGATTTTAGACAGTATATGTGTTTTTGGCTCGTTTAGGGCATAAACGGAATCAGATTTCCGCAAACGAAGTATCGTTATTTTCCGCTTGAATTTCTCTACGAGTTAGTCACTTGTATACAGTTTTGGACTCGTTTGATGTGGTTGGTCAATTGTGTAGGTCTCCAGCCAGTTGAGTATGCGAGACCCATGAAGGCGATAGGACCTGCGATTCTCGTCCCCATTCCTCCTGTGTTTCCTGGTAGAGTGATTTGCTTTAATATCAAGATTTAATAAAACTAAGTGCATGCTTAGAAGAACTTAATTGAACCATAGGGCGTGAAATGAACTCTAGGGAAAAAATGAACGAATATTGCTTGGGCTACATTGTCTTCCTTGAGATGCATGTTAAATCAATTTGCTAACAAATGTATTATTATATTGATATGATGCTATCTTTAGAAAAACACAAGCTGCCTGTTATACGAATGAAACCCGTAATGTGAATAGTGAGATCTGAATGTTGGGAAATGGAATGAAAGGAATACAAGTATGAACCTTAAGGAGAATTAAGAGGATTCCTGTGCATGGAAAGAACTTAGTAAGTAGATGGGAAGTGAGCTGGTCCTTGTGTACGCAGTACCAAGGAGAGCAACGGTCCCTTTAGTGTAGAGGAGAGCTAGCCGTCCCTTTAGGTTGAGACCCGGGGTTAGGCCTAGTCACTCTACACCGACTTCTATTTGGCTCTTGTGTACGTGGTACCGAGGTGAGCTACTTAGTGTACGGAGGGAGTTAGCCGCCCCACTAGGCTCAGGATTAGGACTAACTGCCCTATACCGACTCTTGTTAGGCTCACTAGGGCAAACCGGGATAGTCGGATGAAGGTACGCGGACTGTGGAGGGGCGAGACCCCTATTCTGAGATGGCTAGGCCCTATACTGTTCCGTGCTGTACCTTTAGATGCACTTGCTAGTGGAAACGACTGATCGCGTGTTAGTGCGGGATAGTTACCCGTGCCCTTATCACGCGTGCCGTAGTCACCGCTACGTTACGACTGTGACCTCGGGGTGGTTGACTGGGTGTAGGATTACTACGGGGGACTCTCCCGACTAGGAGAGCACCACATGTACATCCTACATCACGGAAAAGATTGCAATCAAGATTGTTCTCGTGAGGAACCGACTAGATCAAGAAATAACTAGATGAATAAAGGAGCACACAAATTAGAACTACTTGGTTGAGCTAAATGAAAATTAATAATTAGTTGTTTGTCTTAATTGCATATATGGTTTAATCACCACTCTACCCAGCGTTCGTTGATTCCAGAATTTTATAACTTTGTTTAGGTCAGGGAATTGAGTAACCAGTACCACCGGCTATGGAGGTAGTTGGACCCAGTCGAGCCTAGCCTTAGCTGTCGACATTTTTTGTTCCAGTACGCTTTTTTTTGTGGTAGTGAGTATTTTCTTATATCTAATACTGGTCAGTTACTTTTTCGTTGATGTTGTTGTGATGACCTGAAATATTATGAAATATTTCGTTCTGTTTTCTTTACTGTCTCCGTATTATTTTTTGCTTAGTTACATTGTACTTGTGGTTGTGGTATATTTTTCTTCTTTTGGTTATTTCTCGTTGGACGACTAGGTCTTGGGATTAGTCGAGGCGGGCCGGTCTCGGGTCCTATAGGGATCTAGGATCGGGTCGTAACACTAAATCACCTGAATTAAGCTAGAACCTAGCATAACTTACGATTAATGCATTCATAGGCATCATAATTTGCACAATAGTTAGTTTATTAGTCAGATAGATAATATCGTCTGTTTATGACATAAAAGAGATGATTTTAATCGCAGATGATTCGAAGCCGCGGATGTCAGATCAGACCAGACAAATTTGATCAATACGACGACTGGTGTCCAACGCTTTCGAAATCATCTCAATCAGACTAGGACACCTTGTGCAGTCCATAAAAGAATGGAGATTATAAAGCCAAAGGACAAAGATCCGAGCTTCAGATGAAGAATCTAACCGCACGGATGAATCCGGATCGACGATCGCAATCCAACGACATAAAAATCAACTCAATCGGAGGTTTACATCACTGGATATAAGGAAAAGAAGATGAACGGCTATGATGGCGCCATGTGGTGCCATCATAGCCGCTCTCTCACCACCGCCCCATCTAGAAAGACCGCACTGCACGCTGTGGGTCATTGGATCTTCATTTAACGGTCACGAGCGTTCCACATTGCTCGCCTAGACTGGATAAGCATAAATAGAAACAAACAAGTATATATAACAGAAGTTTGCACAGCACGTTGGCTCACATGCACGTGCGGAAGCGTGTGACGTGCGTTCGAGTTGTGTGCTGTGCGAAATTGAAGCGCTGCTGGGTGCAGGCACGGGCGTGGGCGCAATTGCGCAATCGAAGGGCAGAGGCGCGAGCACGTGGTGTGATCAGAGCGCGCCACGGCCGGACTTGCGATCCTACGCGCTTTGCGAGATCAAGAAGGCGAGGCAAGCGCGCTCGAGCCGTCCGATCTCACGATCGAACAGCTGAGGATCAGGTGCTGAAAAGGGCTTTGCGGGTGCGCGCGCAGAGAGAGGTTGTTGCAGCGGGAGCGCGAGGAGGAAGCGGGGCTGTGCGATAACTATCCAAGGGTGTAGCGAGCGCCACGTGTCAGCCAGGGATTAAATCCACGCGATGGAGGCGAATTTGAAGTTTTTTTGAGGCCAGATCTAATCCGTTGATCTCCCGATCAATGGATCTGATCAAACAGGAGTTACACGAGATTAAAGGTTAAAATACCTTTTTTGCTCTCTATAAAAGCTATAAAAAAAGGCCCAGGACCCTCCCTGTTGAAGCATCTTTCTCTCTTCCATCAACTCCAGAAATCTTCCACATTCTCTGCAACTCTCCGTCCCTTTGCAACTCCTCTTCGATCTTCGTCCCGGCGCTCTGGATCTGAGGTGGTGCCGCATCTCGCACAAGTATCCCACAAGCGGCGTCGTTTCTCTGTCACTTTTCTCTCTCCCTATCTCTCTTTCTATCTGTTTCTATTTAGTATAGCGATTTCTACTGGGAAACTCTTTATCAATGCAATGAAATTTGATCTTATAAATATCTGATGTCTCTTTGTACATATATACATATATAAATACCTATTTTATTGAAAAGCTTCTGCAAATATCGAGATTGCCTCCCTGCGAATAACCTGATACTCACCGATTTTATAAATATTATCTGTTGACGTGTTTTCGCGCTATACTACAACTGGATTAATATTTTAAAATGTGAATTACATGTCGAACAAGTTGACGCCGTTGTCGTGGAGGCAATGAAAATTTTTGAAGCTTTCTTTGGTGCTTATTCGAGATCTCTAACTTGTTATTTTTCCGTTAATTTCAAGAAGAAAGGAAATTTGAATCGGACACGCCAACGAAGAAATCATGAGTTCGAACCTCAGGTAAGTATCCATAGTTTATATTAGTTAGATCTATAATTTGCTTGAACCCTATCATTAGTTAGAATTTTTTGTATAAAAAAATATCTTGATTTTCGGGCTAAAATAAAGTTTTACCTTAAAAATTCAATTCCTAGAGATCCGTATGTCAAAAAATTCTCAAATTTTTACTGGACGTATATTTCAAAGTTAGGAACAACATATCCAAATTTTGCGCAAATTAGAGTTATAAAAAAATTTTAAAAATTCACGAACTGATCTGTTATTAATACGGTTATTGTTTTTGATTTTTCGGAGTTTAAAATATCAAAGAAATTTTTATACAACTCCGATTGACTTGAAATTTAAGGCATTGAATTTTTGAGATAATTAAGAATTTAGGAAAAATGTGAAAATTATTTCTTGCATTTTTGATTGCACGGATTATCCAATCACCAACTGGAAGTTAAAATCGACTGCAAAATCCCCAGTATACTTTAAATCAGAAAAAAAAGGAAACGTGCATTAAAAATTCTTGAAAAATATTTTCTGAGTACCTAGTTAGTGATGCAAGAAGACATCGATTGCATTGCTTGGGTCGCACTACTCATCTGATTTTGACTTAAAAGAACATGTAGAACTATTTGCGCTTAGGGTTCCACATTAAGGATAGAGCACACTTGTATTTCCATACTTAAAGGAATCTATCAAACAAATTGGGATTTGCTAAACTCTTGTGTGCCTCATCAAAACCTTAATTGAAAATATTAACCCAAGTGAACCTTAAAATGCATTAACACAAGCATTTGAATCTTAAAATTCATTTCATCATAAGAAATTGCTTGTGAACCCTGTTTGCTTGAGCACTTCACACATTTCAAAATCAATTTTAAGGGCAAACACCCCCTAATGCCCATCATATTCCAAAAACACATCAAACCCACACCTAAAACTGAGTAGACGTGCCCTAGGCAGGACTAATAGATTTGGGAACTTGAAACTAGATTGGACTAAGGTTAAGACCTTGTTTACTTGGATCCACTGGTGACAAGAAAGGTTGGTGCGGTAACTACGTTAATATTTAGTGTTGTCCTACAGTGTAAGGTGTCCTAAGGGGTCCTACCCTTCTGGTCAGCCAAGTAATTTAAGGGTTGATCTAACCCAATCGTGTTTTGGGGAGCTAAGATCAGGTCTATTTAAGGTTGACACTCTAAAGACCAGTTTGATTGCTTGTATTAAAAGGGTGGGGTATTCTCTCATCTGTCTTCTCTCTCTCATCTATTAACCTTCTTTTGGTACATGGATGCTAAAAGGTTTCTGAACCTTGATTTGGTACCACCTTTAGAGAGTAAACTAAGAAGAAGACCTTATTTTTCTAAATACATTCCAATGACTAATTGCCATGAGGAAGAATTGATTGAGGAGGAAACCATGGACCCATACTCTTTTGCCTCACACTATTCTCCCTACACCAACCCTTCCCTTCAACTTCTTCAGGATGGGAGAACTCTCCTTAACACTCAGGATTTGATTCCCTTGCCTACACCTCATATTCCCTGGGTATAGTTAGGCCTACCTTGAATTCCACACAAATAGCTGGATATCAAGGATCTTTACAACCTCAAAAGACACTCTCCATGTAGGACTAGCACCTGATTGGCATGACCAACTATCTTGACCGGTTCAGCCAAACTCATCTCTCCTTAGATCAGGGATATGCTTCAGAATCCCAATACCTAGAATATCAATCCTATCCTCGAAATCACTTTACAAATTATCCCAATTCCATCCAAACAACTTTACCTTCTCATTGGGATAACCCTACAACACCAAACTAAGGATATGATTCTTACCCTAGGTATTCAGAAGATAGATATTCTGATTCAACTGAGGAAAGAAATCCTAGAAATTATTATCCTCAGCCTGATCAAATCCCTGACCATGACGGTGATCTTGAGATCACCCAATTACTCCAAGTAGTTCAGGGGATAAGAGAAGCTAATAAAATAAATATAGATAATCTGACAAAACAGCTCAATAGAATCTGGAAAGCACAAGGTGAGTATGCCACGAGTTGGTAGTAAGCCATTCAAGGTTGAGGATCTAACCTTAAGTATGACATCTTATCCAATCCCAACCTCTACATACACTAAGGCCACCTACTAGCCCTGTGATTATACAGAATAGATCCTTTTTGATATCTCAAAAACTGACTTTGAGGAGGAAGGCTCACTTGAGGAATTACATCTTGATTTAGGCCGTGAATTGTAACCATTCTAGTTTGAAGAGCCAATCCATGGTGAGTTGGAGTATGAGTCTTTCATATTTAAAGACACACAATTGGACTACATGTTTGATTTGGGAAAATCAGAGCAAGATCAAGAATATAGAAAGATTAGGGATAGTGACACTCTTAGCCAAGCATGGTTGAATGGCTCTGATGCCATCTTGTCTGAGGATTACCATGATCAGATATGCTTAAACGATTTGATATCTGGATTTGGCGATACTAATCATTCTAAGATATCCCATATTGAAGCCGAATCTACTTTCACTTTTGTTTCAGCTAATTCACACCCTTCTCTTCCCATCCACCAGAGTCCTGAGGAAAACCCTAACTCTTATCCTTAACATCTCGAGATTGAACATGACAAACAATCCCCTTATGAAAAAGATGTTGAAGAAATTACAGAATTACTGGAGATGACTTATGAGAATCTATCTGAAGAAGCAAATAATTTAGTTGAATCATGGAATCTTGAGGAGTTTGATTTGACTGATGAGGTACAGAAAAATAATCCCTTAGAAGATGTAATTCAAGAGAAAGACAATTGGGATCAAATTCAGAAGTCCACAGAACTAAAAGGATTCGAGATCTTGACTAGTCTAGATTCTGATCTTACTCCCCCTTGGGCTGTGATTTTAAGGAATAATGAATTTCTGTCCATTACATTTGAAGACTTGCATCATGATTTGGGCGACTCAAATAAGATTTTTGATCACCCCAGGGATAAAACTGAGGATTCTGATAAGTCTGGAACTAGTGAGATGGACGACTGGATCTTATTTGACTCACCTACTCGACATCCATCCATATCTAACTTGACTTGCGAAGTGGTTTATTATACTATTTCAGACTACACCACTTGGGTCCCTCCTTTTATTTCCCATCACTTTCAGGACCCATATGATTTATTCCCTATAAACCACCCTGTATCCACCTCATCTACCTTCCTCATGCATCACATCTTAAGGGTGCCATTATCTACTTTCCACTATGGCACCTGCACTAGTATTTCTCTCTTTTGTAGCATCTGGCTGTAAATAGTTTCAAGCCTATTCACTTTATTTTTCTGACCTTTTGGGCTTGGTATTCACCATCGACTGATCTGCATTTGTGGATCACTGGTTCTTGCATTACATGATCACATCTTCATTTTAATCTTGACTCAACCTATTTATTTGAACTCTATCTTTGGGTTTAAGTCCGACAAATGACGTTAAACTTAGCGCTGGCTGGGACATAACCCAATACTTTGTACAGGTAGCTCTGCATCCTTTGCATCTATGCTGACCTGGATTAACAAGAATAGTCAGGTGATATGCCCTCCTCTTGTTTATTATATTTTGATTTTCATGCATACATTTCAACGAAGACATTGTATTGAATATGTATGGGGGGTGGACATTGCATGTTTAATTTTTATGTCAAAAAAAAAATTGCATTTAGGCATAAATAATTTTTATTAAGGTTTTATTAGGGATTTATTCTTAAGTTTAGAATCCAGCATAATTTTACACTTACACGTAGAATTTGCAATGGATCCTCTGTGAAGATCGATAAACATCTCTAGTTTATCGAGAAGAAGCAATACTTCTCCTAAACCCTTAGATAGTACTTAGGGAGTCAGGTAAACTATCTTCTAACAGATCCACCAAATAAGTGTGAGGTGAGAGTAGAAAGTTTATTGGTACTCTAAGGCTAGTATGAGGAATCTTAAACTCTGGATAATGAGATAATGATACTCGGAGTTAGGCATAGTTTTCGCTCTCGATTTCTGTGTACAAATTCTTAGTGCGAATCTCTTGAGAGCCACCAAATAAGACAAATACGCAGAGAGTGGGTTCTGATAAAACTAGGACTGAGGTAGATGGATATTATCGTCTTTTACGGAATTATCGGCTGAAGGAGGGTATTAATGTTAAGGTCAGAAATACATTGTCCTATCCATTCCCTTCCTGGTGTCGAGAATATGCACTTCCACCAAATAAGCCACCTGATATCCTCTTGAACACCCATAATCTCGAATAATGCATCGTAAATAAAAGTTCGTATGCTATTCTTCGTTGCATTAGTAGATATTTGAATGTGGAAAAGAAAAAGAGAGAGAAGAAAAATATATACATATATATACATTTATAGAAAAAATAGAGGAAAAAGAAAAGAAAAGGCAAAATATATACATAGAAAAAATTTAGAAAGAAAGAAAAAGTAGAGTTTATAAGTGTTTTTAGAATTTATTCCAAGTGTAATGAGGCAACATCTATTACTCTTACGATTCACCAAATAGAGCCTTGACCTACTTTTCTGTATTTCTGGCAGCCTGAATACAGGCTGAGGAATCCTGACTTAGTCTTAGAGTTATCAGAGCCTAATCAAAGTGTTAATGCCAGGAGAGACTACCAAATATACTGATAAATCTGGTGAGATTGTGAGTTCAAAAAGAAAAGATAAGAAAAAGAAAGAGAAAGAGAAGGAAAGAGAGAGAATGAGTACAAATGAACTAAAGAGAGCACAGTTTCTCACATCTTTCTGAGTTGAATTATTTTATAATCTGGAAACCTAGGTTCTAAAGTACTAGTCTATATGTAGCAAAAGATGAGTGCGAGCCACCAAATACAAATCTACTTGACTCAGAAATCTTCTACCTAAGTTAAAAGTCGGGGCTGAATATACAAGTTACTTTATAATCCCGAGGGAAGTAGTTTACCTATCCCAATAGATTTTTAGTAAGGATCAAGTATGAGCTTTAGATGAAGATTGGCTTTCACTTGGAAATGTTGCATAGGCTACAACAAAACACAATCACGATTATCTAGAGTACTAAAGCTTCGGATGAAAACAAAAGACATAAACCTCTAGTCAAACTCTTGATAAAAATTACTCATGTAGGACCACTTTGCATTTAGTCATGCATTTGCTAGGGATTAACAAGATTTAGGCATGGGGGTATGATTGTACAGTAATCATGCAACCAAAATCACCTGAATGAAGCTAGAACCTAGCATAACTTAGGATTAATACATTCATAGGCATCGTAATTTGCACAATAGTTAGTTTATTAGTCAGATAGATAATATCGTCACTTTATGACATAAAAGAGAGATGATTTTAATCGCAGATGATTCGAAGCCGTGGATGTCAGATCAGACCGGACAGATCTGATCAGTATGACGATGGGTGTCCAACGCTTCTGAAATCGTCTCGATCAGACAACTAGGGTATCTTGTGCAGTCCATAAAAGAACGAAGATTATAAAGCCAAAGGACAAAGATCCGAGCTTCAGATGAAGAATCTAACTGCACGGATGAATCCAGATCGACGATCGCAATCCAACGACGCAAAAATCAGCTCGATCGGATGTCTACATCACCGGATACAAGGAAAAGAAGATGAACGGCCATGATGGCGCCACGTGGCACTATCACAACCGCTCTCTCACCACCGCCCCATCTAGGAAGACCGCACTGCATGCTGTGGGATATTGGATCTTCATCAACGGCCACGAGCACTTCATGTCGCCTGCCCATATCGGATAAGCATAAATAAAAATAAATAAGTATATATAACAGAAGGTTCGCGCAGCACATTGGCTTACGCGCATGCACGGAAGCACGTGACCCGCGTTCGAGCCATGTGCTGTGCGAAATTGAAGCGGTGCTAGATGCAAGCGTGGGCATAATTGCGTGATCGGAGGGTGGAGGTGCGAGCACACGGTGCAATCAGAGCGCGTCGCGGGCAAACGTGCGATCCCACATGCTTTACGAGTCAGGAAGGCAAGGCAAGTGCGCTCGAGCCGTCTGATCTCATGATCGAACGTCTGAGGATCAGGTGCTGAAAAGGGCCTTGCAGGTGCATGCGCAGAGAGAGGTTGTTGCAGTGGACGTGCAAGGAGGAAGCGGGGTCGTGCGATCATGATCCAAGGGTGTAGCGAGTGCCACGTGTCAGCCAGGGATTAAATCCACGTGATGGAGGTGAATTTGAAGTTTTTTTTTGAGGCTAGTTCTGATCCGTTGATCTCCCGATTAATGGATATGATCAAACAGGAGTTGCTACATGAGATTAAGGACTAAAATACCCTTTTTGCCCTTCACAAAAGCTATAAAAGAAGGCCCAAGACCCCCCAGTTGAAGCATCTCGCTCTCTTCCATCAACTTCAGATATCTTTCACCTTCTCTGCAACTCTGTTCCTCTGTAACTCCGCTCCGATCTTCGTCCCGACGCTCTGGATCTTAAGTGTTGCCACATTTCGCATAAGCATCCCACAAGCGACGTCGTTTCTCTGCCACTTTCTTCTCTCTCTCTTTCTATCTCTCTCTCTCTCTCTCTCTCTCTTTCTATCTGTTTTATTTAGCATAGTGATTTCTACTGTGAAAAACTCTTTATCAATGTAATGAAATTTGATCTTATAAATATCAGATATCTCTTTGTACATATATACATATATAAATACCTGTTTTATTGAAAAGCTTTTGCAAATATCGAGATTGCTTCCTTGCGAACGACCCGGTACTCACCGATTTTATAAATATTATTTGTCGATGTGTTTTCGCGTTATACTACAATTGAAATAATATTTTAAAATGCAAATTATGTGCCGAACAATTAGTCATACTACTCTAACTTGGGAAGGAATTTTGCAGCCTTGATGGGCCTCACCATCTTCAACTTTTACTCTGGATCAAGCTGCATTGGCTATTGTATCCAGAGGTATCGAACCAATAGGAACAGTAGGATCCAATTCCCCAAACAGTAGGATCCAATTCTCCAAGTGAATCAACATCATGACCACCATCATAATAATCGTTGTACACATCAACTTCATCAGTTTTCGCCGACTTGTCCGCATCCAATTGCTCCTCCAGTAGGCGAACCTCATGCTGGCAGGCAAAATCAGCGCAGGATGTGAATGTTTAATTGCCTGGGAGGTGGTTGAAAATTCCTCCACCTTTTCCAGGAGAGAATCTGGGCTAAGAACAGTAGCATCAATCAGCATACCCTTCTTAGATTCAATAGCCCGATTCCAGAGTCTCAGCATTCTAGGACTAGAGATTTCCTTTCCAGTAGACTGTATTCTTCTGATACTTGATTTGTCTGCAGAAATATTAGCAGAATATGAGTAAAATTGGAGATTGATCACCCAGAAGAGAATTCGACCCAAAGGAGAGACATTCCAAATAGCTCAAAATTAATGTTATATGCTTGGATATTATGTCATTCCATGTTGCCATGCAGTTTAACAACATTTTAAGTAAGAATCTGAAGAGGATATTTGCTAGTTGTGAAAACCTACTATGCTGCTTGCATGAAATGAAATTCGGAAGCAGAGATTAAAAATTTCCCAGAATTAATCTCAAGAATCAAAGTTGTACCTTAAGCAAATGGTTTTTATTACTATTCTACGAAATGCTCACCTGAATTGTCAGATGTAGTTGCATCACTGCCTCCATCTGCAGAGTGATGATTGGGATCTAAATTCCAAGGTTTCAGATATCTTCATTTCCAATTTTTACCTTGCCACATCAATATTTGCTTGTCATCAAATGAAAGCAGAATGCAGCGGATCAAATCCTTAGAAAACAAAGTGTTACAGAATTAGGAAAGTGGTATTAGGAAAGAGTTAAGTTAGTCTATTTTGCTAAGTTTGAAAGTCTTGAGTCTTGTTTTAGTATTCTTGTTTTCATTTTCTATTTCTGTTAGGATTTGTTATCCCCATATAAAGGAGGTTAGGGATTTCTTTTTAATAATGAGAGTCATTTTTCTTTTCCTTTGACACAAAGAAAAATAGAAAATATTGCAACAATTACGGTAGCTAAGCACTTGATGCATGGGAGTTATTGTAGCTATCCTCAAAGAATGATTGAATAAAGCTCAAGTACCACAAACTTTTTTTTTTTTGAGGACAGGTACCGCAAACTGTTCAACCGTGCCAATTAAGCAGGCAAGCATGTCAAACCATGAGCTTGGCACCGATTCTCTTGTAATCAGTTGGATTAAGCCCTCGGTAGTTTATCTTCACCAGAGAACATTCCTCAAAAGCATCTCTGACATGCTTCACAAGGTTCAAGTAAATCCCATTTTTGGCTGTGGAAAGGAACAACTGAGAATAAGACAGGGATTAAGAAACTAAAATGAGTATTGAACATAGCAAAACTTGAAAATGTAGCCAGGTAAGAAAACGAAGATTCCCATAAAATACTGGCAAAATGGTTCTATTCTACTTTTGGCTTAAATGGTGCTGCGTCGCTAGCATTCAGAGAAAAATAGATGCAAGAAAAGGGTATGGCTAGTCACCCCAAATCCGTGCTTGTTGACATGGCTAGTTACCCCTACAATGCTTGTTCTTATTTTCCCATATTTATGAGGATAACAAAGTTGAGGTTGATAGATTGACAGAATATCTGACTGATCCATCTCTATTGGCTAGCAAAGTATGGAATGGGTAAGATCAAATACCCTTTGGATACGTAACCCTACTAGTGAGGAGCATTACATAAACAACCATCTGATGGAAAGCCATTTCCTTTAGATAAATGGGGATGATAGTGCCTTATTTAATAAATTCAGAAAAGAACCTTTTTTAAGTCCCATCTTTTTTATACCAATAGATGAAGATAGTATGAAATCTTAGTTGTGAAAAAAGATGCTCCATTAAGAGATGGTTTGAGATGCATTTAACAACATTCATGAAGGTGATTAGGAAGATGAGAGAGGGAGAGGGAGAGAGAGGTCTGGCGACGGGGGCGGGGAGGTTTGGCACGGGTTGGACGGTGGTGGGCAGGAGCTCGAGGAAGGTTGCGGCGCCGGTGAAATGCTTCAAATGCCTTGGTGAGGGGCACGTGGCGGCGGTGTGCAGGGACCCGGTGCGGTGTCTGCGGTGCGGCGCCCTGGGTCATCGGAGGTTGAGCTGTGGGCGGCGGAGGTCGGGTGTAGGGATCTCCTCGGGGAGAGGGGAGACACGTCCGCCCCCTCCGGAGGGAGTGCCCCTCGTGGAGGTTGAAGCGCCGTGGTCGGAAGAGATGGGCGCGTTGGAAGGAAGGCTGTCGTTGGCACTGGTGGCGGTGGTTTTGGAGGGGTCGGTGGAGGTGGAAGCCCTGAGGGAGGCGGTCGCCGCCTACTTGGGGATCGATGGAGGTCGGTTGGGGGTGGCCTCTCTGGGAGGCGGGCAGATGGTGGTGCTGGGACTGAGTCGGGTGGAGTTGAGGCGGGTGGTTTTCAGGGTGCTCCGGTGTGTTGGTGGTGTGGCGAGATGCTGGTGGCCGGTCAGGTCTGATGGACTTTGGCGGAGAGACCGCCGACAGGCGTGAGGAGGGTCTTGATTGAGGGGATCCCGCTTTTCCTCCGCACGGTGGAGGTGGTGGCGGCGGTGGTTGCCCCTTTTGCAAGGTTATGCGGATGCGGGGGCCTTGGCCTGAAGGCGGCTAATCTGTCGCGGGTTGAGGTGTGGGTGGAGATGAGGCTGGGCAGCGGTTGGTGGAGAGGTCGGTGCTCAGGTGGGATAGCTCTGCCTGGCTCCTTCGTGTTTCCTGGGGTTCCGAGAACCCTAGGTCTTATGCTGAGGTGGTGGATGGCGGAGCGGTGGCGGTGTGTGGAGGCGGTAGAGGCGGGCGGGCGGAGGAGGGCCGGACCGCCCTCAGGAAGGTCGAGGGTCGTGGCGATGATTGCGGCGGGGATCGCGAGGTGGCTGCGATTTCCGTGGCGCAATCGATGGCAGACGAAGGGGCGGGAATGCGAAGGTCGCTGCGACCTTTGCGGAGGGGTTGGGGGAGGTGAATGCGGCGCTGAGGTCGGGTGGTTCTGCTGATTGCGGGTGCGTTGGCGGCGTCGCTTCGAGTCCTGGCTTTGAAGGAGTGGTGGTTGGTGGACCCGGGTCGGGTGTACGGGACCCGGTTACGGAATCTGAGGGCCCCGGTGCTGTTGCTGGGTCGGGCTTTCTTGCGCGGGCGACTCCGCGCTGCTGGATCTATGTGGAGGAGAGGCGGGATGTTGTTGGAGAGGACTCGAGGCACCCTTTGGCTGATCCGATCCGAGTGGAGAAGGGGGTGGCAGGACAGAGCACGATTAGCAGAGAGGGGGGCGGGCGACGACGGGAGCGAAAGGGGGCCGGATTGCAGAGACTCTTCTACCGGCCGCGGTGGTCGTACCGTAGGGGTTTGGCTCGGAAGACCCCGTCTGGGGGGGTGGCTAGGGTCGACCGACGTCGGTCGTCGGAGGGGCTGGGTACGCCAGGTGGAGCCAGGTGGGGCCTGACGTGGTTTTTCTCCAAGAGACGAAGTGGGGGAGCTGTGATGGAAGGTTGTGGAGGGAGGTGGGGGGAGGGAGTTGTGGGGGCTTCCTAGTCCTGGATGCGGTTGGGAGTGCGGGGGGAATTGCAGTGGGGTGGAGGGAGGAGGAATTCTCCTTGCTGGACACTCTGGTTGGATCCCATGTAGTCACTGTCAGACTTCAGAGACGTCGGGACGACACGTGCTTGCTCTTTTCCTCGGTTTATGGCCTGACGGAGGGTCGAAGTAGATAGGTCTTATGGGAAGATCTGAACCAGATTGCGGCAGCTTTCCAGGGGGTTCCTTGGTTGATTGGTGGTGACTTTAACGTTACTCTGTGGGCTGAAGATAGACCGGGCGACCGAGGAGGTTTGGACCAGGGCTCTGAGGCGTTTGCAGACTTTGTGGCAGACCAGAGGCTGGTTGATATGCCTCTGTCGTCCTGTCTCTACACTTGGAGGAATTCTGGAGGACAGCGATCCCGTATTGACAGATTTCTGGTTTCGACGACGATGGCAGAATTGTTCCCGCTGGCGGAGGTTAGGCCTTTGGAGCACCCGTTCTCGGATCACACCCCCTTGCTGTGGGCGTCGCACGAGGATTGGAGGCATGGCACTTACTTTAAGTTTGACAAAGCGTGGCTCATGGAGGAGGGCTTTAGGGGTTTGATTGAGGAACGATGGAAGTCGTTTCAGGCGGATGGATCGGCGGCTGCCAGACTTGAAGCGAAACTGAAGGAATTGAGATCTTTCTTGAAGACCCACATCAAACAGGTTAGGAAGGAACGTGGGAGGAAGAAAGAGGAGGCTCTTGCTGCGATTACACGACTGGACAGGGCAGAGGATGTTGGGCTCCTTTCAGAAGATGATAGGGTTTACAAAGCGAGGCAGATTCAGGTGATTCAAGAGGAAGACTGGAAAGCGGAGGTGGAGTGGAGGGTGAGATCTAGGCAGAAGTGGCTGAAGGAAGGTGATTCCAACACCCATTTTTTTCATATGGTTGCGTCGGGTAGGAGGAGGAATTGGATTGACAGATTGGTGTTAGATGGGGAGGAGTTTGTGGGAAGGGAAGTTGTGGGAGGGGCAGCTGCGAGTTATTTTAGAGATTTTACGGGGTGGAGACGGGGGGGAAGGTGGAGGTGGTTAGGATCTGGGATACCATAGATCCGGGAGACAGACACTGAACTCTTGACGGGGTCGTTTGGGGAGGATGAAGTCTGTGAGGCGGTTTGGGGGTTGAATGCGGATGGATGTCCAGGGTCGGATGGCTTTCCGGTTGCCTTTTACAGAGAGTTCTGGTCGGTGGTGAAGGATGATGTAATGCAAGTGGTGCAAGAGTTTAGAACGGGCAACCTGGGTTTCGATAGGCTGAACAGGTTCTATATGTTCTTATTACCGAAGAGGGAGGGTGCTGAGGAGATTCAGGAGTACAGACCGATAGCTCTTTCGAATGCTATCTACCTGGTGGTGGCGAAACTTCTGGCGAATAGATTGAGGACACTGGGTGGGATTATAGACCCGGTGCAGACGGCCTTTGTTCTTGGCAGGAATATTTTGGAGGGTTTTGTGATGGCCTCGGAAATCCTCTCATCTTGGAAAAGAAATAAGAAGAAAGCTTTCTTATGGAAGGTTGATTTCAGTAAAGCTTACGACTTGATCCAGTGGTCGTTTCTTTGGGCGTCTTTGATGAGGAAGGGGTTTCCGTCGATGTGGATTGAATGGATGAAAAGGTGTGTCACCACGACGTCTTTTTCGGTTCTTATCAACGGAAACCCGGCTGGGGGTTGGGTCCAACCTAAGAGGGGGGTGAGGCAGGGTTGTCTGCTGGCCCCGATGCTCTTTGTGATTGCCGTGGATGCTCTTACTAGGGCGGCGAGGAGGTCGTGTGAGAGTCAGTTGGTAAGTGGTTTCTCCTTGAGGGATGGGACGAGCATCCCACTGCTCCAGGATGCGGATGATCCGATCTTCTTCATTGAAGGTGGAGAAAAGGAGGCCAGAATGTTGAGGTTCCTTGTTTTCTTACTGGGTGAAGTGTCTGGATTGCAGATAAACCTGGCTAAGTCAGAGTTTATCCTTTTCAACATGACTGAGACAGAGGCGAGGGGATGCAGTTTGGGTCTTGGCACGGAGCAGGGTAAACTTCCGATTAAATATTTGGGCCTGCCATTGTCGGATGGGAGGATTCTGGTGAGAGACTGGACCTCCCTGGTGGAGAGGCTGGTTGGGAGGTTGGAGGGGTGGGCATCCAGGCTTCTATCTAGAGGAGGGAGGTTGGTCCTACTCAAGGCGATTCTGTCGGCGATGCTGTCATATTTCATTTCGGTACTGAAGATGCCTCGATAAGTGATTGCAAAGATTGAGCGAACTATGAGGAGTTTCTTTTGGTCCAATCAGGGGGCGAGTGGAAAGGGTGCCAGGTTGGTTGCTTGGGAGGAGGTTTGTAGACCGCTGGAAGATGGGGGGCTCGGTGTGAGGGATCTGGGGAGATTAAATGACAGTCTGTTGGCGAAATGGGTGGGGTGCCTGTTGGGAGGAAGGGGGGATTTGTTGGGCAAGGTGTTTGAGACGGCGTATGGCTGTCCGATGCGTTGGGATCTCCTGGTGTCTCCGCCTAGGGATGCTTCTCACTTTCTGAAAGGCTTGTCGACGGTGGCCCCTAGGGTGAGGAACTGCTTTGTCCCTGTGTTGGGAGCAGGGGAGATTTTCAGGTTCTGGTAGGATGAATGGACCGGTGATGGAGCACTTTGCAGAAGATTTCAGAGACTGTTTGCCTTATCCCAGGACAAGATGGCATCTGTGGCTGAGGTGTGGGAGAATGGGTGGTGCCCGCGCTTCGTTAGCAGTTTATCAGATGCGAGAACGCTTGATTTTCAGACCTTGTTGAGTTGGAGGGACTGCATCCGACGGCTGGTACAGACATGTTTGGTTGGGATGAAGGTGAGTTTTCGGTTGCGGCCGCATACAGGAGGTTGTCCATTGGTGGTCCAGAGGTGGAGCTGGATCTGATAAGGGACTGCAGACAGATTTGGAAAGCCGCGTGTCCGCTGAAAGTCAAGATTTTTGCCTGGCTGCTCAGGAGGAGAAGGCTGGTGACTAAGGTATAGAGGGCAAAGTGGGCTCCTGGAGATTGTAAGGTATGCTCTTTGTGTGGGGGTGGTGAGGAGGACGTTGACCACCTCTTTTTCCCTTGCCATTTTGTGATGCAGATTTGGGACAGAATGGGTGGGAGGTGGTGGGAGTACCGGCTGTTTGAGGAATTCTGGCGTAGTCTCAGAAGTGGAGGTGGTGTTGGCGGTCAGTTTGTTTTTCGTACTAAGAAGGAGAAAGTCAGGCCGTTGGCAGTCCTTTGGGGAGTTTGGTTGGGCAGAAATGCGGTGGTTTTTCGGGGCCAGAAACCTTACATAAAGAATTTTGAGTCTATTGACTCTTTGTTTTCTCTTTGGGCTGATTCTTTGTGAGTGGGGGACCCCGGTGTCTGCCTGTTGTAATATTATTTTTGTTTGTTTCTAATATATATGGTTTTGGGTAGTTATCACTCTGGATAACTACCCTTTCCTTTTTCAAAAAAAAAAAAAAACATTCATGAAGGCAAAAATTTGAATCCCTTAGTGGAATGACACTATCTTTGCATTGTTCCCTATGACAAATCAAGGATGACCTTGAAAAAATGGAAGTGGAATAGACATACAAGAGAATGATGCAATAGCTTTCACTTTGTTACCTAATTTACAAATAGGGAGTAACTTCTGTCCTTTTTCTCTCGAATCATTTGCCTCTTTCTTTGCCTCTTTCTTTGTCAATCCTTTTGGAGCTTCTTAGATAAGTTTGGGATATACAGGTGCAACTAGCTTCCAAAGCATGACAGGAAAGCGTGAGCGAGTTGCTAGATCATAGTTCCTCCCAAAAAAAAGATAAACAACACCGCTAGAACCATGTATAATCTTCCCCCCAGTTCTTTCCTAGAGTCAATGCACAACATATAGCTTGTGAAGAAAATAAATCCACTATGTGAAATTATGAATTTCAACAAGATTATGTGAATTTAATCACCTCCATTGGTTTTTCTAGATTTCATCTGTTGACTCTCTGGATATGTATGGGTTTTTGAGAGGTGTACATAAACTCAAAGACATGTGATGTACAAAATCGTGCTCATTTGTTGTTTTGTTTTTTTTGTTTTCTCATTTCGTCGGTAGAGCTTGCATGTAGTGGGAGCTTCTTGTATTACAATCATGCATAATATGTTGATTCTTCTTGAGGCTCCAGGCTATAAGAAGAGAAACCTTTCATGTTGCTTGAGATCCCTTACTGACATGGCTAGGGCCTCAGTGGAAATATGAAGTGCAGGTTTAACATCCTTCCTCTTAGGCTAAAATATTCATTTTTTGATTCAGGAGGACTTGATGCTTCTTTGGACTTGATGGTTTGACATAAAATAGGGGACCTAGTTAAGCTGCATGTCTGATAATTTATTCATTTGATGACTCTGCTTGGGCCTTATTTCTCTAGTTTGTGATTTGTTTCCTAAGATGAGAATGAGGCAGGGCTTCAATGTTACCGTAGTTTCTTTTTTTTGGTCTATCCTTTTCGTTACTATGTTTTTTTGGGAAAAAGAAAAATTAAAGCATAAACCAATAACCTGGAACCTGTCATTATTTCACTCAATACTGTCCATTGTGCATTCCTAGGTAAATGGGGATACAATTTTCATAATTGGGAATTTCATGGAGTTTAAGATGGATAATTAGAATGATTCATGGAGCCAACAAAATGCTATGACAGTTAATTGTGAGGATAGGTGTGTTTATATGAAATTTTTTTTTTACTGTCAATTGTGACATGTTAACTGTGCATTGGATTTAATGCAAGAGTATCTAGCAGCAGTGAAAGGTTCTACTTTAGAAGGTTTTTCTTTGAGGTACATGTTTTTTTAGTGTAAACTAAGGCTTTTAAAGTTGTTCTTATACATTAATTCGACCTCCAACCTTTTTTTGGTAATGTTTCTTTGTAAACATGGAATGTGTCAAATTAAATGAATCTTCGTGAAGAATATTAAATGTCTCAGTTGATTTTAAATGTTTATTTCCACTTAGTGATATGGGATATTCTTGTAATGAGAATGGTGATATGGAATATTGAAATTCTCTGAAAAGACCTCAGTTGTAAGAATGCAAACCAAATTTCTTTTACATCAAGCATCCAAGATTCTTAACATGTTCCTAACAAAAAGCTAGAAGGTCCAAATAAATCCAAAATACCCTTAGAAAAATGGGGTTTTAAGATATGTGAAATTGCAAAGTTGAAATAGTTAAATGTCATTACAAAGTTCATATTTACTCAAGTGTCAAAACAAACTTAGTTCTGTTTACACAAATGCAACTAAGGTTAAGCGTAGTTAGATGATTAGAAAATTTAATAGATTTAATGGAAAACATTATTTTGGTCGTATATTACATACTATTTCTCTATATATTATGTTGTCACCTCCAAGTGTAGTGCCACTATCCTCTCGTTGCCATTTCTATGGTAGTTGGAGTGGCCTTCCAAAACTTCAACCTTCTATGTAAGTGTGTCTACATCTGGTTATGGGTTGGCATATCTTTTAAATTCAATGAATCATTGGTCTGTTGCCTACGTTTTTTGGGCTTAGATCATGATTGTAGTTGGAAATAAAATTTTTCCTGGCAATTGTTGTATTCAATTCCATTTCCAAAAATAAAATTTATCATTTTCAATCTTTTGAAGTTATCACATTTGTAGTTTTCTACCAGAGAAAACATTATCTATCAAGTAATATTACATTTAACATTAACAGATTGACATGTCTATCAAATAATACTTGTACGATGATTAGCCATCCATAATATCCACATGACGAGAATAGGTATAGATGTGACTTATACTGGTAGGTCCAAGGTAAAAAATCATTGCTATCTAAGAATGCTGTATCTTTAGGTTCTTTTTTACCTTAGGAATTTATGTTGTTTCTTTGATTTTTTCATTGCAGAGGTTCAATGATAGCAACATGGGGTTTAATGCTTGTGAAAAGGGCTGATTGACATCAAGATGGTCATCTATTGATAAAACATATATGTGCTTTAGAAGTTGGAGCTGTGAATCTTTGACTGAGGCTAGAAGCTTGTTGTGTTAGATTGAAGATGATGGATCGGAAAACATGGAAGTGATGAGGACAAAGGAGCTTGTTTATGGTCAGATTAAAGTTGTGGCAAAAGCAACTATGATTAGTAGTGATGTTTTTTCAAGAGATCCTAATGGATAACATGTTTTTTTAGTTGTATTGACAATTTCTTCCTATATTTTTCATTTCTTTCTTTATGTCACCTTTGTTGCATTAGATTGAAGCTAATCGACAGGATAGCATGGAAGTGACGAAGACAAAGGAGCTTGTTCACATTAAAGTTGTGGTAGAAGATCAGAATGCAATGGTAGCTATAATGGACATGTTTTTTTTTTTTTTTAGGAGATCCTAATAGACACAATGGACATGTTTTCATAATTTTTTCTCATCTTTCTTCGTATCACCCTTGAGAGGGGATTATTTTAATAATTGAGATTATTATGTTTTTTCTAATTTCTTATGTATCCCCTTGAAAGGGGATTATTTTCGTAGTTGAGACTATTATGTTTTTTCTAATTTCAGATATATCCCCTTGAAAGGCTCTTATTGTATTTTATTATTTGAGGATTAATAAAATTGGTGTTGCCTGGATCCTTATGTTTTGGGCTTGATAAAAAAAATTATCTCACTAAAGAATATTAATAGTGGCAAGTAAGTGGTATACAAAGTATCATTAAAGTGAATTAATAGTAGTAATTAAGTGGTATAACTAGGCATCATTAAAGTGAAACAGTAGCAATTAAATGACAAAATAAAACATCATTAAAGTATATAAATAGTTGTGATTTAGTGGCATAAAAAGGTATCATTAAAGTAAATTAATAATGGTGATTTACGGATGTAAATGATTGCTACTAATAATATCAATGGTGACAATGGAATGACAAAAAAATATTATTAAAGTAAATCAATATTAATGATTTAGTGATATAAATAAAAATTATTAAATGGAATATATAGTGATATTAATAATGCTAAATAAACTATCATTAATATAAATTAATAATGATGAAATAATGATAAATAAATTGATATTAAAGAAGATTATTAACAACAGTAATTATAACAAATAAAATGATGTTAATACAAATAATTTAACGGTAATTATATAATTACCGTTAACCTTTCAGTGCCATTACGTGACATTTATTTTAAGCATCGCTAACTTGATGCAGTGGCAAATAGGAGGCCCTAGCGGTATTTTGTGTTAGTAAATTATTCTTTGTTCTCTTGGTCACTTGTGTAATTATCTTTATGAATGCTGTGTTTCGTGATTGGGCCACGTCTTTGCTTTTGACGTAGGAGACGCTTAAGGGTTTCTACATCGATCACTAATATATAAGGAGGACGAGGACTACTGGGCTAAAGGAAGTAATATAAGGGATTGTGAACTTAAGATAATGTTGTACCACTAAATAAAATAGTGCAGAAATGTAATAATCGAGAGTTTTATTATCCTAAAATCTAGAAATTAATTTTTTAAGAGTTCCTTAAGATGGTATAGGGAGGAAGGAACGATGAATAAAAGAGAAAATATAAGAAACGGTCGAATTTTGAATAAGAGATTATGTTCATGGTGTTTTCAAATGATCAAGAGAGTCCTATTAGAAGACTAAAAATGGGTAGGTGCACAACAAATGCAGGCACTGTAATGTTCACTCATGTGACTCATTTAGATGATCAAATAATGAGGTTTAGGTGTCTAAGCTTGGTGACATGTAAATGAGTCAATTGCTAATCACGACAAACTTAACATCTTCGATGCCTCGAGCTCTGACCAATCAAATATAACCTTTAGAGATGGATGTTAGGTCATAAATAGTCTAGGGAAGTCGTGGATTAAGGAGATTTTGGGATGAAACCTCAGTAGAATGATTTGGGTTGAGGAGGTGGAGATGAATCAAGTGGTTGTTGCATTCTTTGACAAGTCGGATGACATATAATGGGCAAAGGATGATGGTGAGGAGGCAGGATGGCATAACCTTTGAGCTCTTTTCCATCGTCTCGTAGTTGTTTGGTGAGTTATGGAACAAGTGGAGGTGTGGTGGTGTAAATGAGACAAGTGGAGAGGACGGTTGGATTTCAACTTGGCGAACTGATCACAAGGTAAGGATTCTTAAGCTTGCTCTAGTTTTTATTTTAGCTTTTATTAGATAGTTGTTGTTGTAGCTTAAATTGATGAGGTTGGTGTAAGGGATGGAGAACCGCAAGTACCTCAATGTACCCTCAAAAAATAATATTGTATGAAAAACTTAAGAGATATTCAAATGATATACAAGGGTGAAGGCTTGATACATGTTTGCATGGGCTTAAGCATTTTGAGTTAGTTGGCCAAAGGTCTATCAAGACTTGTATCTCAATGATGTTCACTAGTTAAAAGCCCGATGGCATGCTCTTTGTGGAATGTTGAAATGTTGCAAGCACTAATGGCTTCTAATCATGGAAGATTATGTTCGAAGTGAAAATACACAGGGGGTGAATAGTGTAATTGTAGTAAATATAAAGTAAATAAAAATTTACAATAACAATCACACAAAGAACACTAGGATTTTCAGGTGGAAACCCCAACTAGGAAAAACTACCACCTAAGTCCACCCGACTTAGCATTTACTGATTGCTAAGCGATTAACTAAACACTAACCACACCACTTTAAATGAGGATGGTGTTCCTCAAGTACAATCCCACCTTCGATCTTTAAATAGATGTTATACCCTTCCATTAGGAAGAGAAGGGGATTTGACAGGATGAACACCCTAATACAATTGCTTAACAATAAAAATGTAATAAGCATAGCCTATAGAGCTTCTAGTAAGATAGAAACCTAAATTAGCTACTATAGGAAAAGTGAACTCCCTGATGACATGAGTAATGTGGAGAGTTGGCACAACAGGAAAGAGTGCCCAAAAGAGTGTAGTGTAGAGCGGAGATTTGGGCTATGGTCTCTTGGAATAATTTTGAGTGGGAAGCTTGTTTATAACTTCCAATGGTGTGTGTGTGGCCAAGGGGTGAACATCTATATTTATAGAGTCCAAGAGAAGCTTCAAGAAGGCTTGGGAGAGATGTTCTAGCCGTTGGAATCAAATTCAAGAAGATTTGGACAAAATCCCATTAAGTTTAGGGCATTCATTGAGTCTGACAACATTATTGGATGCTTGCCTAAAGGCTTAGACATCTCATGCCAATAGATGAGATGTCTAGCTATATAAGATTGTACGTCTAATTCTGAATGGTGATGTTACTGACTTCATTTGGGCTTTTTGCAAGGTACATGGTTCTATGGAATAGACATCTGAAGGAGGAGTATCAGACTTTTGTGACAAAAATTAGATGTCTAAAAATAGAAGGGAAGGTTCCTAGAACTCTTCCTAATCCATTGGATCTTTTGCAGGATACTTGTATCTAAGTGTCAGACATTTATAGGACGTCTGGTCTAACTATTGGACATCTGATAATCATGATTGTCTTGAGAAGTGATTCTTTAAAAAGCTAAGAAAGGTGATTAGGTCTAACAAATCAAGATCTCAGTCAGATTAGTCCTAATGTCTCTTATTGGACGTTTGCGGATGTCTCTGGACATCTGGGGATAATAATATTTCATTGGGTGATAATTTCTCAAGTGTTTCAAGAGAGATTGGTGTGACGACCCAAGTCCTGCCAACCGATGAGATCCGAGTCGTTGGGTGCTAATACAAAGCAACAACATAATATATAAGATCATAGTCACTCAACACAGTCATAGAACATCAATAGCCAAACATTCATTTATAACACATTAAATGAAATAAAGTGTTGACAATTAAAATAAAATCCACCATAGAAAGAAAGAAAGTAGACCAAGTACTCAAGTACTTATACAACCGCAAAAAAGACTGGAAAAAGAAAAGAGTCTAACAAACTGAAGTAAAACTACGTGAGCCACAATGCTCAATATGGACCATCTCTTACAGCAGAGCTTGGTCTCACAACAGAAGGACCAACAGTAGTCGTTACACTTGGTTGCTTAGCAACACCTGAGTATGGAACCAAAGAAATACGTTAGTAAAAACTGAGTAGAGTAGAACAACAATAGCTAAGTAACAACAATAACAAAGACAGCAAGAGAAAGGGTACTATGTCATTAGTTAATCCGTTTATTAATTACCACATTATTCGGTTCACCTTATGCGTTAAGCCTAACTTATTACAGTCGATATCCCGTTAATCAACGCATCGAGGAATAAGGCGATCTTGTGTAACTTCCTGAGATGCAAGACTGGTAAGCCATCTTCTTGGTTGAGAAGGAAACCTATACCCATTGAGTCACCTCAATCCATCTATCATGCCTCGAAAACTTCGGCCCCCAATTAGGGTCAAAGTTCCGGGGAATGGCAATAGAAAAGGTGTTGGTCTATTTAATTCGGGTGGTACCAACTATGTCGAGTTACCAAAGAGTTCCATTTGACAAGAAAATGGAAGAAAACATTGGCAGGATGGCACATAAGCGATAATGTAAAATAGTAACAAAACATTCACTAACAGAAATTTACTTTAAAACAAAAGCATAAAGATTACCTTCCAAACGTCTTCGCAAAAACTTTGTGCAGCGACAATCCCTTGTGTTGATGACACCCAATGGTGAGAACCTGAAAGTAGGTTACAAAGTAGGGATGAGCGAATCACCTCAGTAGGGAATAAACAATTATAGTTTCACTGACCAGCTACAATATTTCATGATAAAAATGCCGATTTATGCATGTTCCTAGACTAATTAGATGCATCTAGCATTGTAAATATTGCATAACATCCATCATATTGCATTTATATTAATTTATATAAATTGTATATTAATTTTATTATATTAATGGCTAGGGAATAGGGCGACACATCTATGGGCTTCAGATGGAAAATTTGACCATACGGATGTGATCAAGATGATGACTGGAGTTCAAAACCTCTGAAATCGCTTTGACAGACCTCCGTAGCATCTTTTACAAACCATAGAAGATCGACGACCAAGGGATAGGATGTCCTAAATCTAGGCCACAAATAAAAGATTCAACCATATGGATGGATTTGAGTCGATGATCGCAGCTCAACGGCGTGAAAATCGCCCCCATTTAGACATCCGTAGCGTCACCTATGAAGAGAAGAAGATGTACGGTCCAGATGGCACCACGTGGTGCCATCCAGACTAACTAAAGTTACTTAAATGCTCCGCTTAGCGTTGCAATGCGCACAAGGAATGATCTGGGCCATTGGATCCGTGATCCAACGACCGTAGATTCGCCATGTCACCCGCACCTACGCCTCTCAGCTTCAAAGACGCGCCCCTCAGATGATCTCCATCGATGGATCTAAGATCCAACGGTCTAGATTCATTTGTGCCCTTTGTAGCATAGTGGGGGAGGGTGAGCCTTCTCAAGCAAAGGCTGCTCATTCGAGTCATGATTCATGGGCATGGTACGATTTAATTGAGCCGCGCGATGGCGATCTAGCGGCATACATGAGGTCGCATAAGAAGGTGTGATGCGCGGCGAAGATAGTGCCATGTGGCACAATGAATGGAACAGAGCACTCATGAGCGATTGTACTTGTACCCTACGCATAATCTCAGCACGTGATGCACTCGTGAATCTAAGCCTTGCAATCGACATCGGATGGCAACGAAGTTCCCTTCACGCGATAGCAGAGCGCAGCTGTGCATGCACGAGCAATCGTGCTGTGCGCATGGTGATCGAGCAAGTTGTGCGTTGTGCACCCAAGCTGCATGCGTGGAAGCGTGTTGTGCGCAACATTTATGCACTGAGCAGGCCAAATGATTTGGCAAAGCCTCTTCCTCACCTATATATACCCCTACCACCCTTCCCTTCCTCCTCATCCCTTCCCACTTCTTCCTCTTCCTCTCTAGAGCTTAAAAAACATTCTTAAGTGAGTCCCAAGTCCGGGATGCTCCACTAGAGTTCTAAAAAAAAAAAAAAATTTTCACTCTCTCTCATTCTCGTTCATGGAGTACCTGCAGTCTTCATCTCGCCACCCTTCCGGGAAGCGGATCCCGTGACGGTGACGCCCTACCTCATCCTCCTTCCTCCGTCTCCGTCTTAGCTTTTTCTAAGTGTCATCCAAAGCGGCTTGTCCCCTAAGCAGCCATTGAGGGAGATTTTCTTGCTTTTTTCTTCTTTTTACTGCTTTTTAGTGTAGATTTAAATTCCTGTTATTATTATGTAATAAACACTATTTCAATCTTTAATCTAGAAGTAATTTTTGTTCTCTCTCTCTCTCTAATTGTCTGTTGAGTATACTAGTTTTTCTCACTCTAATTCCTACTTAGCTTAGATAAAATTTACCTGATCTTCTACCTTTTTAAAAACACAAAAAAAATTACAAAAGGAAAAAATCACCAAAAATAAATAATTCAAAAGCGGATTTCCAAAAATATCAAACATCACCTCCCTGTGTTCGATTCGGGACTCACCATTTGGGTTATAAATTGTATTTGATAAGTTAGATTTTTCTGTGAAATACAACATGGGTTTCTCTCTCCCGAAACCATAAAACTACTTTCCTCGCACGAATTTTCTCGACCATCACCCACACTTAACACCTCAGGTTTAGACTTATAAACCTGGCTTAACCTGACCAACCACAATGGTCCAATACCCAATAACCGAGTTGCCCCTTCTTTTGTTATTTAGTATTATGGAATTTATTTTCTCACTCGCCTCAATGATCAGATTCTAGGAATCATCCCTCTCTATCAAAGGAGATTGAAATGCATCACTTCCTTTGGAATCCGGCTTGATAGTCTTGCCCTGTCTAGGGGAGAGGCTAACAAGTTTGTTGATCTTCAAAAAAGGCGTGCCCATTCTCAATATATTGGGAACATTGCTGACCTCAGTCAGAAGAGTTGGGCCTCTTGAGAGCTACCCAAGCCTACACCTTGAGACTACGAACAACAAGCTTGGTTCGTGTCCAACAAGGACTAGTTATAGATAAAACTAGATCATCATCGCAGGATTGGCTAAAATTGTCGAGCAACAGCATTGCTCCCGCTAGGAGTAGCTCCTTGTAGATGCACAGTCCTCGGGTATGCCCTCTAAATCCGCCATCGAACGAGATATCAACCAATCCATCACAGTACCTGGGCACTTCCATACACACGGGTGCCAAGTGAGTCTCTAGTGATATGTACCAAGTACCCTCTGGGTCCCTCGTTGCGCATACGGGTGCCTACAGAACCTAAAGCCATGAGTGCCTCCTCATCGAGTTAGATTCGGGTACATCCAAGTACAAAACATCAATGGTAGCCTAGGGCCTGCCAGCAAACCCAGGAACCTTCCAAGTTCCAAGGCAGATTCCTTAGTAGCCTCCAGCTATTGCAACAACTCGGGTCCTCTATCCGAGTAGTGAACTCATGGTTTACCAAGTCCAAGGGTGCAGCTTTACGAGATCACCTAGTAGACCTACTATCATTTAATTCCATTGGGTTTCGTCTTCGGAACGAGGCCCTAGAGACCTAGTGGATCACCTGGGGTCTTACTTAAGACTTTAGGATCCAATAATTCCATTTCTTAGACTCTGGCTGAGTCACAATTATCATCATGTGAGATTCAAGTCATTACTTAGCTAGTTGAGATGGCTTTTAATCCATTTATTTGAGCTTCAAGCTTAAATTAAAGACACACACACACTACCAATCTAGGGTTTACTACAAGTTTACCATTTCCCCCACCTAATAGGGCACCTACTAGACCCCCAACTAGGTTATAACCTATATCAAAAACCTTAATTTCAAGCTAATTAGTAGCTCCAACAAGCTTCCTAACATTAGGGCTATGCTACCTAACATTAGGAGGCCATTCAAAAGCCACCTAATGTTAGATAAACCCCATCTAATGTTAGGTCAGGTTGCAACAATCAAGTAAACTAGCAAAGTCGACCTTCCACTCAACCCAACATAAATTTCACTATTGCTTATTATAAATCTTCACTAGCCAAAACTACAGTTTCTTCCAAATGTTTACCAACATTCTAAATCTTTACTAACTCTTGAATGCCATCAAATATGTGGCTTCCCATGGATTGGGCCATCGTGCAAAATAAAGGTTTATAAGAAAAAGAACTAACGAGATCTTGTATGAAAACATAATAAAAAAAAAACTTATTCACTAGAACAATTGTCCCTATAGACATCCATTGGATATGGTAAAAAGGTAACCAACCTATAAGAAACTAGTCTAGAGTAAATGCTAAAGTTATTACAAATTGAATATCCCTTGCTTATACATGAAATGGAATGATGGAGATGCAACTGGGTTACAAGTTACTTCACTTGGATTTGAAGATGAATCAAATGCTTCTTAGAGCACATTGCAAGGAATTCAATAATTGTAGGCAAAATTGTTGGAGAAAGATCCATTGTGAAACCAGCTTTAGAGAAAATTCATTGTGCAAATGACTTTTGGCTAGTGCAAGTCTGACAATGTTAGGCCTCAACAACCACCACAAATGGAGGCAGAGATGTTCAAGTTGGAACAATGAAGCCTCTTTCACATGGAGACAACTTCTATGAATGTGGCAAACAACAAATCAATTTGGCCCTTGTTGCTAAGGTTTTGTCAAGTGTTAAGAAATGTATGCGTTGTAGTATAATCAACAAAATCTTACAACAGACATTTAAATTTATAAACTCAGAATCTAAAAGGAGTTCGAGGTCGTTCGCAGGGAGTAAATATGGAACTCACACATTAATCTTCATTCAGAATCAATGAGCACAATAAATTGAGCATTAAAATAGATATTCAATGAATATAAGTTGTCAAATTGTAATTCAAATGATGATGAGATAAAAAGAAAAGAAAATCTAAAAAGTGATGATTTAGATCACCAATTAGGTCCTCTAATTAAGCATACATCTCATATTCAAATTATTCAATAATACTTTTCAATCAGATAATCAATGTTAACTTATGCTAAATAATTCAACAGTGCTCAGAATCAACTCAATCAGACGACAGGCATAGAGCATTAGATGACTAAGTGAGCACAAGTACAAGGCTCTTCAGAGAGAGAGCCTTTTTCTTGTTCTTCTTCTCAAGGATTCCCTCTCAAGCCTTCTTCAGCACAAGGCATGACCCTTCTTCTTCAGAGGCTAAGTATACAAGAGCCTCTCCTTCGCAGCACAAGGCCAATCCTTCAGAGAGTAAAACCCACCCCCTCTCTCTCATAAATCCCTCCTCCTCTCTCAAAGACCCAGGAATAACCGGGTAATCGATCGGGTTATCAGGTTTAGAACAGTGACCAGGTCTGCGGGTGTGTGTCGCAGGTGAGGAGTGAGCATAGGTGGGTAATCGGGTGTATGGGGACCCGACCGTCATGTCATGGGCGATAAGGTGAAAACACAAAATCCTTATATGCACTGTTGAGGGTTTAGCAACTAACGATTGGGGACTATCCCACTTTTTTCTTCCTTCGTGCAAGTGCTGCAGGTGATGCTTCGTTAAATGGATGTGCTGTAGCTGCTGGGGCCTTCGATTGAGGACTTGGAGCTGGGCCTCACCACCTGGAGGTAGTAGTAGGGTCAGAGTTGCTCGGAGCACGGCGGTCGTGGTTGGAGGAGATGGTGATGACGGCGAACTTCGGTCAACACCTGAACACACATACGGGCTCAAAAGCCCCAGTTAAATGGTTAAAGAGAGTCACCGTGACTCAAGGAACATGATGGTGGTGGTCCTTTGGTGGATAGATGTCGGGCGTGGCCGGATGATGATGGAGAAGGTGAGTGGAAAAGGTTGAGTTCGGTGGGGCGATTCAGTAAGTTTTTGGTGGAATTGAGTGAGGGGTTTTGATGGGCAAGATGAGGTGGAGCTTATGGAGGTGATATCGTGGTGTTTGGTGGTGTGTGGCATTGGGGAGGCTTCACCGAAGCTAAGTCGGTCGTGGAGAAGACGGAGGGGTGAAGGGCGATTGGTCGGTCAAAATAGAAAAGAGAGGAGGTAGGAAAATTAAGGAGGAGAAAAGGGAGAGGATAAGACCTAATTAGTGGACGAAAAGGGAGAGATGGTGCTGGCTGTGATTGGCTGGTGCTGGAGATGAAAAATCCTCTGGTGAGGGAGAATGACGAGGATGAAGGAGTAGGACGGCTCTTGTTGGTACTGTGAGAAGCAGACAATGGAGGGAAGATATTTCCCTTTGCCTATGGTATGTGGGAGAGGATGAAGATGGAGGTTGGAGGAGCTTGCCAGAGCTACGGTCAGAGGTGGTCAGAGAGGGGAATTTGTGAAGAGATGTGGCCTGAACTGAGCTAAGGAAGAGTGGAATTGCATTGCAGGCTCTTTTATAGACCTTAGGGGACGTTTCCAAGCAAGGAAAGAAGTTTTCAAGCTTTGAGAATTTTGCGCACATAGGATACCTGCATCTTCTAAGTGTTCACATGAGAGATTGGGAAGGAATCAAGGTCCATGGTTGGGTTCACTTGGAAGGGAATTCCTCAAGGAATCTCCCTTTCAATTTTGGAAGTGTTTGATTGGAAATCGAGCGAGAAATCCTCGCTCAAATCTCAACGGTGAAGCTTCTATTCACACTAATGGCAGAAGGGACCTAAATGCAAAGATAATGAAAAACATAGGGACCAAATTACAAGGATTTCAAAAGCTAGGGGCATATGTGAGAGAGAAAGAGTCTAACTGGACTAAAATGCAAACTAGGTCAAGATGGATTTTGATTGGGCCTAAATTTTGGTACAAACCTAATTTGGACCTAAGGAATCTGATGGTGAAGTTAGATTTTAGTTTTTACCAAGTTTGACTAAGTAATTTATGCAAAAACCTAAATTAGGGCAGAATTGTGTCTGTGATTCTGTTTGAGGTCAAAATGGGTTCCAAAGGTCAAATCAAGGATACCAAATCTCATGGAATTTTTATGAGTTTTAGAAGATTTAGATGAATTTTATCTTGAACAGAACCTTGGTAATTTAAGCGGGTCTGAAATTAGGGTTTTGGGTGCTGTATTAGTTCTCTAAAAGTGTGAACCCTATTTTTATGTGTAGACCCTCTTATTAGTCTTTAATGCTCAAGGGAAACCTCGTGATTATTCTGCATTCATGATATGATGTTAAAACTGTAGAATTAACCCTATTATAGTGTATTCCTCTCAGAATGGATATGCAAGGAATTATGACTCTCCGACGATTATGTAGGAGCTTTTGTCAATTAATTCTGATTAATTAAAGTTAGTTATGGCTAATGATAATGTTATCATCATACCCCCATGCCTAACTTTTGCTATTCCCTTAGCAAAATCTTATGGAAAGAATTAGTGGTCTAGACCATGCATTGAAGTTTAGATGCTTGATTCTTATTACTCTTTAGAAATTAGGTTAGAATGCCAACAATAGGCCTAGAGGTACTTAAGTATCCATCAAGATCTAGACCTGACCAACTTCAGCCTAAGTCTGCTGGGAAGGTTTCTAAGGCTCGCACAGACTACTCAGAGGTTTATTGAACCTAGCGGTTAAAGCACCTGTGCATAGAATGTAGTACGCCTAGGTTCAGTTTACCAGTGCATTTTTATAAGAAAGAGATACAGGGATTTTTATTTAGAGAGTTTTCTCTCTTTTTCTTCTTAGATTTCCCTAGATCCAACTTCGAGTTGGCCCTAAACATGTCCTATATCGGATTACTTGTCCCCACCATCAACCCTCGAAGGGTCCCTGGCTTTCGATGCTTTGGGATAGCACCGCTCATGGCATTCTGTAGCTAAATTCAGACCCTGGCAATCGACATTTCGGGGTAATGCCGCCTATGTCATCTGAACCAGTACAAGGTGCTTACATGCCATCGGTAGGATATGTAGATATCCTAGGAGACAACCACCGAAGAGACGGTATGTTATTACGCATATTCGAGGGTAAATTCCCACCTCTCCCCGTTGCAAACTCGTCCAATTAACTTGGGCTTTTAAGCCGCTCTTAATCAGATCTTAGGATCGTTTGTCAGAACAGAATGAACACTTTTGCATGATTTTCATAATTAAGCGCACCGAACCGGATTAAGTGTGTGATTTTGGGTGCTTAGGCTACAAAGTCCTGCAAACCAAATGGCAGGCAATGAAGCCGAATAATCCCTAAGCCTTAGACCTACTACATCAGCTTCGTATTTTCCTCAACCTCTTGAGGACTAATCTAGATCTTAACGGATACGTGAATGTTTAAGCTCTAAAACAAGCCTAAGAGGTTTAAGATCAACACTCACACTAATCCCCTTGTCTTTTTCATTTCAGGACTTTATTTTTTCTTTTGATTAGGTCTAGAACTTAAGTAGATTCCATAATCAATTGCTAATGACTATCATTTTTGTTCTTGATTTTTGATTTTGCTCCTTTTTTGACATTTGAATTTCCTCATCTTTTCCTCCTTAAGATAGATTTGCATTTGAGTTCACAAAATTTCCTCTCCTTTCTCCAATTTTTTTTTCTTTTTCAATTTTTTATTTTTTATCATTTTTGAATATGTATTTTTTTGTGAGAGCCCCTCAGAGAATTGAATTTTCATATGTTTGAACTTTAACACTCCCATGTCTAAGTTTTGCAATGTTCTCATTGTAAACCAGGAGAGTTCAAAATAAGCTTGGTTCAAAGCTTAGAATAGGATCGAAGGGTGGGTGAACGGGTCGGGATGATTGTTGCGGATAATTTCAAGTTTTGATATAAGTACCAAAGGTGGAGTTGGCTATTCTAAAACTGAACTCAAGAGTGCAGTAGGAGTGTAGCTCAAAAGATGATCATAAGAGTCTCGGGTTTTTGGAATGACGGGTTACCTCCCGTTAAGCGCTAAGTTCAATGCATTCAGCCAAGCAGAAGGTGGTCAAGGAAAGGGGTGGTTGACGTGCGCTTGTGCGTGTGTGTTAAGAAGTGTCGTTATAGTCGCACTTGCAACGTCGGTTTTAAAGTAAAGAAACGGAGGTGAGTCCGAGTGTCGGTCTCAGGGAGGCGTGAAAATCGGATTTTTCTTATCACTTGTCACGGAAAGCGCGGAGTTTTGCTTGCGAAAGGTGGGGTTTGAAAGCGAGAGAGAGATAGAGAGAGAGAGATTAGGGTTAGAAGTGCTTCTTGCTTGATCATGCAACTTAAACAGAAATTAAAGTAAACAACTGAACAGAAAGTAACTTCATTAATCAAGCAGCTTTAGTTCACAAATTACAACATTAGATACATGCTTAAACTTAAGTAAAGGAAAGCTTAAAAGAGAGGAAGAGAGAGAGAGGGGGGGGAGAGCGGCGAGGCATCCACAGCGGTGGAGGGGGCTCCGTCGGCGGCTCGTCGTCTCCGACGATTACAAGAGGGCCTAAAGCTAGCTAAGAGAGGGGGAGAGTAGTTGCAAGGGAAGTGAATGCCTTGAATGAGTGGTTGGAGGGGGTTTAAATAGGGAGAAGGGCTTTCTAAAAGAAGAAGGGGCTTTAGAGACGTCCAGGACGTCACTCAAACCATTCCAAAAGCGTCGGTGAAGCCCTCCACCCCGGCAGTCAACCGTCCGCGCCGTTTTTCTTCGTGCCCGATCTGCGGTCTCTGCGTGAATTCGATCGGACGGCTGAGATCTTCCCTTGGATGCGCTCGGATTGCACCTCGGGCACGCGTATGCGCGGGTGTCGTCACCTGGTGTGCATGCGCGCGTGGGCGCTCGTGATCTGGGGGCGCATCGCATGGCGCGATCTTGGCCGCCCGCTGCTGATCGGGCGGCCCAACGGTCAGAACTTCTTGGGCCCATTGTAGGAGGTCCGGATGTCGGATTTGGCTGATCTTGAGTTCGTTGGACTCCGTTCGTCGTTCTGAATCCAACCGTGTGGTCCGAATGCTCATATGAGGCCTGCTTTGACAAGTGCTTAAACAAATGGCCATTAATACAGTTTTATAAGCAATCTTAGTATATGATGCATGCAATGCTCCCATTTTACTTATGTTGTATCTTTTATTCTTAAGATGGGTCCTATTTAACAGAGTTATCACCCTCATATGTAGTGTTATCATACCCCCATACTTACTCCTTGCTAGTCCCTAGCAAGGTTTATTCTGGCCTTTATTTCCTTTCAAAATTTAAGAAGTAATTGCTTAGACACATCGTCACTTTTCAGTAGGAGGAAATATACCAAGATCTTAATCTACAAAGACTAAGCAACGCCCGGGTGTCTGCCAAAATGCGAATCGCCCGAATCCTTGCTTTAATGTATATAACTATACATATGTAAATGTATATATATATTTTTAGAATTTTTTCGGAATTCAGCGTGGGTTGGTAACTTTTTACGGCTACTCAACCCACCCAAAACTCGGTCAAAACCCAAAGTACTAAGCATCTTGGTGTGAGGATTGTGATAGACTCACTTAAAGGTAATTCAGACAGACTTCGGGTTTCTATGCCCCTAGGTGACCGAAAGAGGAAATATACTTGCCTGAAGGTGTATTTGTTCGATTGGTAGCTTTCTCCCTACGTTTGTTTTAATTGGGGTCAACACAAGGATTTTTCTAGTGTATATCTCCCCGGCTTGTACTACTTTCCCGCTTCTTCCTTAAGTGTTTTGGTTCTTTTTGTGTAGTTATTGAGCTGGGCTCTGGACAACTGACCAATGGCCTGTTACCCACGATCACTTGCCAGCCATACTCGTGCGGTGAAGTGTGGTTTATTTTCTTTTCTTTTCTTCTTTTTTTTTTCGTAGGTGGCTTCCCTGATCTCAAATGTACCTAGAGGCAATGAAGAAGAAATGGTCCGTGGCTGGGTTCTGGACAACCTGCCAATGGGCTGTTACCCACGATAACTTGCCAGCCATACCACCCTAGAGAGTTCATTAGCTACCTAATTTCTGTCAAAATCTCCGAGGAGTGAGTCTGTGCAAAAATGTGTGCAGATGCTTAGAATCAAAGTTTTTCTGAGTTAGAGGGTGAGTTGATAAGTCGTATACTTATCACCTTATTTAGTAGGTGGATTAGAATAGCTTAAGGTTGCCAGGATTCGAAGCTAAATCCATATTTTAACGGACACCAGGGCTGATTAAGCCTGAAGGACTGAAAAGTCTAAGTGTTTAAGTTCTTTTTTTGTATTGTTTCCTACTATTGACAAGTTTCTAATGCCTGAGTTTTCTTTCTAAGTTCAATTTTTTTTTTAATTCAAACTGATTAAATGAGCTCAGGATTGTGCAATTTACCACCCCCCATGCTTAAGTTGGACAATGTCCTCGTTGGCAAGTACATGGATGCATAACGGTTCAAAAAGATAGTACCTGAGTGACGTAAAATACTGGATCAGTCTGAATCCTCTGGGTTGCCTCCCAGGAAGCACTGAGTTTAACGCCTCCAGCTGGGCGGTGCTCCGTGTCATCCCTCAACGAGGGTGACACTCTCCTTTGGGGGAACCTGGGCCAGGAAGTGCTTCAATCTTTGACCATTAACTGTAAAAGTGTGCCCAGTGTTAAGATCAGCGATTTCAACCGCCCCATTAGAGTAGGGCTTAACCACCTGAAATGGTCCTATCCATTTGGACTTGAGTTTCCTCGGGAAGAGTTTTAGGCGGGCGTCAAATAACCAGACTTGCTGGTTAGGCTCAAAGGTTTTTCTATGAATGAGTCGGTCGTGGGCAGCTTTCATTTTCTCCTTATACAGTCGACTATTGTCAAAGGCGTCCCGACAAATTTCTTCGAGCTCAGATAATTGGAGCATCCTCTATGCACCGGCTAATTGGGAATCCATGTTACACTGCTTGACAGCCCAGTAAGCCCGGTGTTCCAATTCGACAGGAAGATGACAGGCTTTGCCAAAGACCAGGCGATAAGGCAACATGCCTATCGGGGTCTTGAAAGCGGTCCTGTATGCCCACAGGCATCATCAAGTCGTGTGGACCAGTCTTTCCTGTCAGGTCTCACAGTCTTCTGTAAAATGTTCTTGATTTGTCTATTTGAGACCTCGGTCTGCCCATTTGTTTGTGGATGATACGGGGTAGCAATGCAGTGGTTCACCCCGTATTTTCTAAGTAGGGCACGAAATTGGGAATGGATAAAATGGCTTCCACCATCACTGATCATGGCCTTAGGTATTCCAAATCGGGAAAAGATGTTCTTCTTAACAAAGTCCATGACAGTCCTGTGATCGCATTGGTGGGTGGCCGACGGCTTCAATCCATTTGGATACATAATCTATCGAGACTAGGATGTACTCGAAGCTGTTGGATGATGGAAAGGGGCCCATAAAATCGATACCCCAAACGTTGAAGATTTCGATAATCAAAATGGGATGGAGGGGCATCATATCTTTCTTGGTCATGGTCTCTAGTGTTTGGTAGCGTGAGCAAGTCTTGGCAAAGTTGTGTGCATCCTTAAATAGGGACGGCCAGTAAAATCCATACTACAGAACCTTTGCAGCCGTTTTCTTTCCAGAGAAGTGGCCACCACAAGCCTGGTCATGACAGAAGGAAAGCACACTCTGAACTTCGTTCTCGGGGATATACCTTCTGATGATCTGGTCAGCACAGAGGCGAAACAGCATGGGATCATCCCAGAAATAGTGCTTGGCCTCAGCTAAGAACCTGTCCCATTGCTGTCTGGACCAGTTGTGCGGGGTTTGTCCTACAACTAGGTAGTTGACGTAGTCAGCATACCACGGCATTCTCTTGTCTTGCACAGCTAGAATGTGTTCATCAGGGAAGGCGTCAGATAGAGGTAGGGAGGGTCCAATGTGGTCTGGATGAAGTCTAGACAAGTGGTCAGCCACCACATTCTTCGATCCAGCCTTGTCTCGGATTTCCAGGTCAAATTCCTACAAAAGTAGGATCCATCTGATGAGCCTGGGCTTTGCGTCCTTCTTGGCCAACAAGTGATGGATGGCTGAATGGTCAGTGTAAATAGTCACGTGGGATCCCAGCAAGTACGATCGAAACTTTTCAAGTCCAAAGACTACAGCGAGCAACTCTTTCTCTGTGACCGTATAATTTCGTTGGGCCTCATCCAACGTTTTGCTCGCGTAGTAGATCACCACAGGCTTCTTGTCTTGCCTTTGTCCCAGGACAGTGCCTATGGCAAAATCTGATGCATCGCACATAATCTCAAAGTCCTGGGACCAGTCTGGGGGTTGAAGTACAGGTGCGGTGGAGACTAAATCCCGAAGGGTGTGATAAGCTTGGATGCAATCAGAAGACATGTGGAATATGGCGTCGTTGGCTAGAAGGTCGGTCAAGGGTTTGGAAAGCTTGGAAAAGTCTTTAATGAACATTCGGTAGAAGCCAACATGTCCTAGAAATGAGCGAATCTATCAGACCGAGTTAGGTGGAGGAAGTTTGGAAATTAAATCAACCTTAGCCCGATCTACCTCGATGCCCCTATGCGATATGATGTGACCGAGGATAATTCCTTCTTGAACCATAAAATGGCCCTTTTCCCAACTTAACACCAGATTAACCTCGATACATCGTTTCGGGATTTTCTCCAAGTTGCTCAGACAATGGTCGAATGAATTCCCGAATACAGAGAAATCATCCATAAAGACCTCTAAGTATTCACCCACCATTTTTGAAAAAATGGCTAGCATGAAACGCTGGAAGGTCGCAGGTGCGTTGCATAACCCGAATGGCATTCGACAGAATGCAAACGTGCCATATGAGCAAGTGAATGTGGTCTTTTCTTGATTCTCCGGAGCAATTGCGACTTGATTATATCTTGAATATCCATCCAGGAAGCAAAAATACTTCTGCCCTGCCAATCTTTCAAGGATTTGGTCAATGAATGGCAAGGGGAAGTGATCCTTCTTAGTGGCTTCATTGAGCTTCCTATAATCAATACACACCCGCCATGCGGTGGCGGTGCGGGTGGGGATGGATTCGCCATGATCATTGGTGACAACGGTGAGCCCAGCTTTCTTGGGAACCACTTGAGTGGGGCTCATCCAGGGGCTATCGGAGATAGGGTAGATGATGTTGGTGTCAAGCCACTTGATAATTTCTTTCTTAACAACCTCCCGCATGTTTGGGTTTAAACGTCTATGCATCTGGCGGGAAGGTCGTGCCCTGTCTTCTAGGTAAATCTTATGGGTGCAATAGGTGGGGCTAATTCCTCTTAAGTCAGAAATAGTCCAATCAATGGCGGCCCAATGTTCTGAAAGGGTCGCAGTCAACCTGAGTTCCTGATCCTTGGTTAGTTGAGAATTAATAATCACTGGGAAGGTCTGGTCAGGCCCCAGGAAGACATACTTGAGATTCTCGGGCAATGGCTTAAGTTCAGGTGTGGGTGGAACCACAGTTGATGGAAAGGGAAAGGGCAGGAGTTGATCAATATCGATCTCCTCAAATGGTGTTGTGTGATGGTACTCAGCCTTACAGAGGTCCACGGGTAATGATGGTGACGGGTCAGAACAGTCATTATGGGTTTGGTGGTCTGATACAGAACTAAGGGTGAGGCATTCCTCGATCAGAGTTTCCACGGGATCATGTTCCTCAACGCAATTGCAGTCAAAAGACTTTGTCGCCCGGAAGATATCCAATTGCATTTTCCTGTCCCCGAAGGCGATTTCCATACATCCCGTGTCACAATCAATGTTTGCCTTACCCGTAGCTAAGAAAAGTCTACCTAAAATTATGGGTGCATTTTGTAATTTTTCAGGGACTTCCATGTTGAGCACCAAAAAGTTGACCGGGAAATAGAAGTTTTTGACCCGTACAATCACATCCTCGACAACCCCCTTCGGGGTTTTCACTGATCTATCAGCCAGCTGGATGGTGACAGGGGTTGGTGTCAACTCTCCGAAACCAAATTGGTGGTACAGGGTTGTTGGAATTAGATTGATAGAAGCACCTAAGTCCAAGAGCGCCCTATCAAATGTCATGTCCCCGATATTGCAGGAAATCAGGGGCGCTCCTGGGTCAGTTCGCTTGAGCGGAAGGTTGCTTGGTATTACAGAACTTGCTTGTTCGGAGAGCACAACCTTCCTAGGTGCTTGAGGTCTTGGCTTACGTTTGGGTGTACAGGCATCATTTAAAAACTGGGAGTAAGCCTGGATGTGTTTGATAGCTTCGAGGAGTGGAATATTAATCTGTACTTGCTTAAAGATCTCCAAAAGCTCCTCAGTTTCCACAACATTCTTCTTTTTCTCGATTGTTTCCAAGGCCTCAGGGTAGGGTGTCTGAATGTGGATCAGGTCTATTTCTGGGTCCTTGGTTGGTGCCGGGTATTTCAGTGGGTCTATTTCTTCTGAGTTGGGTATTTCAGCGGGTGAAGTCTCGGGGAGAGTCGGCCATTTGGGGTCCTGGGTTTTGGTGCCGCTTCTCAAGGTTACCGCATTCGCAGAGGCATTGGGGCCATGGGTTGATCCTTGAGAAGACGAGGATGAAGAAGCACCAAACCCAGGGGGTGTTTGTGGGGCTGGCTGGACCATGTGAGCCTGCCCGGGATTGCTTTGGAACCCTTGCGAATTGGGGCCTTTGTTAATTATGTTTCGCGGGTTCGGTTGTGGTTGGGAAGGTAGGGATCCTTGTTGTTTACAGTCAAAGAGTTGGCTTAACTGTCCCTTTACCAAGGCCATTTCCTCCTGATGTTTCTGGTTCATGTCAGCCATCATCTTTATTAGGGTGTCCATTTGGTTTTGTGGGGGAGGAGCTGCCCTATTCTGATTATATTGGGGTCTAACTAGTGGTCCTTGATGATAGGGGGCAAGTGTGGCTGCTGGTTTGGCCTGGGCTGGTTTTGGAATTGCGGTGGTTTCTGGTTTGTCTAACCAAAGTTGGGGTGGTTACGCCAGCCAGTGTTGTAAGTGTTGGAGAAAGGGTTAGGTTTCGCATAACCTTGGACAGCTTGCACATCTTCAAGGATAGCCGATGTCGATGGAGAGGGAAGAGAGTAATCAAGGGTTGAGGGAGCAAAGGTCCCTCCCTAGAACATGGTCAGGGGTTGTTCCAGGTTCAGTTGGGTTAAGGGCTGGACCAGGTCAACATTATGTGCTCCCTTTGTTAGGGAGAAAGTCTGTAAGGGGTTCCTAGTCTGGTTCAGTAGCTCATTAATCCTTTTGTCCACCAATTCCACTCGATCCAGTTTCTTGGCAATGATGTCCATGTCAACCATTCCAGGATTTTCTTGTACCTCATAAATCCCACCACGGGGTTGACTAGACCTGTTGAACTGGGTCATGGAGGCATTATTGAGCGAGTTCTCGCTCATAGACTCAAAGATCTCAAATGCGCTATCCTCGTCCTTGTTCAGGAAGTTTCCCCTGCATGAGGCATCGACGAAGTTTCGTAGGTTGCTGTCCAGATCATGGTAGAAAATCTGGGCCAATTTCCACCTTGGTACTTCGTGGTGTGGGCATTTTCTCAAGAGTTCATTAAATCTTTCCCACGCCTCATGAAACTGTTTCCCACCTTGGAGTGTAAAGGTAGTAATAACTCTTCTGAGGGCATTGGTCTTTCCTATGGGGAAGAATTTCTTTAAAAATGAATGCCTCAGTTCTTCCCAGGTGGTGATGGGTCTACCTAGGGTTCTAAGCCAATGAGAAGCCTTGTCTTTTAATGAGAAGGGAAACATCTTGATTAGAACAATGTCAAGGCTAATGTTCCTAGGTTTCACGGTTCGTGCTATGTGGTCGAGATCCTCTAGGTGCTGAAAGGGGTCCTCATTTGAGCTTCCATGAAAGTGGCTCTGGATTAGACTTAAGACATTCGGTTTCAGCTCAAAATCATCTCCCCCTTCGGGGATCCTATGGTGTGGCTCGACTTTAATAGCGGAGGGATTATAGAAATCGTGGAGGAGCCTCGACTGATCCTGAAATGGTGGTATATCAAGTCGTGGTTGCCCTTGTACGCCTTGGAAAGGTGGTGGTGGTTGTTCTTGTGGGTTCTGTAATCGTTGTATGGCTTGCATGATGGTGTTGACTTGTTGCTGAAGCCGGTGGTTTGCATTAATTTTGGCTTGGATGATGGCCATTGCGTCTGGTGGGGGTTGATCCTCAGCCTCATCTACACTAGGTTCCGCCATGTTCCTAACAGAATTACGTCGCCTAGATTCCTGCCCCAAAACACACAACTCAGGATGCAGTGAGCGTCTCCCGTGCATACACTAGAGAAGAACAGGAGGGGATGCGGAGGGCGACAGATGTGAGAAATGTGTTTCAATCAAGCACACAAGCCTAGTCCTTATGGTGTATTCCTTAGGAGACCTAGAAATCTCACAAAAGGTGATTAAGTCCGTAAGCACTAGACTCCCCTTCCCAAGGATAATCTGGCTAGGTTGATTACGAGGGGATTGTAGGGAAGGTTCTTCCTTTGGCTTGCGCCTCCGGTTCCGTAGACCCCACAACCGCGGTCGTTTGAAACTACCCCGCAGCCTAGTCACCAGATTCTACCAAGGGAATGAAAGCCAAGTGCCCAGCGAACAAAACCTCGCCTTTTGAGACTTAACTCAGTCCTGCCTAGGGCACGTCTACTCAGTTTTAAAGGGCTAGGATAGTGCTTGTGCTAGGGTTATGTGATGAGGCGTTGATTGGGGTGGTGCCTCTTAATTTTCCACTTTCAAAGTGTGTGCTTCTATCAAAACATGGTTTTCAAGCAAGGAGTTTTAAGATGTGGTGTCTTTTAGTGTTTCATCCTTACTTTAGTGCTTTTTAGGGTTGATGTGTCTTAATGTTTTCAGATAAGTTTCAGTGGGCACGTCAAGTTCTGCACACAATTCGGTGAAAGTAGATTTCCTTTTATTCTGTAGAGGCTCTAAAACCTTAATGTCTCATCTTAATGATCATGCAACTTCTATTAGATGAGTCGGTTTTAGGGTTAAGTGGTGCGGCCCAGGTCAGCTCACGGTGGCTTCGCAAACACCACTCAAAAAAGAGAAAAGAATACTCCAAGAATTTATTCAGAATATTAGAGTGTATATTTTTTTGTGGGGTGATGTGTTAAGGATGTGAGTCAAGCAATCATACACTACGACAATTTTTTTCAATTTTTACACTTTTTTTTTAAATTTTTCACGCAAGCAAACAATCATAAGTGAAGAATTACTCACCATCGGTCCTCATTGCGCCTACTCCCCTGTTACCGTCGTGGGATGCGTTGCTTCGCCGTCCAAGCGTCGAATTCCTGTAACCATCAAGTAAAAAGGAAAACAGGGCATTAGACGATGTGAGAATGGATGTGGATTGGAGGTGACAAAACAAATCCGTTGCCTCCCCGGCAACGGCGCCAAAAACTGACGTGCGCTTGTGCGTGTGTTAAGAAGTGTCGTTATAGTCGCACTTGCAATGCCGGTTTTAAAGTAAAGAAATGGAGTGAGTCCGAGTGTCGGTCTCAGGGAGGCGTGAAAATTGGATTTTTCTTATCACTTGTTGTCACGGAAAGCGTGGAGTTTTGCTTGTGGAAGGTGCGGTTTGAAAAGCGAGAGAGAGATAGAGAGATTAGGGTTAGAAGTGTTTCTTGCTTGATCATGCAACTTAAACAGAAATGAAAGTAAACAACTGAAAAGAAAGTAACTTCATTAATCAAGCAGCTTTAGTTCACAAATTACAACATTAGATACATGCTTAAACTTAATTAAAGGAAAGCTTAAAAGAGAGGAAGAGAGAGAGAGGGGGGGAGAGCGGCGAGGCAGCCACGGCGGTGGAGGGGGCTCCATCGGCGGCTCGTCGTCTCCGACGATTACAAGAGGGCCTAAAGCTAGCTAAGAGAGGGGGAGAGTAGTTGTAAGGGAAGTGAATGCCTTGAATGAGTGGTTGGAGGGGGTTTAAATAGGGAGAAGGGCTTTCAAGAGAAGGGGCTTTAGCGACGTCCGGGATGTCGCTAAAACCATTCCAAAAGCGTCGGTGAAGCCCTCCAGCCCGCCGGTCAACCCCCCGCGCCGTTCTTCTTCGTGCCCGATCCGCGGCCGCTGCGTGAGAGTCGATCGGATGGCTGAGATCTTCCCTTGGATGCGCTCGGATCGTGCCTTGAGCACGCGTGTGCACGGGCGTCATCAAACGGCGCGCACGCGCGCGTGGGCGCTCGTGATCTGGGGGCGCGCCGCGTGGCGCGATCTCGGCCACCCGCTGCTGATCGGGCGCCCTAATTTCGCCGCGCACTCCTTCGTCTTCAATTCTTTGCACCGCGCGGTTCGAACCCGCGTCGCGTGCGTGCTGGTGTGCGCGCTAACTGTTATGCTACGCCCGTGCTTTGTCGCGTCGACTACGCCGTTCTCGACTGTCTGACCGAAGATCGACGGCCGAGATTTGATCTCAGCTGATGGATGAAGTGGCGTGCTGTGAGCAGGGGTGACGTGGCGCAACGAGGGTCGTTGATCATCAGATCAACGGTCAGAACTTCTTGGGCCCATTGTAGGAGCTCCGAATGTTGGATTTGGCTGATCTTGAGTTCGTTGGACTCCGTTCGTCGTTCTGAATCCATCCGTGCGGTCCGATTGCTCATCTGAGGTCTGCTTTGACAAGTGCTTACACAAATGACCATTAATATAGTTTTATAAGCAATCTTAGTATATGATACATGCAATGCTCCCATTTTACTTATGTTGTCTTTTATTCTTAAGATGGGTCCTATTTAACAGAGTTATCACCCCCATATGTAGTGTTATCAGTGGTCAAATCAGGTGAGTTGTGTAGAATAAGTACCTTGATTAATAGCCTGGTTGGTCCAACTAGGTGCTTGTTCAGATCGACAGGCTAATGATGTAGCCCAAACCCAATTAGTCTGGTGGGTTGATGTCAAAAGATACAGAGCCCACTAGATTCTTTTAGGCTCAAAGAGATGTGGAAATGCGAATCTGAGGTTTGGCTGAGTCGGTTCAGCCTAATCAGAGTAGGGATCCTTAAAAGAAAATGGCTCTATGGAGGATGTAGGAACCCTATAGGTGAGATCAGAGAAGGATAAAAAGTGATTAACTGTCTGATCAATATCGAAAACCCGATCAAAGGATGGTGGAGAATCATATGCAAATGGATCAAAGTAGAAGTTAATTCCTGTGGTGGGTAGGGGTTGGGATCGGATTTTTGAAGGATCAGTATGTGGATCAGAAGGTGTGGATTAATTAAGGTCCAAATCATTGGCCTCAGCATCAGAATCAAAGAACAGATCATAGATGCTGAGGTCGTAGATTGGTTCGTAATCATCAGGAAACAATGGATCTCCAAAGTCAGAGTAAGATTCGAAGTCATCGGAGAATTTGCGAAGATCAGTTTCTGAACCTGATTCCAGATTGGGATTTTTACCGTAGAATGAATCAAGATGCATAGAATAAAAAACTTGACTTGGATCTAACCTAATCTCAAATTCTAACCTCAAAGAGGTGTCCTTATTAAGCACAGGCTCAGGTTCTTGGCTTCTAGGATAGACCCAATCGCATCCCAGCTCTTCCAACTCCTCGATTTCTATATCATAGATCGGTTTGACTTCGGAGAAATCAATTTATTTTTCTGAGGAGGTTGAAAAGGTAATCATCAAGCATAGGCCCATAATCATGATCTAGATCTACAATCTGATTCTCATAGAATTGGGCCTCTTGATCATCCTGAATAGGTTTTGATTTAGATTCTAGGTCAAAGGTAGGAGTTGGGTCACTAGAATCTGGATTAGGTTGTATTAGGATGTTAGAATCATTCTCGAGAATTACCTTAACAGGATAAGGCTCGAGAATTACATTCTCGAGAAGTTTTGATTTAGGCTTATCATCATAGGTGTCTGGGGAATCTAGGCTTGATGGGCCAGCTTTAAGGCTCTCTAAGGTTGGTTCAAAATTGTGAACGCTTGCAATTGGATCCTCCCAACCCTCGTCAAGATCAGGCATGTCAATCGTTACGAAGTTTAAATCTGATTCCATTTGGGTTGGAGGTTCACAACAACCTCTATTCTCAAACCTGGGTTCTAGGAGATCATTCTAATTTTCAATGTTGTTCCAAGGTGTCTCATCAATCTCTGAATGTTGATATGGGTAATTTTGATCAATGGCTTGGTGTAATGTATTTAGCATACACCCACATTTCTTCATGAGACCCTGGTGTATTTCCTAAAGTTGTGGATTTGACATACATTGTATATATCCAATATTGTGTAGTCTCCACAATTCATTGTATTTTGATAAGAGCTCATTCTGGGTTGAATCATGTATCATTTGTTTAAATATCATTCCAGCAATGTTCATAATGAGGGTTGTTTCTATCACATTATCCTGAATGTGCCTAGATGGATCAGAGGTTTTGTAATATTCATCATGATGTCTAGAAGTAGCCTCGATCATTTTCTCTTTTGTGGTCATTTGGGATTTAGGTTTCCTACAAATTCTTCCTAATTTGTTAGGTTGCATTTTCAAATTAGGTGGTGGATGAAGATGTAGAATCAAATTCGGGTTTAGATAAAGTGATTGGATTATGTTAGAAATCCCCAAGAAGATCGATTCTAATGAGGCCTCGAGGTCAACGACCTAGGGACCTTTCCTGTGTATGTGCTCTAAATAACAGATGAGGGACTGGATGTGAATTGGATCTAATCAAAGCACCTAAAGATTTTTGGATGACTAGGGCTTATTTTGAGGCAGATGATAACTCTGAATAAAAAATCCACACACCCAAGAAGTACCTGGGCAGCCAGGAAGGAAGAGACCCGTAAAGACCCCTACATGGTAGAGCATCCCTACTAGTTACAGGGTTTCCCCCACCCAACCTTCCTTGTCGCTACGGTTCCAAGTAGATTGGAATGTACGAATTGAGTCCTTAAGTCTACCAATTTTAGTCTAGTTTGTGCCTTGGATTTTACTTGATTAGAAGTTAATTCAATTTGTGACCTAATTTGGAGGTTGGTTAGCCCACAAAGTAGACCAACTTCACTTGACTTGCCCTAAAAGATGAAGAATGAAATCTGGGCCAACACCCAAAGATCACCCTGAATTGACTCTTAGGTTATTAGGTCCATAATTTTAAGGTTCAAGTGAATTTAGAGTTTGATTTTAGGGTTCTTCTGATTAGATCTTTTCAAGCAAGGGTTGGGTAGCACACAAATGCGGGAGGGTCAATTTCCTTTAATTCAGGCAAGTGAAAAACTAACACTTCAAAACCCTAGAGTAGAAACCCTAATTGGCTCTATTTCAAGTCCAATTTAATCTCAACTGTAACACCTTGGACTTCAAACAAGAAGTGCATAGTATAAGATGATCGGAATTTAAGCGTAAATCCCTAGTAGGTACATGCAATTAGGGTAGGGATCTCTAAATAGATTCATCTCAATCTTCAATCAGATATTGATTTGAATTCGCAAATCAGGAAACTTGCCTTAGAAATGATGATTACTAGGAAAATAAGGCAGGTGAATCTTAATTGATTGTTTCCTTTTCTCTCTTCCAAAGATTAGGAGGTTGATTAGGGAAGAAGAGAAATTTACCTGCCCCAGGAGTGGTTGATTTGCGCGGGAGATTTCTTCATGATGTACCTCGCAAAATCATAATCAAAGTAAATAGGGCAAGTTAGTGCTTAGATAAAAATCAAGAAAGATAAGACTAATGCGTGAATTGCGCATTGCTCCCTGGAAGTGGGGCCAAAATGTTGCTATGGTTTCGTCAAGTGTTAAGAAATGTATGTGTTGTAGTATAATCGACAAAATCTTACAACAAACATTTAAATTTATAAACTCAGAATCTAAAAGGAGTTCGAGGTGGTTCGCAGGGAATAAATATGGAACTCACACATTAATCTTCATTCAGAATCAATGAGCACAATAAATTGAGCATTAAAATAGATATTCAATGAATATAATTTGTCAAATTGTAATTCAAATGATGATGAGATAAAAAGAAAAGAGAATATAAAAAGTGGTGATTTAGATCACCAATTAGGTCCTCTAATTAAGCATGCATCTCATATTCAAATTATTCAACAATACTTTTCAATCAGATAATCAATGCTAACTTATGTTCTTAAATAATTCAACAGCACTCAAAATCAACTCAATCAAACGACTTAAGTGAGCACAAGCACAAGGATCTTCAGAGAGAGCCTTCTTCTTTTTCTTCTTCTCAAGGCTTCCCTCTCAAGCCTTCTTCTTTAGCACAAGGCACGACTCTTCTTCTTCAAAGGCTAAGTATACGAGAGCCTCTCCTTCTCAGCACAAGGCCAATCCTTCAGAGAGCAAAACCCACCCCCTCTCTCTCACAAATCTCTCCTCCTCTCTCAAAGACCTGAGTATAACTGAGCAATCGGTCGGGTTATTGGGTCTAGAATAGTGATCAAGCCTACGAGCGTGTGTCGTAGGCGAGGAGTGAGCGTAGGTGGGTAATCGGGTGTGCAGGTGTATGGGGACCCGACCCCTGTGTCTTGGGCGATAAGGTGAAAACATAAAATCCTTATATGCACTACTGAGGGTTTGGCAATTGACGATGTGGGACTATCCCACTTGTTTCTTCCTTTACGCAAGTGTTGCAGGTGATTCTTCGTCAATTGGATGTGTTGCAGCTGGTGGGACCTTCGATTGAGGACCTAGGAAGGGTCCTGGAGCTGGGCTGCATTGCCTAGAGGTAGTAGCAAGGTCAGAGTTGCTTGAGCACAGCAGTCGTGGTCGGACGAGACGGCGGTGACGACAAACTTCGGTCAACACCTAAAACACGCATATGGGCTCAAAAGCCCCGGTTAAATGGTTCAAGAGAGTAGCCGTGACTCAAGGAACATGATGGTGGTGGTCCTTTGGTGGATAAATGTCGGGCATGGTCGGACGGTGATGGAGAAGGTGAGTGAAGAAGGTTGAGTTTGGTGGGGTGATTCAGTGGGTTTTTGGTGGAATTGAGTGAGGGGTTTTGATGGGCGAGATGAAGCAGAGCTTATAGAGGTGATATCGTGGTGTTTGGTGGTGTGGGGCGTCGAGGAGGCTTCGCCGAAGCTCAACCGATCGTGGAGAAGACGGAGGGGTGAAGGGTGGTCGGTTGGTCGAAATAGAAAAGAGAGGAGGTAGGGAAATTACGGAGGAGAAAAGGGAGAGGATAAGACCTAATTAGCGGATGAAAGGGGAGAGATGGTGCTGGCTGTGAATGGCCAGTGTTGGAGATGACGAATCCTCCGATGAGGGAGAACGGCGAGGATGAAGTAGGGTAGCTCTTGCTGGTATTGCGAGAAGCGGACAACAGAGGGAAGATATTTCCCTCTGCCTATGGTATGTGGCAGAGGGCGAAGACGGAGGTTGGAGGAGCTTGCCAGAGCTACGGCCGGAGGTGGCCGGAGAGGGGAATTTGTGAAGAGATGTGGCTTGAACCGAGCTAAGGAAGAGCGGAATTGCATTGCCGGCTCTTTTATAGACCTTAGGGGACGATTCCAAGCAAGGAAAGAAGCTTTTAAGCTTCAAGAATTTTGCGCACATAGAATGCCTGCATCTACCAAGCATTCGCAAGAGAGATTGGGAAGGAATCAAGGTCCATGGCTGGGTTCACTTGGAAGGGAATTTCTCAAGGAATCTTCGTTTCAATTTTGGAAGTGTTTGATTGAGAATCGAGAGATAAATCCTCACTCGAATCTCAACGGTGAAGCTTCTGTTTACACTAATGGCGGTAGGGACCTAACTACAAAGATGAAGAAAAACCTAGGGACTTGATTGCAAGGATTTCGAAAGCTAGGTGTGTATGTGAGAGAGAGAGAGTCTGACTAGACTAAAATGCAAACTAAGTCAAGATGAACTCTGATTAGGCTCAAATTTTGGTACAAACCTAATGTGGACCCAAGGAATCTGATGGTAAAGTCAGATTTCAATTTTGACCAACTTTAATTGAAAATTTACGTAAAAACCCAAATTAGGGTAGAATTGTGTCTGTGACACTATTTGTGGTTAAAATGGGTTCCAAAGGTCAAATCAAGGATACGAAATCTCATGAAATTTTTATATGAATTTTATAAGGTTTAAATGAATTTTATCTTGACCAGAACCTCAGTAATTAAGCGGGTTTGAAATTAAGGTTTTGGGTGATGTATTAGTTCTCAAAATGTATGAAACATTGTTTCTATCTGTGTGGACCCTCGTATTAGTCTTTAATGCTCATTAGACCTTAGATTAGCCCTTGGGAAATCTCGTGATTATTTTACATTCATGATATGATGTTAAAATTGTAGAATTAACCTTGTTTTAGTGTATTCCTCTCAGAATGGTTATGCAAGGAATTATAACTCTCCGGCGATTATGTAGGAGCTTTTGTCAATTGATTTTGATTAATTAAAGCTAGTTATAGCTTATGATGATTCTATCATTTGCCCTAATAATATCTCCTTACCACTAACTACCTATGATGTTTATACCAACACAACAAATAAATGAAAAGAAACGAACAAAATTCACTCTAGGGGTGGCTTAAGCCATGACCTACAACAAAAGCACTAATTTTGCACAAAGAACAATTTTACTAAAGCAAGTTAGCATGCCTATTTTGTTCAACTTTAAATAGCTTCACAAGTAAGCTCATCTCCTCCACATCCTTTTCCTAGCAATGATCAACCAATGATCAAAGCGAGATAGATGGCTCTAAGCCTAGATGAGAACTAAACAAAACTGATCACGATCTAATCTATATAAGGATGGAAGAGAAGATTGAGAATTGACTCCATATTGCCAGCTTCACATTATGTCTTTTGATATGTTACATTTTTCTTCTAGAAGAATAGAAGGATGATTCAAAACACAAAATTAAAGACACCACAAATAATTCATCATCAAATAAGGCCATTACAACATCTATGTTTATGTAATCTTAAATGCACCCATCTTAGACTATACCTGTCATAGCAAAATAACTAAACAGACAATGTTGCATCAAATGGATCCATTATTTAATTTTCATAGGTACCTAAGACTTCACCAACAAGATACACTACAAAAAAAAAAGCCTTTAGCAATGAATTGGATAGTGGCATATAATACATTTAACATTAATTTCTTTGATTTAGTGTCAATTTTTTTGTATATGCCATTATAAAATTTTTATGGATGACAATTAGTTTTTGTGACAAATATATCTGTCACTATATGTATGATTTAGTGACAAAATAAAATTATACTACTATTTTTCTTTTGTCAAACAACGATTAGAATTAGTGGCAAAAATATTTACCCCTACATGTATAATGTATATTATTATGTTAATTTTTCAAAAATAACTTAGTGGCATGAAAAATATATACCACTAAAAATCTTTTGATGATCGACAATTAATATTAACGGCAAATATATGTGTCACTATATCTGCATAATATATTTTCATTATTATTTTCAAACATAATTTAAAGGTATAAAAAAATGATCTTTAGTGAAAAATAAAATAGTGGCATGAAAGCCATTTGTCTTTATTATCTTTTATTTAGTGACATTTTTTAATGTAATGCTATAAATCTTGTTTTGACTAATAATTAATTTTAGTGGTAAATGCATATGCTTGAATATATATAAATGTATGTATAATATATTAATATTGAAATTTTAAAATAATTTAGTGGCAAAAGAAATGTACCTCATGAAAAAAATTAATTTTTAACGTTAAATATTCACTTGTGATTATAATAAACTGCCCATGATTCAAAGAATTAGTTGAGAGACCCAAATTATACTCCCCCATAACTAAAATGTGATAACAAAAAAATAAAAAAGAAAACTTCACCCCTGTACCTTAAACCCCCACCCCCTCGTCCCTAAACTCCAAACCGAGGCCTCCTCGTAAAACCCTCCCTCTTACCTCAGCGGATGAGCACCCCCTCGACCCTCCCGCAAAACCTCCTTCCTACTGTCAACTCCCCTTACTTCTGGTGACTCCCTGAACTCCATTCAATGAACACATCCCTTGTAGGCATCCTCTCAGTGACTCCCCCATATCGGCGACTCTCCCACGACGAACGTGTAGGCGCACTAAAGGGGGGGTGAATAGTGCTAGATAAAAATTATATGCAGAAATAAAACAATCACATAAGCATTCACCATAAGAGACAAGTATTTTTAGGTGGAAACTCAACCTGAGTAAAAATCACTACCTAAGCCTCTCAACATAGGATTTCCCAATCTATCGAGTAGATCAAATCTACTACTGTATCACTTAAACGAGGGTGATACAACCTCAATTACAACCACACTACTTTAACCCGAGCGTATTGTACCTCAAAACCCCTCTTCTTCACAAAGACTATTTGTCTCACGAAAGAGGTGGGAATTTGCCACGCGAATACATAACCAAAAATAAAATACAAAAGACTTATAGAACCACAAAGTATAGATTAAACTACACTACTATAGGCTAGCGAACTTTCCTTATGCAGAAGAGAGTAGGCGTGAAATGCAACAAAGTTTTGGTGCTCTCGGATGTGTAGTGTGAGGCTTTGAGAGCTTGGACACTATCTTCTTTTGATCTTCTTCACAAGTGATTTTTTTAGTGGAAAGAATTATCTTTGAGGTGTATTCTAACAAGGTAGAGGTCCTCCTCTATTTATAGAGGCCTTAAGAAGGTTTAAGAAGGCATGGGAGAGGCTTGTAACTATTGGGAGAAAATCCCATAAGATCAAGCTGAAATTCTAATCGAATCAGGCTCATCATGACTCTAACAGCAAAATCTGATGTCTAATGTTTGGGTCAGACGACGAGTTAGACGATTAATACAACTTTTGGTTGTCTAATGAAAGGGGTCAAAATTCCTGACTTTGTTGGATAGGAACAGGGTTCTAGGTTAGACGTTTGAGATGTCATTTTAAGATGTCTGGGTGAAAAATTGAACGTCTAATTTTGTGCAGGTTTGTTCCTGTTTTAGACCAGATCTAAACAGGGTTCTAGTGTAACAAGGTCAGATGTCTTACTAGTTTTCTGGATAGTCTATTGGACGTTTGAAGATAAAGGTGTTCTGCAGGAATTGATTCCCAAGGACCTAACGGTTGGATTTGGTCTAACAAGGTCCAACATCTCCATTTTAGATGTCGAAGGGTTCTATGGATGTCTGTAAATAATATTAAATTATTTGTAAGAGGGTTCTCGAAGATATTGTCTGATAGGATAACGATCCTATTATTGGACGTCTGGCTAGACTTTCAGACATCTGGATGGACATCTGGAATTGGGTCTGGACATCTGAATGGAAAGACATAGACTATGATTTTCTAGCCTAGATAATTGGACGTTTGGTCATACTATCAGATGACTTAATGCTAATGTTGGACATTTGATTAGACTGTCTGATTTCTATTTTGGCTTTCTAATTCAACTCTAAATTTTACTTAAGTGTCCTAAGGTAGGGTAAGTGTTCTTAGGACCTAAGGTAATATATTTTGGGCTCTTTAACATATTTCTAAGGAAAATAAAGAGCAAAAGGAAACAAATATAGAATTAGAAAACTCTATCTTATTCTTCTTCTTCTTCAACCTTTGAGCCTAAGCAAAGCTCTATCTTCTCCATCAAGTTCCATGCTCCTTAATGCTTTTGTTTTCCTCCATCAAGCTCCTCCATTCCTCCATGATCTTGAGCTTGAGCTCCTTTACACTTGTTTCCACTTACATTTTATTTGAAACTATAAACTCAATGCAAATGTTAAATAATAAGTGTTTTGTTATCATCAAAATCAACGATCATGGTGCATTTGCACTAATAGAATGCCCCCTCAAGCTAGGGTGTCAGGGGCTCGCAGGGGTTGATGAATGCCATCAACGATCCTGTAGTGCTCCTCCTTCGCCGTTGTTGCTTCCTCCTCCATCCTCCTCCGACTGCACCCATTCCGCTCCTTTAGTCAAGGTAACCGTCTTCCCCCTCCATCCTTTTCCCCTCCTCCCCCAACCTCACCCCCTCTGACCCTCCTCATTCGCCCAAACACTCCCCCCCCTCTCATATGTGGAACTTTCCTGGAAGATATGGTATTGCAGTTACTTATCTTACAAATTTTCTAGATTATTTGAGTGTGTCTTCTTTTCAAAACATTAATGGATCCTTAGTTTTATTTTTCCATTTTTTGCCATGGTAGTACAAGGTTGGATTTTTTTTTTGGTTAGTTGCTTGACTTACAGTTTCAGCAAAGCTGCATCAAGAGCTCCATTATTTTTTATTGGTTTGTCTTTGCTTCATTTTTTTTGCTCCTGTCATCATTTTGTCGTTTAATTTGTTGTTTGGTTTTGTTCATGGGAGAATGTGCTTGACATAGCTTTTTGCATGTAATTCTTGGGTTAGCTTGTCAATGTGTTTTATGTGTGGGGGCTTGGAACATGTGTTGTTAGAAGTCTATTCTAGTTTAATTTGTTTGGATGCACCCCACTGCATAATGATGTTATTTTAGGGTGACTTTGGCTTTTATGTGCTGTGATTTGCTATGCTGAGATCTTGAAGAATACTAGGGGATGACTTATGGTAGTTGCCTGTTGGCTCACTCCTTTTCACTCCAAGACTTTGGATCCCTTAGTTGACATTTCTTGTGCTTTTTGTTCATATGTATTGGTCCTTTTTTTGGGTGACAAATCTAGTCTAATTTTAATGAATAGGCTTTCAGCATAATGCTAGTGCGATGGTCTTTTAGTTTGGTTGGAATGGTTTTTCCTCAATTGTATTCAATTTCTATACATCTATAGGTGCATGTCGTTTTCTTATGATAGGAATGGCAGTCTCTCACCTTGTTGCAGTAGGGTCAATGCATGGACGATTTGGGCTATTTATGAGGTATGTGACAAAATGATGTATTTTTGGGTAGGGGACGAAGGCATTTGAACTAGTGCTTGAGATTTCGTGTTGAGAAGCTCCATTTGCTTGTAACTTTATTGCTTTGTTTGTCAAAGGATGATATTGGACATTTCCCTGGTGTTGGATCCTTGAATGATGATGTGGATTCTTTCCTATCAAATGATGATGGTGATGGTAGGACATTTTTGCTACATTGAAAATAATAGAACATGATATAGACTCTACCAAAGGTTTGATCTTTTCTTCTATCATCCATAGTAATATTGGAAAGTGTACATGTTTGTTTTGCTAATTATGTTGGTGATTTACGTTTTACCCTTAGCGAGGTCAGTTCTATTCGTACCAGTAATGGCAAAGTTGTCTATTGCCATTTCTCCTCAGATGGAAAACTACTGGCAAGTGCTGGTCATAAGAAGGTGAGTCATATTGTAAATCTAATCCTTCTCAAGTTGTAGCAAGTTTTTAGAGGATCCAAATGCATGAATTATAGTAAGTGTTACGACCTGATCCCAGATCCCTACAGGACTTGAGACTGGCTTGCCTCGACTAATCCCAAGACCTAGTAGTCCAACGAGAAATAACCAAAAGCAGAAAATATTCCACAACCACACATACAATGTAACTAGGTAGAAATAACTAAGAGACAGTAAAGGAAATAGAACGAAAAGTCTCATAATATTACATGCCATCACAACTACAACAGCAGAAAGTAGAACAGAAACGTAACGGAAATAGTAATACATATATCAAAGTACTCACTACAACAACAGAAAGAACGCTCTGGAACAGAAAGGTAATAACAGCTAAGGCTGGGCTTGATTGGGCCCAGCTCCCTCTACAACCGATGGTGCTGGCTGCTCAACTCCCTGACCTGAACAAGGTTACAAAATCCGTGGTCAGCAAATGCTGAGTAGAGTGGTGGTTAAGCCATTTATATGTGATTAACATAAGACAAGCAACTAATTAAGTATTCATTTCCATTTAGCTCAACTAAGTGGTTCTGATTTGTTTATTCTCTTAAGAATCCATTCATTTCTTGATCTTGTTTGTCCCTCAAGGGAACGATCTTGATTGCAGTCTTTCTCGTGATGTAGGATGTATACGTGGTGCTCTTTTGGTCGGGAGAGTCTCCCGTGGTAGTCCTACACCTGGTCAACTACCTCGAGGTCACGGTCGCGATGTAGCGGTGTCTACGACACGTGCGATAAGCGCACGAATAGCTACCCCACATTGGCACACGGTCAGCCGTTTCCGCTAACGGGTACGCCCAAAAGTACAGCATGGAAGAACACAGGGCCTTACCTTCTCAGAACAGGGGTCTTGCTTCTTAGAACAGAACAGGGGTCTCGCCCCTCCACAGTCTGCATACCCTCGTCTAACTATCTTAGTTTGCCTAGTGGGCCTAACAAGAGTTGGTGTAGGGTGGCTAGTCCTAATCCCGGGCCCCGTGGGATGGCTAGCTCCTTCCCTACACTAAGTAGCTCACCTCGGTATCACGTACGCGAGGGCCGAATATGAGTCAGTGTAGAGTGACTAGGCTTAACCCTGGGACTCAACCCAAAGGGCAGCTAGCTCCCCTCTACACTAAAGGGACAGTCGCTCTCCTTGGTACCATGTACATAAGGACCAGCTAACTTCCCGTTTACATAAGAGGTTCTTTCTGTATATAGGAGTTCTTCTCCTAGTTTCCCGTAGGATTCATGTACTGTATTCATTTCATTTCGTTTCTCAATATTCAGATCTCATTGTTCACATCCTGATTTTCACTTATATAACAGGCAGCTCGTGTTTTAATAACTAAAAAAGAAACACATCAAGTATCTATACACTTGCTAGTAATTAGGGTTTAACATGCATATCAATGTAAACAGTGTAGCTCAAGTCATGTTCATACATTTCTGTCCTAGGGTTCATTCCACATCCTAGAGTTCAATCAAATCATTCTAAGCATGCACTTATTTAAATCTTAGCATTAAAGTAAACCACTCTACCGGAAAACATGGGAGGAATGGGGGCTAGAGCCGTAAATGTTGTCGTCTCCGCGGGCCCCAAACACGCTACAGGCTAGAGACCTATACTAGTGACACATTAGACGGGTTCAGAATAGTATATAACTGTTACCAATGCGTAGAAAAACTTGAACGGAAAACAACGGTACTTCATTTGCGTAAACTAGACTCTGTTTAGGCCTCGAACAGGCCAAAAACGTGCATACAGATTGAAATTAGACGTTTGGGACTAGGCCCAAACGTCTTCCCAAACGTCTTAAACGATGTCAATAACTCATCTTGTGTTCTTACGTTGCTGCCGAACGTCTGGAACCCCTTTACAGTCATCCTGGGTCTTTCCAAATGTTTGTCAGTGCACCCAGACGTCCAGACGTCCTAAAGCACCTCGAAGAGCGTGCTTATGTGCTTTTCCAAGGCCTGTACCTATGCATGCGTTCGTAAGTTTAAAACGACGACATGCAGCGCTAACGTACTTCACGTACGCGCATGCATGAGCGTACAGGACTCATACCTCAGCACTCCGTGTAATTTTAGACGTTCGGCTGCAGCTCCGGACGTCCTGCTGCTGCTCCAGACGTCTGATACTGGAAAAATCTAGTACATAGAAACTCCTGGCGATGTTCATCTTCTCACGGGCCTCTGCTTGTAGCATAGCAGCAGCCGCTCTAACAACTGTCGGAGGTTGAGAAGCTCTTCTCCACGAGCTCCTCCTCCTTGTGTGCGTCCTCTTGAGCTCCCACAGTAGCAACTCCGACCGCGACTCCTCTCCTTACACCTTCGGACTCCTCGGAGGTCCTCGCACCTCCGAGCTCCTCGCGACTGCAACCATAGCTCCCCCGTGCGCAAACTCTCCTGCTCGAGCTCCTCCGGCTGCGCACGCTCGAGCTCCCCCAAGCCCTCTCTCTCCTCCCTTCCATGCCCTCGCTCTCCCCTTCCTCGCGAGCTCCTCTCCTCCCCGCGTGGCTGCAAGTGGAGGCAGGAATGCTGTTGGTGGTGGTCATCGGCTGCAAGGGAAGGAGGTGGAGGTGGTGGTGAGGGTGTGATGGTGGAGAGGGGTGTGGGGGGGTTTTAAATAGATGTGGGGTTAGGGTTTTAGGGAGGAGGGAGAGGTGTGTGTGCGTGGGTGTGTGAGTGGAAAGAGAGAGACGGAGGGACAAATTATGTGATATCCCCTCGAAATTCCCTCTTTCCCCACAAACCCCACATGCTTAAACCTAGGGGGTTTAAAATTTTATTTACGCCCCTAACTTTCTAAAAAAATTCCAAACGATCTTTGAAAAGAGACATTTCAGTAAGCTTGCACATTTTTTGGTGTTTAAGAGCTTTAACATAATCCGAGTTGTTTATTTACCTATCATCTCAACGACAACTTCTTGGATGGATGGGTTGTTCTTCGTAATTTTGAACCTTTTCTTTGGTTCCTATAGGCTGTTATATGTAACATGGGCACATTGCAAATAGAGAAGGCACCAGATCTTTACACCCGCATAATTATTGATGTCCGCTTTCAGACCAACTCTACTCAGCTGGCAACGTCTTTATTTAATAAAATTGTGTGACTTTGGGATGCACTCGATGTTTGCATTGTCTCTTCACAATTTCTTGTTCTTGCCTTGTCACTGTTTCACTTGCTTTGCTTTCATGAGTTTTTCTACCAGATCGACATTGACAATTTATGGTAAAATAAACAAGTAAAGAGAAAATATTCGTTAGAAATCCACTAGTTCTCTTTTCTTTTTTGGCATGGAAGAGAATTTCAATTATAGCTTTTACCGTAAGGATGGTTAATGGGATTAAATGGGTGTGCTAATTCTATCCATGCTGTTGTTGTCGACTCTTATGCTTTTCTACTTGTTTTATTATTATCTAATGGCTTCTTTCACTTATAGTTCTTATCATTTTTGTTACATTATCTTTTCCTTGAAAGCTTCTTACACAAAATTGATATTGCACTAATTAGCATTAGGACAAACAAGTAGGTGAAAGGAGATATTTACATGCAATTACAAAGTAGGTGCCTAACTCATGTAACATCAAATACCGGATGTGCTTTCACCATTAAAATCTATTCTTCTTGTTATTTTATTTATATGACATTTTTTTTGAAAAAAGAAAGAACAAATATCTATATAATAACTATCCAAGTGTTTATTAATTAGAACAGGCCCATGGCCAATTACAAATTAAAGTTCCTTTTATTTTTATGACATGTGTATATTGTTCAGCTTTAGCATGAATAAAGCCTTAAAGAGATTCTTCTTGCAAGAGAAAATCGTTTGTTTGAATTCCATGTCAGTTTTGGCCAGGTGTTTCGATCGAAAATCTTCGTATTTAGGAAAATATCGTGTCGTAGTATAGCGATAAAAATCGATACGACATTTAAATTTATAATGTTCGAACAATCGTAAATTTGGAGGTTGTTCGCAGGGAGCAAGTGTAACAAATCAATCCATTAATCACAATATTTAGAGAAAATAACGCAAGTGAATCATATGACAAAAAAATTGATATTCAATTAAGAGCAAAAATATATCTAAAGAGTTAGGGACAAAAAGATAAAGGATTAAAAATGGTGGTTGAAACCACCAATTAAGCATAAATCCCAATAGTACTCAAGAGCCAAATATTTCAGTAGTTGCTTTCAACCACTTATCCACGTCAGACCAAATATTAGATCAGAATCAAATGTTTCAACAGTACCCAACTCAGACGTCTTAACCCTCACTCTTAGATCACCTCAGAATTGCCTAAGTGTTGACACGCACCTCGAGGTGCTATAGTGCAAAACCTCCCCCCTTCCTCCTCAAAAACCTTTCTTTCCCTCTCTCTCCTCAAATCCGGGTATAGGATAGTCGGGTAATCAGGTAAACGAGTTGGGAATAGTGACCAAGCCTACACACACATGACTGTAGGCAAGGAGGGTAGAGAGTGAAGCGGGGACCTCACCCCCGGTGTTGAGGTGTTAAGGCATATTCACAAATGCATTATATACGCATTTCAAAAACAAATCCCACCGATGTGGGACTAAAAATCCTCAGCCTCCTTTGTTGCCTTCGTGTGAAATTGCGATCGGTTGAGGATGAAATCGCTACTACTGTTGGGTGTTCATCTTCAATTAAAAGCTTGGGTGGCGTCGTGACTTCAGTCCGCTGCTATTTGTCGTGGTGCGGTGACCGAAGGTGGTCGGAATGCAGCAGTTGGAGACGAGGAGGACAACAACGGTGGTGAAGACATGAAATTCAGGGCACGGGCTCTAGGCCCCAATTAGGATGTTTAGAAGCTTTGCCGTGAGGTGGCAAAGGTGATGGCGGTGGTGGTTTGGTGATTGAAGGTCTGTGGAGGTCGGGTGAAGTCGGTGATGGTGGTTATTGATGGGTTTGATTGACGAGGGCCTTTAGGGGTTGAAAGTTCCAATAAACTTGGGGCTTTTGATCCCTAGGATGAGAGGAAGGTGGTGGTGGCGTTGGTGTGCTGATTTCTGTGGTGTAGCGGCTGCGTGACCACGTCGGAGGTGTGGCCGATGTTGGGGAAGACGGAGGGGGAGAGAGATGATCGGTGGATGAATTGGGGTGTAAAGGGGTCAAACTTAACCTAGAGAGGGAGAGGAAGTGAAAGAACCTAGCTATAGGGTAGAAAGAGGTGGGAACTGTGCCGGCGTGATTTGCCGGACACGAGGAAGGTGAACTCCGGTGGGGGGATACGGCGAGGAAGAAGGGGCAAGCAGCTTCTGCTTTGGCTGATGAGAAGCGGAGGAGCTTGAGGAAGAAGGTGGGCTGCTTGATTTGATTGTCAAGTGGCTGGAGGAAGGGGGGGCTCATCGGAGCCGCAACGGAGGTGGTTGGAGTTTGTGGAGGAAGAAGGATTTGTGGCTGGAATCGGGCTCAAAATGAACCTAGGAATTTGGGTGAACTTATATAGATGTTGATTGGACCTTGAATTACCTTGTATTCGCAAGAATTCCTTGCGAATTTGGTAACTTAGATCATGTGGGAATTGAGTTCGCTAGTAGTGATTGGCCTTGAATTAGGACACAAGATCTGGTGCAATGGATTGGTGGTGATGTGAACACCAATCCCACCAAATTTGGTGGGATTTGGTAGAGAATTGATGAAGTTTTGAGTTGGTCAAAGTTGGTGTGTTTGGGTTTGACTATTCACACCTCCAATGGCGGCAGTGACCTATTCACAAAAACGATGAGAAATTTAGGATCCTTTCTGTAAGAAACTTGAAACCTAGGGGCTTAAATGTGAAGGATAGAGATTTTAGGGGCGAAAATGTAAACTAGGCCAAGATGAATTCTGATTGGACTCAAATTTTGATGTTAACCTAATTTGGATCCAATGAATCTAATGATAAACTTCGACTTGAGTTTTGAGCACATTTGACTAGGTAAATTACATAGAAATCCAAATTAGGGTAAATTCCAGTCTGAATTTCTATTCTAAGTTAAAATGGATTCAGATGGTCAAACCAAAGATACCTATCCTTTTAAAATATTTTTCTATGAATTTTAAGAGGTTGAGATTGATTTTATCATGATTAGAACCTTTTCAATTTAAGAGGGGCTAATAATTAAGATATTCAATCCTATTTTGGTCCTCGAAATGCGTGAAGCTTTGATTTAGTCAGTGTGAGCTCACTTCTTGATCTTTTATATTCATTTGACATTCAATTAACCATTGAGTAACCTTGTGATTAATCTACATTTGTGATGTGCTATTAACCATATTTTCTTATCTCCTTAAATCAGATCAAAGTGAAATTATAATTTTCAAAGGATCATTTAGAAGTATTTACCTCTTGATTCTACTAATTCAAATTAATTATAACGAATAATGACATTACCATCACCCGATAATCCCTCGTTAAGCTTATCCCTTTCTTTATTTTTCTTTCTTTCCCTTGAGTAATTTGTACTCTCTTTTGATGGAGCATGTTGAGCTTTCTATCAACCATCAAGGGAAATGACTTGTTTATTGGCAGTATTTTGAGATCGCTGGAAATTGAGGATCGATTTATGCGTGAGAAAGATTCTAGGCCTCGTTATCTTGCGAGATCCTTCATCTGGACAAAAATGACACTAGCATGCTACCCAGGAGGGTGTCCTGATGACGAATACAGATGATAACATAAATTCAGATATTTCCAAGGAGCTTGTGGTTAAAGGTCTGCTTGGAAAAGGGAAATTAAGAGTGCTATTTTATCCTAGACTGAATATCGATTGAGCACATAGTTTCTTGGTGATTGAAGATGGGTCTCGTCTTACAACTCTTTTACAAAATAATTTGCTCTCTGAGATAAAGGTGATGTTAACTTCTTTGTTTTATTCATGACTGAATTTCTTGACTTTATTGCTGGCATTCATTTTATTTTAATATGTTCCAAAGGTCTTTCCATTGTCATTCAGCATCAGTTGCTTTAGGTAATCTGAAGATAAGTGATGAATCTTTCTAGTTCTCATGCTTACTTTTGGATGTGTAATATGAGGGATCCCAGTGGAACTTCTTTTGTTGAGGTATGATGAGATTTACCTAAAAGCATTATTTAAAGTTCTTCAGCATGTCAAAGATTGATAAATTATAAATGAGGTATCATTCAGTTAATGCAATAAAATGCCATTCTAGTGATTGTAGACCTGTAGTTCATGTCAAATACTCAATATTTTTCTTATCCAAATTGTCCTTTTGTGAGATGGTATAACCTGTAAAATTTATGAATGCCATTGTCTATTTCTGATTTAAAGTCTATTTTGTGGAGTTAACTGTGAAATGTTTTAGGGGGAATTTCTATTTTGCTTTTCTTTGTCAGGTAAAAAGGATCACCACTCAAGTCTGGTAAGCATCCTATGCCATTAAAAAGATAACTCTACCATGCAATCAAGATTCAAAAGTAGTGGGAGACGTCGGTGGGGATGTGAGGGACATGTGGCAGTGCTTGATGAGAACATGTGTTAGCGTCAAAGGCGGTGGCTAAGGAATGCCGGCTTTAGCATATCAGGTGCATGAGTCAAAGGTTCTTTGAGGGCAAAAGGGAAAAATCTTTGAAGGAGTTGATATAGGGTGCATATCCAAAATAGAGGAGCAAGTTGTAGATACATTCAATAAGTCATTGCTACACTCTTGTTTGAATGGTTCCTATCTAAATGGAGCATGTTAGACATATAATTCTACAACTTAGAGAGGGAGTGTTGACGGATATGCTTTATATTTACTTATGCTATTTCTGTTCTGGGTTATACTTAGCCTAGAAACCTATGTAAGATGTCTTATATTTCTTTATTGTTACATGTAGATTCTTTTTGTGTGGAACAAGCAAAGAAGGTGACTCCTATTTGGTTGAATGGTATGATATAGAAGGGGCCATCAAGAGGACTTACCCTGGTTTCTGCAAATTCTCTTTGGTTATAGTCCAATTTGATACAACAAAGAACATTTAGTCTGGAACTATATGTCAAAAAATGCTGAGAAATTGGTTTGTGTCTCTCCCAAGTTCATCGGTTTGTAGGTCAGCATGGTGGGGTCCTATTGTAGATTATGGGTCAGTCGATTTGACTTTTCAGATTGGAGTTGTACATTTCAAATGACTCTCTGGATGAATTCAACTGACGCATGCCATTTCATTGTTTCGTGAAGGAAATGGAGAGCTTTAGGAAAGAGTTGATTGCATTGTGGTAAGAGATGTCTTCGAGAGTTGGACCTGGAAAGTTTTTTGGAAATGAGCTTTTGTAGAAACCTGTTGGAACCTCTTCTGCCAAGAACATTTGTTGCTGTTAGTAAACTTTCATCTTGTGAAACTATAATGTGAAGCATTAATGCTAACTTGTGCATGTCTAATCATGAGGCATTTGTACAAGTGTACACTTAATTGCAATATTCTGGCTAGTAAATGACGTCATAATTCACACTTTGAATGGTCACATTTTTCTGCTAGTTTATTTGGCATTTGCATGCTTTTGCCTTTTTTCATAATTTTTTCATTTACCTGTTACTTTCAGACACTGAATGCTTACAGATTTCTACTAGTTCATTCTATGGTTGAATGCTTTGTCCTTTTTTTTTTATAATTTTTTCACTTGTTACTGTCGTAGGTTGGACCTTTGCGGGTTCATGATGTCACAATACCAACAATCAATGGGATCCAGAATGTTCTTGATTATATTGGAGCACAAAAAAATGGAAAGAGTGGGCTTGTGTTATGGCAGAATCTTCCAAAGGAAATGGTAAGATCGTCAAATGCCTCCATTGCAATGTTGACTTTAAGAAGACTCCCTTCAAGTGGCAATGTCCAATTTTATCTACTTAATTATTGGGGAAATGCTATGCATTTTTCTCAATTAGGTGGTGTATATTAATGGTTACCCTTTGTTCTATGGGATGCAGAAAAGCCATTTTCCAATCTGGAGTACACGGTTAGTTAAATTTCACAATAGATTAGTGTCTTAAACCCTAATTTACAGATCTATGTGATTTCATGCGCCGACTTTTTTCATCTGCTATTGACCAGGTTATCTGGTGTTAGCAAGAATATTGCTGTCAGTACAGTTGATAGCATAGTCATTAACTGAATACAGTAGTTCTAATTGTGGCTTTTTATCAGGGAATAAACAAATATTTTAGTGGCATTCTTCTGTTTCATGAATATAAATCCATAAAGATGTCAACATTATTTTTTCATGACACTCCAATCTCTTGAACACATTGCTGCTTTAAACCAGGATATCAACAGGGCTAATTTCGCCTAAAACAAGATGTCCCACTGGAATCTGGTAGGTATGATGGCTAATTTCTAATTTATTGTCCAGTTACCTCATCAATGAGGGTGTTTAGGGTGATTTTTCATGGTATGTGTTTCTTTATAGAACTCTTTGGTAAGGTTTCCTATCCTAGCACAGATATGGAAATAAGATCCTTGTAATGAACAAACTGCCGGATGGCCAGATGGTGTATCAGTGGGAAGTCATTACATATAATTCTGTACAGACATCATTAGAGGTACATTATCCTGTATCTTAGGAAAATATGCACTTCATGTCCATCTTTAGCTTTTGTTAGCTTTTAATGAATTTATGCATTGGTAAGGTCTATGAACAACTGCAAGAAGAAGGCTACTTTGTTGACTATGAGCATATTCCTATTATAGATGAGAAGGCCCGAACGCAAATGCTCTTTGGGTGTAGTCCAATTTGATACGACAAAGAATCGCTTTCTAGCTACTGGTGATGAGTTTCAGATTAAGTACTAAGACATGGATAATGCCAACATATTAACCACAGTCGATACTGATGGTGGTTTACTTGTTAGTACCAATACCAATAGTGTTTAATCATCATAGGTGGCTTTCTTAACTGAGATTGAAAACATTCCTGTTGGTCTTCTATCTTTTCTACTTCAGGCTAGTTCAAAAGCTATTGGAAAGGCAAAGCCTGATTCCTTTATGTGGAAGAATGGAATGTCAAGCTCTGATCACTTCGCTGGAGGGAATGACATTTTCGGTAAATTATCATTTTCGCTGTTCGAGTTCATCCTCATTTACCATAGGGATTAATTTACCTGCTAACGATGAGATGCTGATTATAGACATGGTATGGGACGTTCTGACTAAATATTACCATAAACGGCTTGGGTTTTGTGACTTGTTGATTATGTGGTTTTAAGTTTTCCTGAAATTGCTAGCTACTGAATAAGATGCAAGACATGGTCGAATATTGTTTTAGAGCTTGATTGCTTTCCCGATAGAATCTACTTAAATAAGAAAATTCAAATCAAATTTCCCTTTAGGTATAATGAAAAGTAATTTGAATCCAATGATTGAATGAGATGGAAGATGATACTGTTGCTGATGTTAATCTCATTGCTGCTGCTGGTGGCACGAAGATGGAATATGTAGGTATTGAGTCTATCTAATTTCCTATTTCATTTTATTTTCTCTTATGCTATAGGGTTTGGCTGATCAATACTATTTGACTAATTCAGAAGCATGATTTATTTTAGTATTTTCAGCAGCATGATTTATTCAACAACATGATCAGACTTTTGGCAGATTGAGATAGAAGGAAAGGATGTCAGCAATTGTTACCTTCTCAAAAATGGTTGGTTATATATGCTCTAAAGGTGAGTGGATGTCAAGATCTTTTACTAGTACTTCGCCCATCTATTGCTTGTGTTCTCAATGGTTCGATTGACCTTACAATTAGAAGAACCAAGTTCCATAAAAAGATACCAATTAATTTTTTATAGATGAACTATTATTTTCATTTTCGATTTAGATGAACTGAAATTCATAAGTTTGTTAGCATTCTATGATGACAATAAATGAGATCAGGCCAGACAATGAATGATTGGATGAACTTAGAAGATGCTACTACTGCTAGCAAGAAGATGGTTTGTATGATACTTGAAAATTCCAACAGATTTCATTGCTACCAGGAGTTGAGCTGCAGTTATTGGATTGGATAGTGGATGCCGGTGCTACTATTGCTGATATTTTAAAGAAAGGTTGAAGCTACAGATGATTTCAGTTGGGTTGAATGTTGATGAAGTGCTTCATGTTTCAATCAGATTTGCCAGGATTTATCTTCATTGTATTTTTATCTTTTTTTGTATTTTTGATCTCTTTTTTCTTGTAATACCCATAAGAGGGGAATATATACTTTGATGATTGAGAAGTCAATAAAAAGGAATCTTGTTATACTTTATTAGTTGAGGATCAATAAGTTTGGGTTGCTTAGACCCTTATGTTTTGGGCTTGTTAAAAATAAATTATTTCTTAGTAAAGAATATAATTAATTGGTATGATAGGGCATCATTAAAGTGAATCAACAATGGCAATTAAATGACAAAATAAAGCGTTATTAGAGTAAATCATTAGTGACGATTTAATGGAATAAGAAAGAGTCATTACAGCAAATCAATAGTGGTAATTTAAAGGCAAATAATTATTGCTAAATAATATCAATATAGGAAATTAAATGACAAAATAAAGTGTTATTAAAGTAAATAAATAGTGACAATTTAGTGGCATAAACAAAAGTCATTAAATGAAGTATATAGCGATGCTAATAATATCAATTAAAATGCCACTAATATAAATTAATAGTGGCAAAATAGTGATAAATAAATTGTCATTAAAGAAGATTAACAGAGACATTATTTGTGGCAATTAAAGTGATGCTAATCCCATTCATTTAGTGGCAATTATACAATTACCATTAACCTTTTAGTGACACCAATGAAGGCAACAATTAAGTGACAATTATTTTATGTGTCACTAATTACATGTAACGGCAAATAGAAGATCTATAATGGTAAATATTAAATGTCGCTATAGGCTATTTTTTTTGGTGTATCCATGCCAACCATGTTGACTCTATCTGCTTTAATGGTTGCATCCAACGAGCATAGTCATGGTTACCAATCAACTACATGTGTTCCCCTACACTGCACTGTTCCCAATCTGCAGCCAGTAGAAGTGCCAAATCATTTGTCTACAGTAAGGCCACAAGGTTGCAGCCATGCCTATGAAATCCCATAAAATCCTTGACCAAAGATAGGCTCTAAAAGGGAATGACAAGATCAAAATGAAAGCCTGAGCAACAATGAACCGAGTAGCAATGAGGAAAATGTACCATAACTATATTTAGGCTATTGGGTGTACACCTTGGGGTGAATTAACATGTTGGAGGTTCAAACTACCTAATCTTTTCTACTATTCAAAAAAAAAAAAAAGGCATATTCCACAACCTAATCAAAGAAAAATCATGAAAAAGGCTTGACGAAGTGGGGATCCCTACCTTAGATTGGGCGTGCTGATCCTCCTTCCTTCTTCTCTTCGCCTCGCAACCAACGGCAACAACAGCAACAAGGCGCAGCAACAGCAGGAAGAGAACACGCAGCAGCAGCAGCAACACAAATCGCAGCAGCAGCTACTGCGACAGTGGAGAGGAGCCGGCGAGAGGAGGAAAAGGGGATCGAGCAGTGACAGCAACAGGCGTAATAGCAACAACTGCAGCGCCAACAATGGCGGCGGCAACAGCAGGGAAGGAGGGGGGGAGAGCACCCTCACCCTCTTCCTCTTTTCTCGCAACAAGCAATAGCTGTAAGCAGCGCATCAGCAGTAGCGGCAGCGTGATAGATAAGGGGAGGGAGGAGGGTCGACTGTTTGGGGAGGAGGACAGTAGGTGGCGACACTCCGTTGGTGGGGGGCGGGGGGGTTGTTGGGGGTGTTCACATACACACTGGTAGAAACAAGAGATGGCTTCCCATGTAAGCCATCCCAAAGTTGTGTGGAAGAACAATTGCCCAATGGGCCCCTCTATTCAAAACTTGATGACCACGTAAGTCCCACCAAGTTAAATTCTATTACATAAAGCTCCTTAACTTTTACATTATTTAAACACTAAATTAGTTATTTCAAGGGATTATTCATTTCCAAAGTTACCATTTCCAAATTAAGGTTCTTAAGCCCTTAAGCCACCGTTAAGCAAGTAATTAAGTTTTTTAATTAACCCATTAAGTACATTAAAAATCGAGACCCTTGCACCATCAACTTAGGGTCATTGCGAAAATTGGTAGTGACTACGTTGTATGATATGAACATGTGCAAGCGCTATGCTCATTGAATAATAGACACCCAATGACCCACTCACTAGTCGAAGAAAGAACCAACTCTAACCCTCGAGCCCTACATCCTACTTTTTTAATTGGCCGCTAAGCCTAACTAAAGAATTCTATGAATGACAACAACTTTCTAAATCAACCCAAAATTGGTCCAAAGGACCAAAGCTACAACCAAAATCTGGTAAGTAATGGCACTAATACCAGTTACCCAACCTCTAAATCCTGATAAATTGCTCTTTATAGGTTTAATAGCTTACTTACATATAATTGAATAAAAACATCAATTAATTAAATAAAAAATCTTGTTATTTACATTGGTTGATTCAAATTATGAAGGTGTTCACATCTTTCCAAAATTAACCGTTAAATATTTAATTTCCAATTTATGATAGTGGTCCCAAGTAATTTACTCATTAACGATCACAATGACACCTGTTTTACGAAAAATAGTCTATTTTACATATGTGATGATAGGTTCACATTTAATATACTTAACATTAAATATTCATGTATCATCAATTTATTTCATATTAAAGTACTCAAAAGCATTAACAATAATCCCACATGGGTTCTAAACTCAGTAAAGAGAGGAAACACACTAACAAAAAAATATATATGAAGAACCACGTAGAAATGGGCCCACAATACTTGAAAACAGATTGAAATAAGGGAAGGGTAGACTACTCTACTTAACGTCACCAGAGGGTTACATTGACTTTGAACAGTGTGTAAAGGGCCTGGAAACGTGTGTCGTACTGTAAAGACCCGTCGCACTTTTAGCCTTTTAAGACGTCTGGACTCTCAGTCAGATGTCTGTCCAGATGTCTGGACCCTTTCCCGCACGTTTAAAAATGAAATTTTTGTACACACACTGCGCCTTGCACGAGGGCGGCACATAGGACCTTCTTCCTCTCTCTCCTTTCCCTTCTTTCCCCAAACCCTAAAACCCCCCCACGCCACCTATTTAAGCCCCTCCCCTCCTCTCCTCTCCACTCCACACACCACCACCACCTTCAGAGCTTGCGGGAGTGGCGAGAGGAGGCGAGAGGGAGGAGAGTGCGGGAGGAGGAGGAGGCCGAGGTCGGAGAGCTTCGATGGAAGCTCGGCGGAGCTCGCACGGCCACTGCGGGCGTGTGCGGGAGGAGGAGAGAACCCAGGGAGGTGGCCTCCCAACCATTTGCATTGGCAGGAGCTACGGCGGCGTGAAGCGGAGAGCATTGGGAGGAGGTTATGGTACTGGAAATTTTCCAGTATCAGACGTCTGGAGTGGAGTCTAGACGGCTGACGGAGCACCTGGATGTCTGGAGTTAAGGCCAGATGTCTGAAAGCTCATTTATCGTGAAGGTACGTTCTTTTTCGCAGTTACGGCCATGCAAGCCTCACCGCAGACGCATGTTTGGTCTGATTTGAGGGCTGCAGGTGTCGTACGCAGGAGCATCCTTGGGAAGGAGCACGGAACGCTCTCCCACGCACTTTTGGATGTCTGATTAGATCACTAGACGTCCGGAGGTGCTTCCAGACGATTGGAGGCATTGTCCGATGTCTAGAACTGCCTTCAGACGATTGTAGAGAAGGCCTGGATGTTTGAGGACACCTCAGGGACTTAAGGTAGGGTTTTGGTACCTTTTAAGACGTCTGGACTTGTTCCTAGGCGTCTGATTTTGAGAAGTAGGCACGTTTTTGACTTGTTTGGGGTCCGATCGGGGTTCGTTTTATGCAAACAAAGTACCTGTATTTTCCTTGTGAGTTTCTCTATGTACTAGAGACCTTTGTACACTGTTCTAAACCCTCCTTTTGTGATGTATTCCCTGGTATAGGGTTTCAGCTTACTACGTGTTTGGGGCTCGCAGAAACATTTAGGTCTACGGTTTGAGCCCCTATTACTCCTAAATTGTCTAGTAGAGTGATTTAATTCTGTTAATAATATTTAATAAGAATGTGCTTGTGGAAATAGCCGAATGGAATCCTAGGATGTGGCATGAACCCTATGATAGAGAAATGAATGAATCGTTTGTGCTGTATGATGTACTTGCATGCATGATTTAGCTAAACTGTTAGCAATTACCTGTATTATAATTATGAGTTGCCTGTATTTTATGAACAATTACCTATGAAATCACCAGTTGCACGTATCGAATTATGAAAGCACGAGCTGCTTGTTTATGAACGAGAAATGAATTGTGAATGGTGAATATGAGCATGAACACTACGGGGAATTAGGAGTAGAACTCCTATGGTTAGATGGAAACCTGGAATGTAGACGGGAAGTGTACTGGCCCTTGAGTACATGGTACCAAGGAAAGCAACTGCCCCCTTTTCGTGTAGAGCGGAGCTAGCTGCCCTTAGGTTGAGACCCAGGGTTAGGATTGGCCACTCTACACCGACTCCTGTTGGCCCTCGTATATGCGGTATCGAGGTGAGCTACTAGTGTAGGGAGAGAGCTAGCCACCCCACGGGGCTTGGGGTTCAGCTAGCCACCCTACACTGACTTGTTAAGCCCTTTGGGCAAATCGGGGTAGTCAGACGAGGGTGTGTGGACTATGGAGGGGCGAGACCCCTGTTTGGTTCTAAGGGGCGAGACCCCTGTTCTGAGAGCGCTAGGCCCTATACTGTTATGTGCTATACTTTGAGCGTACCTGCTAGCGAAAACGACTAGTCGCATGTCAGTGCAGGGTAGTTACCCGTGCGCTTATCACGAGTGCCGTAGTCACTGCTACGTCTAGATAGTGACCTCGGGGTGGTTGACTGGGTGTAGGACTACCACGGGGGACTCTCCCGGCCAGGAGAGCACCACGTGTACCTTCTACTCTATGGAAAGGATTGTAATCAAGATCGTTCCCACGAGGAACTTGCAAGATCAAGAATATCCTGATGTTTGAGTAAAATGGGTAAAAAGGAAATACACATAAAACAGATAAATAGAAAAGAGAATTAAACCTGTTGCTTTTACTGTTTTAGATAGTATATATACTACTCTACTCAGCGTTCGTTGACTCTGTCTTTTCATGATACTGTTTAGGACCAGGAGTTGAGCTACCCGAGCTTCCAGCTGCAGAGGGTGCTGGGCCCAGTCGAGCCCAGCCGTAGTTTTCAGCACTTTCTTGTTGTTCCTTTACTGTTGTAGTAAGTATTAGACTTCTAGTTACTGTTTGTCTCTACTGTTTACTTTTGTTTCTGTTGTTTTGTTGTTGTGGTGGTATGTAATGGAATAGCAGATTTACTTTCCTTTACTGCTTTGTACGTTTCTTCTACTTAGTTATATTGTATATGTGAATGTGGTTTACTTTCCTGCTTTTTTTGGTTATTTCTTGTTGAACGACTGGATCTTGGGATTAGTCGAGGCGAGCTGGTCTCGGGTCCTGTAGGGATCCGGGAATCGGGTCGTAACACGTACCTTCCTCGAACTCTATGCATGCACCGAAAAAATTTCCTAGACTAAGCATGCCAAAAATAGAGTTAGAAACTCATTTGACATGTTTTTGATTTTTCAAGTAAGGATCAATACTGAAAAATGAAAAATAAAGGGTACCAACGCATATTATGCATTGATACAATTCCAATGGTACCTTATTTGCTAAATTCCAATTCAGGAATGCCTCGAACTGCTCAAAATAAGGCCAGGGGGTCGCTAAATCGATTAGACCGACTAGTTCACTTGAATTGCATGTCGACCCGCCCTTCCCACGTGTCAACGTGTGATTGGTCCACGCATGCCTCATGTTGATCGCTAGCCGCATTGTTTGATCTGCACCGCATGCCATGACATGCATCGCAAATCTAACGATTGCACTCACTCCCCTCTACGCGTAGTGCTCGCGAGTGCGTGTGTCTTGCATCAACACAAGACACATGATGCAAATCTGCACCCTGCCGCTCGATTAAACGGTGAGCATTCGCTGCCACAATCTCCTCTGCAAGAATTGTGCTGGGAACTGTGCAATTCCTAATCACGAAAGGTTTCCGACTTTCTAAAACAAGCTTCTTTCCTTATATAGCCCTTCTCTCCTTTCTCTTCAATTTTGGTGGCAATTGAAAGGCAAGGACGGCTACAACCTTCAATAGCCTTTTTCTAGACCTAACATTAGGGTTAAGGTTGGGACTTGTGGGAAAAATATCGAAATTACTACTAGTTTTGGTTTACCTTACATTTAGTTCCTTATTAGCATGTTTTGGACTTAACTTTAGTTACACACATCGGATTCACGCGAAACAAGCTTCGTTGAAAAGATTGTGATGAGAGGAATTCAATGATACCATACATTATACCCTTTTGATGAGGTTTGACTAATGGTTGATCGAAAAATGCATTTCTTCATGTTCTACGAGGTGTTCATACTCACACCAAATCCAATGCATGCCTATAAGTTCGAAATGACTCGAACCACTTTGAAACAACTCGGGACCCATATTTTAAGATGCTACAAATATAATAACCTTAAATAGAGTTTCACCTTGAAACTTAAGAGAAGTTATAGGATGAAAATACATTGAGTCCATAACAATCTTAAAGAGGGATAACAACTTTAAAGAGAACTAAACTAGGGGGTTATGGACTCACCAGTGAAAAGATCTGCGTATTTCTCATTCATTTCCACCTATGGTTCCCAAGTTTCCTTCTTGTACTTTTGACCTTACCAGGGTGATCTTGTTTCGCAACCTCTAAATGGCCTGATCTAGAATATGCACCAGCTGCTCCTGGTAGGTCAAGTCGTCCTTGATCCCTACATTCTCGTAACTAAGAATGTGGTTTTGATCAGACACATACTTTCGTAGGTTGGAGATGTGAAAGACATCGTGGATGCTGGTTAGCTGAGTGATAGATACATATTTAGCACATTTAATGTGTTTGAATTAAGTTAGTTCTTAAGTAAACATACCATATTTAGACTATAAATATTGCATTCGAGGCATCTTAGGCATATTAGGAACATACATGTATTTTTTCATAATGTGTGTTTTATAATAATTATTTTATATATAGGAATAAATTTAGAGATGGTTGCTTGAACCAAATAATACCATACATGAAGGATGCCATGAGAAGTTCATGCATCAAGAGATTTTACGTTTTGTACTCAAAAAAGAATGGATTAAGTCAAGAAGACCAAGGACATTGCCACAATATTCCCTCAACACCTAAGTTTTCACCCTCTCTAGCTAAGTTTCCCTCATCCCAATTTAATTCTAAGAAGGCTTGGACTTCCCTATAATACCATGTGGGGACCACCTCTTCCATCTCTCTTTTAATTGCCTTCCCGACTCTCGCGCCAATTCGATGTCCCACTCCCTTGCATGACCCTCCATCCAGCCATGCAAATTACTTTCCCATAGCCCACGCCCATGCTCATGCCACCCATCTATAAAACCTCCATCTTTCCGCTGCCGAAGGCATCTTTTTCTCCATATTATTTTCCACCGATTTCACCCCATCCTACCATCTCTTCCCATCCACCTTTATCTTCTTTAGATTAGGAATATCCCTTAGGTCCTTACTTAGTCTACCTATCCCATCTTCTTCTACATCTCTCCTCTTCCAACTTCTTTGACTCCACAACCTCTCCTCCTCCATTCTATTTTCTCCTCCCGTGACCTCTCCTCCTCCTTCCTCAGTGGCTCCACATCCACTCCGATGTGGTCCCCCTAATAGGTTCATTTTATGCACCACAATTAGGTTCAAGTGCATTAAAATTACATTAATTATAGTTATTTAGTGTAGAACCCACGTCATATTTATGATTAGATCGTATGTGAAGTACTTACAGTTTTATATATATATAAATTATTTATATTGGGTTATTTATTTGCATGCAATACTTTATGCAGGGGAAAGAAATTCTAGTGGATAAGAAAATAATTTAGTCCTTTGCAAGAAACACCCCTGCAAAATACCCACCATGAGACTCACCCTCTCTCCTCTCCACACGAGAAGTGCCCCTATGCCTCCCATCTCGTGTGCATGCCCAGCATCAGCATTGTGCCAGTCGGCCTCCCATTTGTGGTCGAGGCTAAATTTAGCATGGGATTCAAAATCCCTTGACCTTAGGCATGATCAGGGCCAGCTATTCTCGCCGCAATTTTGAATGGGAGAGGGAGTACAAAAACTCTTCTTGCCATGAAAGTGAGGATTGCCTACCAACTTCCACCTACTCTCTCCTTCTCCATCGTGGTTCGAGCGTGCACTGTGGACCACCACGTACTTCGACATTGCCTCCATCTCCACCAGTACATGTAATGACAGTGCGTGTGCCTCGCATCTCCTCAACCTCACCGCACCTCTGTGTGGGCCTCCACATGTGACCACCATCATCGCATCTCACCATCTTTCCAACTCAGCATGCCCTACTACGACTTCCACCATGCCACCACTGTGATCTGCGTCGACCTCCTCGACTATGTTCCTCCTCCACGAGCTCTTGCTGTCGACACCCACGAGCATTCCATCATCATCGCTCCTCTCCTTTTTCTTCTCCATAACACCAACTTCATACTACCCCCTATTCTCCTTCTCAACCATGCCTCATCCTTTTCTCCTCTATTTTTCGTGTTCTTCTCCTTCGTTTCCTTCGTCTTCTACCTCGATCCCCTATTTGTCCACGTGAACCCATCTCCATCCCCATCTGCCACCCTCATTTGGACATCTTCGGCAATCGTCTTCTTTGCCAACATCACCCACGAGCTAGTTGTGTGCTTGTCGTTGCAGCCTCGTCGTTGAAACTGCCAGCTGTCACTCATGCACAACCTCCTCTAAACCCATCACTACTGACGTCTTCCTTACCATCTAGCCATCTCTAGCCGCCATTGGCTGAGCCACTACCACCATTGGACTCCTCCACCTCTGGCGCATCTCCCACAGCAGCCACACACGCTGCCACCAACTCCACGAGTCGGTCAGCCATGGCAAAGTCCTTCCACTATTTTTCAATGGTGGCAAGGGTATTAGTTCTTTTTTGATTTTTTTTGTTCACGACCACTATTCTCTTATTTTTTATGTTTTATTTAATTATACTCTATCTATTTTTCCTATCTCTTTGAATATCTCACTCACAACTCTTGATTGTGGTTGAGGATCACTGTTTAAATATTTATCAATTATTTTATTAGCATATGTCTTACGGCTATTATCCCCCCCTTCTCTCTCTCATTACATGGCTAAATGAATTGGTTTGATTGAGAGATCGACTCTTGATTAAAAAAATATTATTCTTTATTTTTGAATTCAAATGGAAGGAATGTAAATGGAAAAAATTTGTGAGTTTTATTATATTCATTCCTCCTTATAGAGACGACTTAATCTTTGTGGTTAGAGTTAATCATTTGTTGATCTAAGATTTTGCATCACACGAAATACAATGACACTTATTATTTTTATTTGTATCTTAATAAGCATAAATCTCACTAGATCGAGTGATGAGATAAGACCTTAAGTGTCTTACCTCAAAAGATAAGTGAGAGCTTAAAAGTCCAAGTATCGGTTAAGATGTGGATTGCTCCTCAAGTGGTTGAGGATGTTACCAAGCTAAGGTATTAAGTTAAGGGCTTTAGAAGTATTTGATGCCCTTGTCTACCCTTTTGGCTGCGGGTCTTGGTTTTGTTCAGAATGCCTAATAAAGTGATTGCCTTAACTCTTTTCTCAAAGAAAATTGGTTCTCTAGGCTCTGACTTAGGTGAAGCTTGAAAACTCAAGTTGATTGGAGTTCTTGTCACATGAGAGGTGGAGTATATACTTCCCTTGATGATGCGATGATAACATGTCACCTTTTCGGTGCTTGTCTCTTTGGATATCTATCCTACTGGGGGCATGTAAGTGCAATGTACGATTCATGTACCATAGGCAGCATTATCTTGAAATGTCAATTCCCAAAGGCTTGGATTTTCTTAAGAACATGATGGGTGGCACTATCCTGAAGTGTCGATTGCCAAGGGTTCTTGGGGTTTTCTTGGGTGGTACTATCTCAAAATATCGAATGCTAGGGACCCTTTGAGGATTAGTGATGAGGATAATGAATTCGATACAAATCGTGTTGATAGCTAATCAAAGGTTGGACTTAGATGGATCAAACAAAAAAATTACAAAAGATAAATCACAAAAACATTCCCCTTCTCTCTTTTGTTGGCCATCATACTAACACAAGATTAATTCACCTATAGACTGAATAAAGACTACTTACACTTACGCATAGATGCTTAAGCTTTTGGGACCAATAAACTTTTGGGTAGGCTTGGGGGCCAAAGAAACCTTTGTCGGTGACCCAAAACCTATGCTAACTAGGTTTGATCTTGGCCAATACTTGGATGCCTTAAGGTCTATGGAAAGTATTTCACACTAGTCTCTAGAGGCAAGGTATGACAAGGTACCTTGACAATTAATTCTAGCTTGGAGCTTTAGGGTTCTCTATAGATTTTGCTAGGGACTAGCAAAACTTAAGCATTGAGGTATTTGATAGGTCCATTTTTATGGACCACAATTAGGCCTAAGTGCATTAAAATCGCATCAATCATGGTTATTTAGAGTTGAACCAAATGTGAAGCGATTACATTTTTTTTTTGTATATAAATAATTTATGTTGGGTTATTTATTTGCATGCAATACTTCATGCAGGGGAAAGAAATTCTAGTGGATATGGAAGTAATTTAGTCCTTTGCAAGGGACACCCCTGCAAAAGACCTACCATGGGAGGCTCACCCTCTCTCTTCTCCACAAGAGAAGCACCCCTACACCTCCCATCTCGTGCTCACGCCCAGCATCAGCACCACGCCAGCTAGCCTCCCAAATGTGGTCAAGGCTAAATTTAGCAAGGGATTCAAAATCTCTTGACCTTAGGTGTGATCAAGGGGGGGTTAGCTGTTCTCGCTGCAATTCGAATGAGAGAGGGAGTATAAAACTTCTCTTCCTCCTCACTGAGAAAGTAAGGACCGCCTGCCAACTTTCACCTCTTAACTTATCCACTGTGGTTTGAGCATGCACCGTGGAACTTTAGTGTGCATTGTGGACCACCACGTACTCCAACATCGCCTCCATCTCCACTCATGCACATAGTGATAGTGCGTGCATGCTGTATCTCGACCACGACCAACCTCCATGTGGGTCTCCACTTGTGACCACCATCACCACGTCTTGCCATCTCTCCACCTCAGCGCACTCTACTATGACTTCCACCACGCCATCACTGTGATTCGCGTTGACCTCCTCGACCATGTTCCTCCTCTGCGAGCTCCTATTGTCAATGCCCATAGGCAACCCATCACCACTACTCATTGTTGAAACACAAGTAGAGTTATTTAATTAAGTGATATTAGCGTTGAAATGTATATAGTGGGAGTGATTACCTACAAGCGAATCTACATCAGTTTATCGAAATTTATTAACCTGGACTAAATCAGATTTTTAATATGGTCAATTTTAGGCCCATGGTCGAACTTAGGGAGGTAGGTTTTGGAATTAATCGATTTCTATGTTATTCATAAAATTGCACAAATTCCTTTTGCTTATTATATTTTTGGTTTTTCTTAATTTATATCTTTTTGGATAATCTTGTCACTGAGGTACACCCTAAAAATTGGCCCTTGGCTACACGCCAAAATAGTCAGAAACGATCTCGCCACACTCGAGACCGTGTACCTACAAGTCAAGAGTTATCTTTTCTGTTTTATATTTTTTTTGATCTTTTCTTTATCAACAAAGTAAAAGAGAATAATAAAATAAAGAAAAGAAAATGCAGAATTGAAATGCGAAAGCGAAATGAATTGAAATACCTAGCTTATTTATATGGATGTATATATATATTATATAGATATATAGTGTATATATATATACAACTATATAGTATAAAATAAGCGTGAAATATTGAATCAAAGATTCAATGGGAATGCAGCACCATGATAGGTTAATCGTCATCTAAAAAGACGTGATTAACCTAACTATGTGACGCATGTTGGTGTGGAGTAGACGTGTGGGAGTGTATGTGGAATGGTTTGGTGTGCGTGAATACTGGGGATATATGCATAACTAGTGCGAATATACCTGCGATGTAATGTGCGGAAAGGGAAATGTGCGGTATCATGAATGGGACAATGTGTGTGTATGCATAGGAGGAATATATATGTATATATAGGTGGATGTGGAAGTATATACGTATATGTATATATGAGTGTGGAATAGAGAGAATATATATATGTATGTCTAGATATCTATATATGTATGTAAAAATATATAAATATGCATACGTGAATGTGTATGTGTGTGGGAATATGTGAGTGTGTGCGTATGAAATATATATAAGTGATAATATATAAATGCATGTATGTATATGTGAGTGTGTATGTATATGTGTATATGGGTACATCTATGTGTGTGTCTAGGTGTGTATGTAGGTGTATGATAACACTGCATCTTAGGGTGATAATTCTGTTAAATAGGGCCCATCTTAAGAATAAAATGCACAGATAACACAACATAAGTAGAATGGGAGTATTGCATGCATCATACGTCAAGATTGCTTATAAAACAGTATTAATGGCCATTTGTATGAGCACTTGTCAAAGCAGGCCTCAGATGAGCAATTAGACCGCACGGATGGATTTAGAGTGATGAACAGAGTCCAACAGACTCGAAATCGGCAAAATCTAACATCCGGAGCTCCTATAATGGGCCCAAGAAGTTCTGACCGTTGATCTGATGATCAACGGCCCACGGCGCACCACGTGGCGCCCGCTCGCCGCGTCCAGATCGCTGCCCGCTTCCACCTTCACCTGGAGGACAAATCTCAGTCGTCGATCTTCGATCGAATGGCTGAGAACTGCGCGCACACCCGCCTTCGCCATGACAAAGCAGCGGGTGCAGCGCAGCGGTTGGAGCGCACGCCCGCGCTCACGTGACGCGGGTTCGATTCGCGTGGAGCTGAAATGCTGAGAAGATGATGCGCGCGGGCAAAATTGGGCCGCCTGATAAGCAGCGTATGGATGAGATCACGAGACGTGGCGCCCGCAGATGTGCCTTGACCAGATGCATGCGATGACGTGGGCGCAAGGGCGTGATTCAGGCATGCGCCTCGCGTGAGATCCCAGCCATCCAATCTTTGATCGGATGGCTTATGGCGCTCGCACACGGATCAGGCGCGAAGAAGCACGGCTGCGAGTGAGCAATCGGCGGGCAAGGGTCTTCATCGATGTTTTGGGAAGGGTTTTAGTGACATCCCAGACGTCGCTAAAACCCCTTCTTCATTTGGAAAGCCCTTTTCCCTATTTAAACCCCTTCCAACCACCCATTCAAGGCATTCACTTCCATTTGCAACTACTCTACCCCCCTCATAGTTACCTTTAAGCCCTTTTGTAATCGTCGGAGACGACGAGCCACCGACGGAGCCCTCTCCACCACTGTGGCTGCCCCGCCGCCCTCCCTCTCTCTCTCTCTCTTCCCTTCTTTTAAGCTTTACTTTACTTATGTTCAAGCATTTATCTAGTGTTGTAATTATGAACTAAAGTTGCATGATTAATGAAGCTGTTTTCTATTCAATTGCTTGCTCTATTGTCTATTCAAGTTGCATGTTGCGAATGAAACAATTCTAACCCTAATCTCTCTCTCTCTCTCGCTTTTCACTCGCGCTTTTTCGCAAGCAAAACCCTGTGATTTACGTGATAATAAGTGACAAGAAGAATCCAATTTTTACGCCTCCCTGAGACCGACACTCGGACTCACATCCATTTCTTTACTTTAAAACCGACGTTGCAAGTGCAAACTATAACGACACTTCCAAACATATGCGCACGTGCACGTCAGTTTTTGGCACCGTTGCCGGGGAGGCAATGGATTTGTTTTGTCACCTCCATTTTACATCCATTCTCATATCGTCTAATGCCTTGTCTCCTTTTACTTGATGGTTGCAGGAATTCGACGCTTGGACGGCGAAGCAGTGCAACCCATTACGGTAACAAGGGAGTAGGCGCAACAAGGACCGGTCGTGAGTAATTCTTCACTCATGGTTGTTTGCTTGCTTGAAACACTAAAAAAATTGTAAAATTGAAAAAAATTGGTGTGGTGTATGATTACCTGATCCACATCCTTAATACATCACCCAACAAAAAATGTACACTCTAACATTCTGAATAAATTCTTGGAGTGCTTTTCTCTTTTTGAGTGGTGTTTGCGAAGCCACCTTGGATTGACTTGGGTCGCACCACTCAACCCTAAAAATGACTCATCTAATAGAAGCTGCATGATCATTAGGATGAGTACATTAGGGTTTTAGAGCCTCTACACAATAAAAGGAAATCTACTTTCACTAAATTGTGTGCAAAACTTGACGTGCCCACTGAAACTTGTCTGAAAACATTAAGACGCGTCAATCTTAAAAGACACTAAAGTAAGGATGAAACATTAAAAGACACCACATCATGAAAGAAATCCTTGCTTGAAAACCATGCTTAAATAGAAGCACACACACTGAAAGTGGAAAACTAAGAGGCACTACCCCAATCAATGTCTCATCACATAACCCTAGCACAAGCACTATCCTAGCCCTTTTAAAACTGAGTAGACGTGCCCTAGGCAGGACTGAGTTAAGTCTCGAGAGGCGAGGTTTTGTTCGCTGGGCACTTGGCTTTCATTCCCTTGATAGAATCTGGTGACTAGGTTGCGGGGCAGTGTCAAATGACCGCGGTTGTGGGGTCTATGGAACCGGTGGCGCAAGCCAAAGGAAGAACCTTCCCTGCAATCCCCTCGTAATCAACCTGGCCAGATTAGCTTTGGGAAGGGGAGTTCAGTGCTTATGGACTTAATCACCCTTTTTGAGATTTCTAGGTCTCCTAAGGAATACACCATAAGGACTAGGCTTGTTTGCTTGATTGAACACACACTTCTCGCATCTGTCGCTCTCCGCATCCCCTCCTGTTCTTCTCTAGTGTATGCATGGGAGACGCTCACTGCATCTCGAGTTGTTTGTTTTGGGATGGGAATCCAGACGACTTGATTCTGTTAGAAACATGGTTGAACCTAGGGTAGATGAGGTTGAGGACCAACCCCCACCAAACACAATGGCCATCATCCAAGCCCAGATTAATGTAAACCACCGGCTTCAGCAGCAACAGATCCACACCATCATGCAAGCCATACACCGATTACAGAACCCACAAGGGCAACCACCACTTGACTTACCACCATTCCAGGATCAACTGAGGCCCCTCCGCGATTTCTACAATCCTTCTGCTATTAGAGTCGACCCACACCTTAGGATCCCCGAAGGGGGAGATGATTTTGAGCTAAAACCAAATGTCTTAAGTCTGATCTAGAGCCACTTCCATGGAAGCTCAAAAGAAGACCCCTTCCAGCACCTAGAGGATCTTGACCGGATAGCACGAACTGTGAAACCTAGGAACATTAGCCTTGACATTGTTCTGATTAAGATGTTCCCCTTCTTGTTGAGAGATAAGGCTTCTCACTGGCTTAGAACCCTAGGTAGACCCATCAACACCTGGGAAGAACTGAGGCATGCATTTCTAAAGAAATTCTTCCCCATAGGAAAGACCAATGCCCTCAGAAGAGCTATTACTACCTTTACACTCCATGGTGGGGAGCAGTTCCATGAGGCGTGGGAGAGATTTAATGAACTCTTGAGGAAATGCCCACACCACGAAGTACCAAGGTGGCAATTGGCCCAGATTTTCTACCATGGTCTAGACAGCAACCTACGAAACTTCATCGATGCCTCATGCGGGGGGAACTTCCTGAACAGGGATAAGGAGTGCGTGTTTGAGCTCTTTGAGTCTATGAGAGAAAATTCGCTTAACAATGCCTCTATGACCCAGTTTAACTGATCCATTCAACCCCGTGGTGGGATTTATGAGGTACAAGCAAATTCTGGAATGGTTGACATGGACATCATTGCCAAGAAACTAGATCGAGTGGAATTGGTGGATAAAAAGATTAACGAACTACTGAACTAGACTAGGAACCCGTTACAGACCTTCTCCCTAACAAAGGGAGCACATAACGTTGACCTGGTCCAGCCCTTAAGCCAACTGAACCTGGAACAACCCCTGACCACGTTCCAGGGAGGGACCTTTGCTCCCTCAACCCTTGATTACTCTCTTCCCTCCCCATCGACATCTGCTATCCTTGAAGATGTACAGGCTATCCAAGGTTATGCTAAACTTGACCCTTTCTCCAACACTTACAACACTGGCTGGCGTAATCACCCCAACTTTGGTTGGACAAATCAGAAACCACCGCAATTCCAAAATCAGCCTAGGCCAAATCAGCAGCCAAACTTGCCCCCCTATCAGCAAGGACCACCAGTTAGACCCCCATATAATCAAAATAGGGCGGCCCCTCCCCCACAAAACTAAATGGACACCCTAATAAAGATGATGGCTGAAATGAACCAAAAACATCAGGAGGAAATGACCTTAGTAAAGGGATAGTTAAGCCAACTTTTGGACTGTAAACAACAAGGATCCCTACCTCCCAGCCACAACCAAACCCGCGAAACATAATTAACAGAGGCCCCAATTTGCAAGGGTTCCAAGGAAATCTCGGGCAGGCTCACATGGTTTAGCCAGCCCCATAAACACCCCCTGGGTTTGGTACTTCTTCGTCCTCGTCTTCTTAAGGATCAACCCATGGTCCTAATGCCTCTGCGAATGCAGTAACCTTGAGAAGCGGCACCAAAACCCAGGATCCCAAATGGCCGACTCTCCCCGAGACTTCACCCGCTGAAATACCCGGCTCAGAAGAGGCACTGGAAAAACCCAAGGACCCAGAAGTAGATTCAATCCATGTTCAGACACCCTACCCTGAGGCCTTGGAGACAATCAAGAAGAAGAAAAATGTTGTGGAAACTGAGGAGCTTTTGGAGATCTTTAAGCAGGTACAGATTAATATTCCACTCCTCGAAGCCGTTAAGCACATCCCGGCTTACGCCAAGTTTTTAAAGGATGCCTGTATACCCAAACGTAAGCCAAGACATCAAGCACCTAGGAAGGTTGTGCTCTCTGAGCAAGCAAGTTCCATAATATCAAGCAACCTTCCGCTCTAGTGAACTGGCCCAGGAGCACCCCTGATTTCCTGCAATATCAGGGACATGACATTCGATAAAGCGCTTTTGGACTTAGGTGCTTCTATCAATCTGATTCCAACAACCCTGTACCACCAATTTGGTTTCGGAGAGTTGACACCCACACCTGTCACCATCCAGCTGGCTGATAGATCTGTGAAGACCCCGAAGGGGGCTGTCGAGGACGTGATTGTGTGGGTCAAGGACTTCTATTTCCCGGTTGACTTCTTGGTGCTCGACATGGAAGTCCTTGAAAAATTACAGAATGCACCCATAATCTTAGGTAGACCTTTCTTAGCTACGGCTAAGGCAAACATTGATTGTGACACGGGATGTATGGAAATCGCCTTCGGAGAGAAGAAAATGCAGTTGGATATCTTCCGGGCGACAAAGTCTTTTGATTGTGATTGTGTTCAGGAACATGATCCCATAGAAACTCTGGTTGAGGAATGCCTCACTCTTAGTTCTATCTCAGACCACCAATCCTGTAACGACTATTCTGACCTGTCACCATCGCTACCTGTGGACCTCTGTAAGGCTGATTACCATCAAACAACATCATTTAAGGAAATCAATGTTGATCAACTCCTGCCTTTCCCTTTTCCGTCGACTATTGTTCCACCCACACTCGAACTTAAGCCACTACCTGAGAATCTCAAGTATGTCTTCCTGGGACCTGACCAGACCTTCCCTGTGATTATTAACTCTCATCTAACCAAGGATCAGGAACTTAGGTTGACCGCGACCCTTTCAGAACATCGGGCTGCCATTGGATGGGCCATTTTGGACTTGAGAGGAATTAGCCCCACCTATTGCACTCATAAGATTTATCTGGAAGACGGGGCACGACCCTCTCGCCAGATGCAGAGACGATTAAACCCAAATATGCGGGAGGTCGTTAGGAAAGAAATTATCAAGTGGCTTGATGCCGACATCATCTATCCTATCTCTGATAGCCCCTGGGTGAGCCCCACTCAAGTGGTTCCAAAGAAAGCCGGGCTCACCGTTGTCACCAATGAACATGGCGAATCCATCCCCACCCGCACCACCACCGTATGGCGGGTGTGTATTGATTACAGGAAGCTCAATGAAGCCACTAAGAAGGATCATTTCCCCTTGCCATTCATTGACCAGATCCTTGAAAGATTGGCAGGGAAAAAGTATTTTTTCTTCTTGGATGGATATTCAGGATATAACCAAGTCGCAATTGCACCGGAAGATCAAGAAAAGACCACATTCACTTGCCCGTACGGCACGTTTGCATTCTGTCGAATGCCGTTCGGGTTATGCAATGCACCTGCTACCTTCCAGCGTTGCATGCTAGCCATTTTTTGAGAAATGGTGGGTGAATACTTAGAGGTCTTTATGGATGATTTCTCTGTATTTGGGAATTCATTCGACCACTGTCTGAGCAACTTGGAGAAAATCTTGAAATGATGTATCTAGGTTAATCTGGTTTTAAGTTGGGAAAAGAGCCATTTTATGGTTCAAGAAGGAATCATCCTCGGTCACATCGTATCGCATAGGGGCATTGAGGTGGATCGGGCTAAGGTTGATTTAATTTCCAAACTTCCTCCGCCTAGCTCGGTCTGGCAGATTCGCTCATTCTTGGGACATGTTGGCTTCTACCGAAGGTTCATTAAAGACTTCTCCAAGCTTTCCAAACCCTTAACCGACCTTTTGGCCAATGACGCCATATTCCACATGTCCTCTGATTGCATCCAGGCTTATCACACCCTCCGGGACTTAGTCTCCATAGCACCTGTACTTCAACCCCCTGATTGGTCCCAGGACTTTGAGATTATGTGTGATGCATCAGATTTTGCCATAGGCGCTGTCGTGGGACAAAGACAAGATAAGAAACACGTGGTGATCTACTACGTAAGAAAAACATTGGACGAGGCCCAATGAAATTATACGGTCACAGAGAAAGAAGTGCTAGCTATAGTCTTCAGACTTGAGAAGTTCTGACCTTACCTGCTGGAATCCCACGTGACCATTTATACTGACCATTCAGCCATCCAGCACCTGTTGGATAAAAAGGACGCGAAACCCAGGCTCATTAGATGGATCCTGCTCTTGCAAGAATTTGACCTGGAAATCCACGACAAAGCCGGATCAAAGAATGTGGTGGCTAACCACTTGTCTAGACTTCACCCAGACCACATTGGACCCTCCCTGCCTTTATTTGACATCTTCCCCGATGAACACATTCTGGCTGTGCAAGATAAGAAATTGCGTTGGTATGCTGACTATGTCAACTACCTAGTTGTAGGACAGACCCCGCACAGCTGGTCTAGACAGCAACGGGACAGGTTCTTGGCTGAGGCCAAGCACTATTTATGGGATGATCCCATGCTGTTTCGCCTCTGTGCCGACCAGATCATCAGGAGGTGTATCCCCGAGAATGAAGTTCAGAGTGTGCTATCTTTTTGTCATGACCAAGCTTGTGGTGGCCACTTCTCTGGAAGGAAAACGGCTGCGAAGGTTCTGCAGTCTGGATTTTATTGGCCTTCTCTATTTAAGGATGCACACAACTTTGCTAAGACTTGCTCACGCTGCTAAATGGGGACCATGACCAAAAAAGATATGATACCCCTCCAACCCATTTTGATTGTTGAAATCTTCGACGTTTGCGGTATCGATTTTATGGGCCCCTTTCCACCATCCAATGGCTTTGAGTACATCCTAGTCTCGGTAGACTATGTTTCTAAATGGATTGAAGTCGTCGCCACCCATCGATGCGATCACAGGACTGTCATGGACTTTGTTAAATAGAACATCTTTTCCCGATTTGGAATACCAAAGGCCATGATCAGTGATGGTGGAAGTCATTTTATTCACTCCCAATTCCATGCCCTACTTAGAAAATATGGGGTTAACCACTGCATTGCTACCCTGTATCATCCGCAAATAAATGGGTAGACCGAGGTCTCAAATAGACAAATCAAGAACATTTTACAAATGACTGTGAGACCTGACAGGAAAGACTGGTCCACACGACTAGATGATGCCCTGTGGGCATACAGGACCGCTTTCAAGACCCTGATAGGCATGTCGCAAAGAAGCATGGCTTATGGAGCACGCACATGGATCAGGCGCGAAGAAGCACGGTTGCAGGCGAGCGACTGGCAGGCAGGGGTCTTCACCGACGTTTTGGGAAGGGTTTTAGCGATGTCCCGGATGTCGCTAAAACCCCTTCTTCATTTGGAAAGCCCTTCTCCCTATTTAAACCCCTTCCAACCACCCATTCAAGGCATTCACTTCCACTTGCAACTACTCTACCCCTCTCATAGCTACCTTTAAGCCCTTTTGCAATCGCCGGAGACGACGAGCTACCGACGGAGCCCTCTCCACCACCGTGGCTACCTCGCCGCCCTCCCTCTCTCTCTCTCTCTTCCCTTCTTTTAAGCTTTACTTTACTTATGTTCAAGCATTTATCTAGTGTTGTAATTATGAACTAAAGTTGCATGATTAATGAAGCTGTTTTCTATTCAATTGCTTGTTCTATTTTCTATTCAAGTTGTATGTTGCGAATGAAACAATTCTAACCCTAATCTCTCTCTCTCTCGCTTTTCACTCGCGCTTTTTCACAAGCAAAACCCTGCGATTTATGTGATAATAAGTGACAAGAAGAATATGGTTTTTACGCCTCCCTGAGACTGACACTCGGACTCACATCTGTTTACTTTAAAACCGACGTCGCAAGTGCAAACTATAACGACACTTCCAAACACACGCGTATGCGCACGTCAGTGTTTATGTGAACGTTGGTGTGTCTATGTGTGGGGAGGTGAGAGTGTGTGAGTGCGCGTGAGTGCTCGCATGAGGGAGTAAGAGGTGAGGGAGCAGTATCTGTTGGAGGCGGTGGAAATGGTGTGCGAATGGAGAGAGAGGGGACGTAGGTAGTGTGCCTCACCAGATATCTGAGGAACGCTTGGTGACACACACTCGAGCCAACCGGTGAGTGTAGGAGCGTGTGGGAGAAGTAGCTAGTGGTGGTGACTGGAAGATGCGATTTTCATCGGCTAACCTTCTCAGTTAGCCAGTGACAACTAGGGAGGGAGAAAGAGAGTGGGTGCACGTGTACAGTGAGTGGGTGGTGGAACCGGCGAAAGTGAGTGCTGTGAACCACCACACCCACTTGCTTGTGAGGGAGCTAGGCTGTGGTGGAGCTCACCGTGGTGGTTGCGACCACAGTGAACTTGCCCCTTGCTTGCTGCATGTTCTCTCAACTAGTGAGAGAGAGCAGCATATGGGAGAGGAAGAGAGGGAGAGAGGAGAGGGGAAGATGGAGTGGCCGACTGAGGATGGTGGCTACTGTGCGTCAGCGAATAAGGGAGGGTGTGTTGCTGGTGTGCAGTGGGTACTGATGAGGGTGGTGCTGACTGTCTGCATGGAGGAGGGTGGGGATGGTTATATAGGTGAGGGAATGAGGGTCATGACAATGCATACCGTTAGGATATTTTGGGTAAATTATGGGTAGGCACTTAGGTTGTCATGGAATTAATGTAGGTGGTATTAAGTGGAAGAAATGTGGTGGAAATGAAGGGGTAAAAGTGAAGGAAATGGAGCAGGCTCAATCTCTTTCTCTATCTTCCTCTCCATAAAATGCACAAATGCAAATATTTACAAAATGCATGCATATCTACCTAATCTAAATGCGAATAGCTAGGAAATAGCATAAGAGAGTATAATTAATAGTGTGAATTGCTACGCAATCACACCTGTTGAGCACAAAATCGTTGATGTTAAGATATTTGCGTCGTAGTATAGGACGAAAATCACATGAAATGCTTAAATTTGTAAAGCTCGAAATCAATTTGGAGTTCGAGGTCGTTCTCAGGGAGCAAATATGACAATTTCAATTCACTAATCACAACAGCAATAATAATATGCAATTGAACCAATGAAATACTCAAAATAATATTTCAATAAAGATCAATGCAAAAAGATTGGGTTAAAATGGTGATTTGAATCACCAAACTAATCGTTAAGTTTAAGCTCACAAAGCAACTTAAATAAACTAATAGTAATCTCAATCAATTATCAGATCATGGTACTCAATCAAATGCTAGATCAGACGACAACAGAAGGCCTCAAACGCCTTAACCAGTAGCACCTCACAAGGCATAAGACCTTTCCTTAGCCTCACAGAAGAGGCAAAGCAGCAGCACACCAATGGAGGCGCAGATAGAGGCACAAGGGCATTGCACAAAGCCCTTAGAGGCTAAGTGTTGAGAGAGGGAGAGGGCATGAATCCCAAGGTAGAGAAAATCCCTACCCCCCCTCTCTCTAATTCTCTTCTCAATTCTCAGACTGGACCTGGGTAATCGATCCAATGCTTAAGCCCGCCTGTATGGGTGGCGAGCGAGAGAGTGCATGTGCACGTGGAGAGGGACCTCACCCCGTGCTTACTGAGGCAATGGGGCTAGAGCACAAATGCCTTTTGTATGCTGTTAGGCACTCGAAGTTTTTTGATGTGGGACTATATTTCGTTGCAGTCCTTCACGAAGCTCCATGTGAGCTACAGTTGAAGTATGCACCAAATCAAGGTAGCTGGAGACGCATGCTGCTTCGATCATCACTTGGACTCACCTCAGGACCTGGAGCCGAGTTAGGAGAAGGCAGCAGCAGGGCATATGATGGCTGGAACAACACTGTAGTGCTCGAAGAAGATGAAGGCGACGGTGGTTGTCCGGCGTACACCTGAAACACGCAATACGACCTCTCAACCTTGTCAGAAAAGCTTAGGAGGTTCGCCTAAGTGTGGCAAATGTGACAGTGGTGGTTTCATGAGGTGAGGAGGTGTATGTGTGTATGGCGAAGTTGATGAAGGTGAGTGAAGGTGGTGGTGTTGGGTGACATGCTGGGAAGATCAAAGCCCCACATTTCTTTGGGGCTTTTGATCACTGAGGTGAGGCAAACCTCGCGGACTCGGTGGCAGGCGGATTGGTGAAGTGGAGCGATCGTGTGAGCTCAGCGGAGGTACGTCGACACTGAGGAAGGAGGAGGTGGTACGGGCGAAGTCGTGTGCGAACCTATGTTCTAAGCAGACAGGAAGAGTCAGGGAAATGAGAGGAGTCGAAGGAGGATGTTTAAGGATGAAGGGAGAGTGAGAGTGATGTTGGCTATGATTAGTTAGAGCCAGAGACGAAGAGAGCTTCGGAGGGGGAACGGCGATGAGGAGAGAGTCTGAGAGCTCCTCGCAGGTATGGCGAGGTGCAGATGAAGGAGAGGAGTTTCCCTCTGCCTATGGTATGTGGCAAAGGGTGAAGAGGGCGGAGGAGGGTCACCGGAGTAAGCTGGAGCAGGTTGGAGGAAGAGGAAGAAGAGGAGATTTTGACCTTAAAACTTGCTAAAGAGCACGACCTTGCGAAGGGGGTCCTTTTAAAGGCCTCAAGCAGAGCTCCAAGCTTGGGAAGAAGCTTGAGAAGCTCGAGATTCAGGGGAGAAGATCCCCAAATTTTCGTGCGTTCGCCTGATCTGAGGGGCTCGATTTAGGGTTTGAAAGGTGGCACAAACGATTAGGAATTTGAAAGGTGGTGCAAATGATTAGGAATGTCCTCAGGAACATTCCCTCCAAATTTGGAGGGATTCGGTCGAGTAATCAGAGAGGAATCTCTGATTGAAGGTTGGCTGCCATGGGTGCCATGGTGGCAGGGACCTATTTGAAGAAAATGATGAATAATTAGGGGGTGATGTGTAAGCATCTAAGTAGCCAAAAATGTCTATTTATGCATGTTCTTAGTGTCGTAGATGCATCATACATTGTAAATATTGCATAACATGCATTATCATACATTTAGGTCAAATTGTACAAATTGTATAGTAATTTATTCTTTTTGGTAGCCAGGGATAGGGTGATTTTTAATTGGGGCCTCGGATTGAAGATCCAACCATACAGATCTGATTTGGGCGACGATTGGAGTTCAACAACTCCAAGATCTTCTCGATCAGACTTCCGTAGCATCAGATGTAATCCGAGAAAGATTTGAGATCAAGGGGCTAGGTGGTGTAAATCCATACTTTAGATGACAAATCCGACCACACGTATGGGTTCGGATCGACGATTGCAGCCTAACGACATGAAAATCGGTCCAATCCGACATCCGTGGCACCACTTACAAGTAAGAGAAGATGGACGACCAAGATGGCACCACATGGCATCGTCCAATTCGTCCAACTTCAGCCTAAGCCCTCCACTCCACCTTTGAAGGCTCGATGAAGATGCGATCTCAGTCGTTGGATCGAGATCCAACGGCTGAGGGCGCGTATGCGTTAAATTCAAAACGTGCCTCAAAGGGTATCTTGGCGCATTGGTCTCGCACACTCTTGCGAAGCAGAGGTCGCGGGGTTGAGCCCCCATGTGCCTGAAATTGAAGGTGCGAGCGGGCACGGCTCAAATTGCGTCATTGGATGGCAAGCGGGTGGTAGATGCTAGCGCTACGTGGCACGCCTAGATGCTGCGGTTCACACACTCGCGATCAGAAGCGTCGCTGCACGCGAGGATGCCGTGGCACGCCTAGATCGCACGTGCGGGCACGCGACGAAGGGCGGGTGTTGATGCATCCTAAGCTGTCTGATCTCGCGATCGGATGATTGAGGTTGTTTGAATGTGGATGTGCGTTAAAGTAAAGGAAGAGGAGGAGGTGGGCGTGCACGCGTGCTACATCCATGTTCAGCCTTTAGTGACATTTATATCTGTCACTAAAGGCTGATGCATTTAATATTCTAAACCTTAAAAGACATTTTTGCTCCCAACCTCTACACCTAAAAAAGGTCCCTATGACCCCCACATTCTTCTCATCCCTTCCTTCATCTCTCTCTCTCTCTCCAAAGCTCTAAAGAAGCTTATCTCAAATCGGGGATGCTCCTCTAGAGTAAAAATCAAAATTTTGTCCACTTCTCACCCCGTTTGTGGAGCACTTGTGGTCATTTTTTTGCCCCTGTTTCGGAAGTGGATCCTGCGATGACGACACCATGCCTCACCCCTAGTTTTTCCCGCTTCATTCTCCGTCCTCTACTTTCGCTGTCCTTCTTCCAGTCAGGCGATGTCTGTCCGGCTCATCCTCCAAGCAGCCGTCGAGGAGGATAGCTTCTCTTCCCCTTCTCTTTATCGCTTTCTAGATTAGATTTTATGCTTTCTAGTTGTAGTTGTAATAATATTATTTTTATTATAAAAGTTGCTCTTTGTCTCTCTCTTTCTCTCACTCTCTCTAGTTGTGTTTATATTGCAAATAGAATAGAATCATTGTGATTATTTCATTTTTAAACAAAAATTACAAAAAAATATAATTACGGATTTTGAATTGACGTAGCCTCCTTGTGTTCGACCCAGGACTCCTTTTGAGTTTCGGTAAAAATTATTTGATTGTTCGGATTTTCTCGCAAATTACACTATGACGACGGGTTTTCAAAGCTCAAATCCTTTTGCGACAAATTTTCGATACAACATTTTGGCACTGTTGCCGGGGAGGCAATGAATCTCGATTTCTTTTCTGCATTTCATGCACTTAATTACTTTCTAACTCTCCTTTATTTCTTCTCTATTGTCTTGCAGGTACCCGATCAGGAATCTTCAAGTGATAGAAAGGAGTAAAGTGCAGTTGAAGACAACTGTAAGTGCTCCCCCATTCTTTCACCCTCCATAGACTTCGTTCCATCACCCTAATTCAAATCCTAATTAACCTAGGTGCTCTCATAAACCCTAGGATTAGTTTGGTTGCTTTGATTTCCACATCCAACCACCTCACCCCCATTTAAAAAAAAATCTAAAAAAAAATCCATAGAGGTACACAACCTCTTCTTTTTCTTCATACTCAACTGGTAATCCAATCTTTGGAATCGATAACACAACCAAACACATAATTGAGTAGAAATTAGATTAGGTAATCATTTGTGTACCTAACTCAGTGGTGCATCAAAGCTAATTGCTTGAGTTGTTTAGGTTGCACCACTTCATATAAAAACAACTCATCAAGTAGCTTGCTCATTAGGGTTAAAAATTAAGGTCAATACCAGGCATTCTACTTTATTTTGATTTCAAAGGAAAATATCTTCACTCGTGTTTGCAAAGCTTGGTGTGCCTCTTGAATTTGATTGAAACCACCTTAATTTAAACCCTAAAAGCTACTTAAGCAAGATTTAAACTCTAAAAGACACTCATCCAAATAATCTTGCTTGAAAACCCTGGTTGTGCACCCACTCACACTTATTCAATCAATCATTAAGGGCACAACTCATTTTAAGAGCCCATCACATGCCAAAAGCACTACTATCTTAGGCCTAATCTAAAAGCAAGTAGACGTTGGCCCTATGATTCATCAATTCATTTTAGGATATTTATCATACTGTGGTGTGAATTTGTGACATCTACTTTCTCCAGAAGGTGCTAAGTTGGGTGGCCCGATTGTCAAACGACTTAAGTAGGCAGGGGTTTGGCATAATTAGCGGCCTTCGGGACACACTCCCCCTGTCTCGCCATCCCAACTTAACTAGCTTTTGGATTGAGGATAACACAAAAATTCATGTTGTGGTTTGAGTCTATTTTGGAGCATAGGTCCTTAGTCTACCCAACTTAAGGACATGCTTGTATTGTTGTGGTGCAGGGTTCTTATCTTCAGTCCTTCTGACCTCTTCCTAGTTTATGCTTGGAAGAAGGTCATTGTATCCCCGCTTGGAAGGACCATTAGACCATTCAAGGAGGCGTAGGTTGAATTTTAATCCAATTGATCTCGTGGCTGATCAACCACCTCCTTTACCCTAGAATCCGCAAGAGATACTGCAAAGGTAGCTGGAACAAATGCAGCAAATGCAAGAATGGTTCTAGTGAATTCATGGTTAGGGTTCTTAGCCCTTGAAGGATTTTTATGATCCTTCTAACTACGGGGAATGTCCCGGTATCCAGATTCCAGCCACTGACGTAGAAATCAAGCCCCAGGAGTTAAGCTTGATCAAACATTTCTACGGGCTTGGCTCTGAAGACCCGTTTCAGCATTTGGAGGACTTAACCACTTTGGTCCAGATCACCAAAGTATGAAACGTGGATAAGGAGCAAATGATCATGAGGCTTTTCCCCTACTCTCTTAGGGATAAGGCTGCACATTGTTACCGGACAATTGGAAGGTTGATCGCAACTTGGAATGGTCTTAAATTGGCTTTCTTAAAGAAATTCTTTCCAGTCAGGCGTACCAATGCTTTGCGACGGGCGATTACTACTTTCGTCCAGCGGCCGGGGGAATCGCTTCATGGTGCCTAGGAGCGATTCTAGGATCTATTGCGGAAGTGTCCACACCACGAGGTGTCGAAATGGCAACTTGTGCAGATCTTTTATCATGGGTTGACTGAGCAACTTCGTAACCACGTGGATGCTTCTTGCGGAGTGAAATGACCCTCTGCCATTTGGGTTGGTTAAGATGTCTGGATTATCCATCAGATGTCTGTCCAGACATTTGGATAGAGGGTCGTACGTCTGAAAGTAGAAGAACTGTACCTTGTTTTCTTTCCCCGTACGCACGCAACACGCACACCCCCTCTCTCCTTACCCCAAACCCTAACCCTTTCCTATTTAAACCCCCACACCCACGCCACTCTCCATCACCACCAGCCGCTACCTCCTTCTTTTCCCTCCTGCTGGCAGCCACCTTCCTCCCAGCCTTTAGTGCGGTGAGTGGAGAGGAAGAAGAGAGAGATGGGACGTGGAGGAGGAGGAGAGGGGAGCGAGAGCGTGGGAGCAGCTCGAGGGGAGGAGCTTGCAAGGGAGCTGTGGGAGCTCGTGCAGGAGAAGTCGAGGATGCGTGCGAGGAGGAGCTTGTGAAGGTGAGCTTTGCGACCTCTTGAAGCTGCTAGCATAGTAGCTACAGGCGATGTGGAGGGGTCTGTGCGGAGAAGAAAGCTCGTGTGAGTTCTGCGTACTGGAAAATTAGACGTTTGGAGCACATCCCAGACGTTTGGAGTAGTAGGGAGACGTCTGGAGTTGAAGTCGGACGTCTGAAAGTATGCTAGTGCCAAGGTACGTGCTTCTGCATGGTTTCCGGCCATGCAGGCCTTATCCCAGGAGTTGTGTTTCACCACTTTTAGCTCTGCGTGTGCGTACGCAGGGGCAAAGCGTTGGAAAGGTGTGGGGTGCACCTTTCGAGGTGTTTTGGATGTCTGGACACGTCGATGGACATCTGACTGCACTCCTAGACGACCGAAAGGGGAGTCCGACGTCTGGAACTCCCCTCAGACGATCGCGGAAGGATCTGGACGTCCAAGGAAGTCGCAGGAAACCCAGGGTGAGTACTGACGTCTTTTAAGACGTCTGGGGCTTGTCCTAAACGTTTGATTTTGGATAGTGTGCGTGTTTTTGGCCCGTTCAGGGCCCAAACAGAATCGAATTTCTACAAATGAACTACCGTTGTCTTTCGCTTGAGTTTCTCTACGAGTTAATGTCACTTGTATACGGTTTTAGACTTGTTTGATGTGGTTGGTCGATTGTATAGGTCTTCAGCAAGTCTAATACGTGGGACCTGCAGAGGCGACGAGATCTACGATTCGAGCCCCCATTCCTTCCGTGTTTTCCGGTAGAGTGGTTTATATTAATATTATGATTTAAACAAATAAACTGCATGTTTAGAATAACTTGAATGAACCCTAGGATGAGAATGAACCCTATGGAAGGAATAAATGAGTATGGTTTGAGCTACACTGTATACTTGAGATACATGTAAAACCCTAGGATGAGAATGAACCCTAGGGAAGGAATAAATGAGTATGGTTTGAGCTACATTGTTTACTTGAGATGCATGTAAAACACTAAATGCTAGCAATTGTATTGGTTATTGATATGATGCTTTCTCAGTTAGTAAATCACGAGCTGCTTGTTATAAGTATGAAACCGGTAATGTGAATAGAGAGATAGGAATGTTGGAAAATGAAACAAAAGAAATACCAGCATGAACCCTACGGGGAATTAGGAGAACTCCTGTAGACGGGAAGTGAGCTAGCCCTTGTGTATGTGGTACCAAGGAGAGCAACTGTCCCTTTAGTGTAGAGGGGAGCTAGCTGCCCGTTGGGTTGAGCCTTGAGGTTAGGCCTAGTCACTCTACACCGACTCTGTTTAGCCCTCGTATACATGGTACTGAGGTGAGCTACTTAGTGTAGGGAGGGAGTTAGCTGCCCCATGGGGCCCGGGGTTAGGACTAGCCGCCCTACACCGACTCTCGTTAGGTCCACTGGGTAAACTGGGATAGTCGGATAAGGGTACGCGGACTGTGGAGGGGCGAGACCCCTGTTCTGTTATGAGGGGCGAGACCCCTGTTCTGAGAGGGCAAGGCCCTGTACTATTCCGTGCTGTACCTCTAAGCGTACCCGCGAGCAGAAACGACTGACCGCGTGCCAGTGCGGGATAGCTACCCACGCGCTTATCGCGCGTGCCGTGTCACTGCTACGTCGCGATAGTGACCTCGGGGTGGTTGACTGGGTGTAGGATTACCACAGGGGACTCTCCCGACCAGAAGAGCACCACGTGTACATCCTACATCATGGAAAAGACTGCAATCAAGATCATTCCCGTGAGGAATAGGCCAAATCAAGAAATGATTAGATGAATAAAGGAGCAACAAATTAGAACTACTTGGTTGAGCTAAATGAAAATGGATAGTTACTTAATTGCATTAATTAATAGCTTATCTTAATTACATGTAAATGGCTGAATTACCACTCTACTCAGCGTTTGCTGACTCCGAAAATTTTACAACCTTGTCCAGGTGAGGGAGTTGAGTAGCCAGCACCACCGACTGCAGAGGGAGCTGGGCTCTGTCGAGCCCAACCTTAGTTGTGTTTTCTTATTGTTTCCCTAGCTTCTGTTGTAGTAGTGAGTATTTTCGTTCTATGTAATACTGTTTCAGTTACTTTTCCGCTGTATTTTCCTCTGTTGTAGCTGTGATGGCTTGTAATATTGATAGACTATTTGCTCTATTTCTTTTACTGTCTCTTGATTACTTTCTGCTTAGTTACATTGCATGTGTGGTTATGAATTATTTCTTGCTTTTGGTTATTTGTCGTTGGACGGTTAGGTCTTGGGATTAGTCGTGGCGGGTCGGTCTCGGGTCCTGTAGGGATCTGGGATCGGGTCGTAACAAGATGGTATCAGAGAAAGGTCATCCTGATAAATGAATCAAATGGTCTGAAAAATAGCTACCCACATGCTTGTAACTAGGATAGCCATCACAACGTATCGCTTTGATCTTCGCTTCGGGTCCTATCTCTTGATGTAGTCTGCTATCATTGACAGTAACTGCTCTTTTTCCTGTGTCCTCTTGTAAGAGATGCCTCGTTGGGGAGTTCTCGAGGCAAGCCACGGACGTGGCCGTGGCCGGGGTCGAAGGGGTGGACGTGCCAGACCTGAGGCACCAGCCGACCCACCTCTCCTACTAGGCATCCAAGCCTAGGATCTCGCCCAGCTGATCCAAGGTATCATACGGGAGGAGCTCCAGCAGCCTCCTCAGTCACCCTCCCTGAGGACGTGGAGGGAGAGTTCTCCGTGGGACAGGGAAACTGCCGCAGCGCCGTACGAGCTGGAGGGGACCACTCCCACCACCCTCAGACACTTCTGAGCACGAGCCCTCCTTGCCTAGAGGCGTACTTGTTCCCCTGTTGCAGCTCCACCACGAGCTTTTCGGCCAGTTCCAAAAGCTGAAGCCCCCCTCCTTTAAGGGAGATGAGAGCTGTTCTCACGTTTTTGTGCGGGTTTAAAGTATATCACGTTGTAGTATAACCGACAAAACGTTTAAACAAATATAAAGAATTTTATTACTCAAAAAACTAAAGTATCCGAGGTCGAACACGGGGAGCAAGCTCAGTACTTTTTAACACCAAAGAATACAATTGTTAAATGAAAAGGATTGATTCAAAGAGAGAATTTTAAAAAGGATTTGTGAAATAAAAATAGAATTGGATGTCTGATTTCTGTATCAGACGTCTTAAATGTAATCTCCTTTCTCTCTTCTTCTTCGTTGCTCTTCTCTCTTTCTGCCTTTGCTTCTTGTCTTGTGCAGGCTTCTTCTTCCTGCCTTGCCTTTCTTCTTCTTCACTTGGCCTCTCTTCATTCTTCTCTTTCTTCTGCCTTGCCTTCCTTCTTCCTTCTCTTTGGTTCTCTATGAAAGCTTCTCCTTTTTCTGCTACACAGCCTCTTCTTCTTTCTTCTCTTCCTGTTCTGCAGCTGCTAAGTGCTCGCTGCTTCCTTTGCTTCTTCCTTCCTGCACACACCATAGTCGAAGCAAAACGTACCCCCGTCCCTCTACCCAAGCGTCTCTCTCTCTCACAAGCAATTCTCTCAAGGACGCTCTCCCAGAGCCACATGGGTAGTCGGGTCGGATTCGCACCCGGGATCAGGCGCACCGGCAAGTGGTGGTGCGCAAGGAGTGCTCAAGGTTTGGGTTGCGGGTCGGATCCCACCAGATTCGCGAGGTCAAGCCGCGGACGAGGCGGGTGTCATGGCAGGTGAGGGACCTCACCCCTGTGCTTACAGAGGCAATGAGAGTAAAACACAAAAATAATTTATACTATACCTGTGTTTTGCGATCCCACGATGTGGGACTATCTGATCAGGCCTGCTTTCACGCACGCCCGTAGAATTCTCATCGTGCAATTGCCCCAGCTGCTGGCTTCGCAGCTCGACTTGCTGGCCTAAGTCGCTTTGCAACACCTGTGTGCACCTGCTGCACCTGCAACCTGGAAGCCCTGGTGCCTGAAGCTGCTTCAAGCTCCTCGCTGCTTCGACCGTCAATGGCGGCAGGAGCTACAACCTGTTACACACAAGAACGACCTATTGGCCCAATCAGATTAGCTCGAAACTTTCGCCGTGGCACGGCGAAGGCGGTGGGCGGTGCTGCAGGCTGCAGGTTAGCCTAGGCGTGCGTGCCTAGGTCAACCTGTAGCCGGAGGTGTGGGGTTGTTCGAGGGGCTACTGTGGGGGTCTGGAGTGGCAGTGGAGGGGTGGAATGAGTTCCTGGTGGTGAGGCGGAGCTCACGAGGGGGTTGGCGAGCCGTGTGGAGGGGCGGAGTGGTGTGGGCGGCTCGCCGGAGGTCGGTCGGAGGCGAGGACGATGGAGGTGGTTAGGCACTGTCGGGGGGGTAATCAGATAAAATAGCAGGGGGAAAAGAGAGAGGAGAGGATGGAGAGGGTATCTGGGGTGATCTTGGAAGGAAGAGAGGCAGTGGAGTGGAGGGCGCGTAACTGCCGTCGTCGGGGAAGGACCCTGAGGGAGGGAGCAGCGACGAGGAAGAGGTCAGGAACACGTGCACTTGGTACGGCGCGACGTGGGAGGAAGCGGCGGAGTCGACTCTGCTGCTGGTATGGCAGCAGAGCGACGAGAAGGAGGAGAGGAGGTTGCCGGAGCTTGCGGGTCTTTTGGCCGGAGATGGGAGAGAGGGAAATTGGAGGGGATCTCCGTCAAAATCAAGCTTAGGTTCTGCACCAGGGTCTGGGGAGCCTTTTATAGGCGCTGGCCGAACCTTCTAGCGCGTGGAGACTGCGCAATCACCTCCGTCGGCTCGCCGGAGTTGGAAAGAGGGTGGATACCCGAATCTCTCTTGCGTTCACACGAGAGATTGGGTTCACACCAGCGATTGTAATTGGCTTTAGAAGGAAGGGAATTCCTCAGAGAATCCCCCTTCCATTTCTGGGAGGGAATCTCTGAGGGATTAGAGAGTAATCCCTCTCTAAACCTCGCCGGAGCTCGGTTTTGCCCTAACAATGGCGGCGGGACCAGATTGCAAAGGGTGCGGAAAACTTTGGGGGCTCTCTGCAAAGATATTCAAAAGATAGGGATCAAATTATGCTTTTGGGTGTACTCAATTGCAAAGTAGGTCAAGATGACCTCCCCTTAGGTCCAAATTTTGGTACAAACCTAATTTGGACCTAAGGAATCCAATGGTGAAGTTGGATTTTAGGTTTGACCTCGTTTGATTGGATATTTTGCGTAAAAACCCAAATTAGGTTAATTGAAGAGCTAGGACCCTAATCTAGGTCAAACTGGGTTCCAAGGGCCAAATTAAGTGTTCCAAACCCTAGAGAATGTTTTTCCATGATTTTTAGAGGGTTTACTTGATTTTTATTAGGTTTGTTTTTCCATGATTTTTAGAGGGTTTACTTGATTTTTATTCTGACCGGAACCTTGTTAATTTATGCGGGTCTGTTTTAGGGTTACCAAGTGTCATTTAATTCTTAGATTGCACATAAACCCATTTCTAATTGACTCAACCCACTTTTTATCTCATTTAGACCATTTGACCTATGTTTTACCTCTGAGGAATCCCGTTTATGAACTGCAATGGTAAAATTGCAGTTTTAACCTTTATTTCATGTTTTCTTCTCAGAGCACTTGTTCCTTCAGTTAAGCCTTCTTCTAGGTTATGTAGGAGCTTTTATCTTCTTTATTGGGTCAAAATGAGCTAGTCATGGCTCATGATGAGGCTCTCATCAAGAGCCCGTCTGAGGCAGAGGACTGGTTGGAGCAGATAGAGAAGGTGTTCGACACCCTTTGCCCTCCTGCAGAGTGTTGCATGGCCTTTGCCATGTACCAGCTGGAGAGCGCAGCCCACAGGTGGTGGAGGGTAGTCAGAGGTCGGGAGGGGAGATAGTTGACATGGGACCAATTCGTGGCTCTCTTCTACGAGCAATACTTTCCGCAAACCTGGCAGGACCAGAGGAGGCGGGAGTTCCACACTCTCCATTATGGGGCGATGACAGTTAGCACATATTGCACACGTTTCCTGGAGCTGTCATGCTTCGCCCCGACAGCTGCGTCTACTGAGGAGGAGCGCCTGTGGAGGTTTACTGAGGGGCTTCGACCTGCGATTCGGGGGTATGTGAAACCCCTGAAGTTGCTCGCTTTCTCTCATGTGGTTGAGGCAGCCATGACTTATGAGGAGACCAACCCGATCGCGTGAGACATTGATGGTGGACGGAAGAGGCCCTAGCAGCCAGCATACTCACAGGGTCGTCGGGAGAGGAGGCACACGACGGTCGCAGGAGAGCCGTCTCATTTTGCGGGGCCACCAGTGGCCTTTTGGGGCCCCAGACAGGGATCAGCTGCCAACACCGGACCCCTGCCCAGCCACTAGCAGAGACTGATTGAGGAAGGAAGCCGTGTTCCTCTCTACTACCAGTGTGGCTAGCCGGTCCACATCAGGAGGGACTGCCCATCTAGGGTTGAAGCACAGCAGATGCTCCCCACACCGAGTGCTGGAGGTCGTGCTAGCGGCCGCGGTCATCGGGCACGTGGAGGAGGACAGTAGTCACAAGAAGGGTATCGGCCAGCTGCTGCCCGCCCGACCCAGAGCATGGCTGCTTCGTCTGCACCTAGGGCTAAGGGGCTTATCAATGCCCTAACACACAGAGACGCCAAGGCTTCAGGTTCTGTGGTGGCAGGTATGGTTACTGTTTCTGGCAGATTAGTCTACATTCTTTTCGATTTTGGTGCCACATATTCTTTTGTCTCCTTGAGTTTTGCCATTAAGTTGGGACCGAGCATCGTATTGTTAGAGGTTCAGTTCCTGATTAAGGGGCCAGGTGGACAGTTGTTCATAGCAGAGAAGGTCTTTACAGGCTGCGAGATTACTATAGGGAGACACAGTCTTCCCACCGACCTGATTGTAATCCTGATGGAGGACTTTGGTGTGATCTTAGGGATGGACTAGCTGTCTGCCTATCATGCCTTGGTGGACTATTTTGGGGGCAAGATCATCTTCTCCATACCAGAGTTGCCTCCCTTTGAGTTTCATGACCAGTCGGTGGACGGAGGTTTTAGGTGCATCTCCATGCTTCAGGCAGCAAAGCTTTTGGGCCAGGGGTGTGAGGGCTTCTTGGCTTGTGTTGTAGCAGAGCCTAGTCCCGTGGCCGACTTTCAGAGTATTCCGGTGGTCTGTGAGTACCCCAACATTTTTCGAGAGGAGTTCCAAGACTACCGCCTGAGCGTGAGATTGAGTTTGAGATCTCACTAGTATCGGGGTCCAGCCCCATTTCTATTGCATCGTACAGGATGGCACCACTTGAGCTTCAAGAGCTCAAGTCATAGTTATAGGACCTGTTGGAGAAGGGCTTTGTGAGGCCCAGTGTGTCCCTATGGGGAGCCCCTGTGTTGTTTGTGAAGAAGAAAGACGGTACCCTACGACTTTGTGTCAACTACTGATAGTTGAATCGGGTCACCGTCAAGAACAGGTACCCGCTGTCTCGTATCGACGACCTCTTTGACAAGTTGAGAGACACCACAGTGTTCTCTAAGATAGATCTGAGGTTAGGTTACCACCAGTTGAGGATCAAGGAGACTGACGTCTCCAAGATAGCTTTCCGTACTCGGTACGGGCACTACGAGTTCTTGGTCATTCCGTTCAGCCTGACCAATGCCCTCACTGCTTTCATGGACATGATGAACCGTGTTTTCAGACCGTACTTAGACCAGTTTGTGGTGGTGTTCATCGACGACGTCCTAGTCTACTCACGGGATCAGGCGGTGCATGGATAGCATTTACGTATGGTCCTGGATACCTTGAGATGACGCAGGCTGTATGCTAAGTATAGCAAGTGCAAGTTTTGGCTGAGACAGGTGACTTTCTTGGGCCGCGTGATTTTGGGAGACGGATTGGCTATGGATCCAGCCAAGGTTGAGGCCGTGCTCAGGTGGGAGAGACCACGCACAGTGACAGAGGATGCAGTTTTCTCGAACTAGCAGGCTACTATCGGTGATTTATTAGAGGGTTCTCTTAGATCGCACGTCCTATGACTCAGCTCACCTGGAAGGATGTGCCCTTTTCCTGGACAGACGAGTGTGAGGCGTGCTTTCAGGAGTTGAAGGAGAGACAGACTTCAGCTCCTGTATTTACCATTCCAGACAGTAGTGGCAGGTTTGTGGTTTACACCGACGCATCATTGCAAGGGTTGGGTCTCATTGTTGCTTATGCTTTGCGGCAACTGAAGCCTCATGAGCATAACTACCCTACCCATGACTTAGAGCTAGCAGCAGTTGTCTTCGCATTGAAGACATGGAGGCACTACCTGTATGGTGAGACATTTGAGATCTTCACTGACCACAAGAGCCTCAGGTACTTATTTGACCAGAAGGAGCTCAACCTGAGACAGAGGCGTTGGTTAGAGCTCCTGAAGGACTACGACTGTAGCATCTCCTACCACCCATGAAAGGCCAATGTGGTGGCTGACGCCTTGAGCTTGAAGGCGCCTGTCCACTTGGCCTACTTGCAGGCATAGAGTTGGAGACTCATGGAGGAGGTGGGTAGTTGGTGACCTCGGGAGTCACAGGGGTACTGCAAGGCAGTGACAGTGACGCGACAGGCATGACCAGAGCTGATAGACCACATCATTGCAGGACAGATGAACGATCCGTACTTACAAACACTGCGAGACAGGGTATTGACAGGGTACCCAGGAGTCTTTTCCTTCTCAGATGAGATACTATGAATGAGGGGACGCCTATGCGTTCCTAGAGATGAGTTGTTGAGAGAGCTCCTAACTGAGGTGCACGAGTCCCGGTTCACCATACATCCTGGAAATACAAAGATGTACCATAATTTGCGACGTGACTTTTGGTGGAGAGGGATGAAGCGGGATGTTGGTGAGTTTGTCTAGTAGTGCTTGGTATGCCAGTAGGTGAAGGCCAAGCACCAAAGGCCTGTAGGACCATTACAGCCACTTCCTGTGCTAGAGTGGAAGTGGGAGAGTATCACCATGGACTTAGTGGTGGGTCTACCAGTTACCTAGCGAGGACACGATGCAGTTGGGTGATAGTAGACCGGTTGACGAAGATGGCATGGTTCCTGCCGATTCGAGTCACTTTTGGGCCAACACAGCTAGCAGAGAGATACGTCAGAGATGTGGTGTGTCTGCATGGAGTCCCTCACGAGATCATATCCGACAGGGATACTCGTTTCACTTCCCAGTTCTGGGCAGAGTTTTAGTAGGCATTAAGGACCCATCTAAGGTTTAGTACCGCCTACCACCCCCAGATCGACGGGCAGTTAGAGCGCACCATACAGACACTTGAGGACCTCCTACGCGCTTGTGTACTAGACTGGAGAGGCTCCTGGGAGAAGAATTTGCCCCTGGTAGAGTTTGCATACAATAATAGCTATCATTCAAGCATCGTCATGGCGCCGTACGAGGCTCTGTACGGGAGGAGGTGTACCTCACCCTTGAGTTGGGTCGAGGTGAGGACTAAGTGGGAGGTTGGCCCCAGGCTGATCTGGTAGAGTCAGGAGGTGATAGAGTAGATTCACAGGCGACTCCGCACTATCAGGAGCAAGCAGAAGAGCTACGCCGATAGGAAGCATAGAGAGGTACAATTTGAGGTTGGGGATTACGTCTTTCTCCGTGTTTCGCCCATGAAGGACTTGCAGCATTTTTGGGTGAAAGGGAAGCTTGCGCCAAGATTTATGGGACCCTTTGAGGTCTTGGAGTGGGTAGGACCCGTTGCTTACCGGCTTATCCTTCCTCCCTAGCTTTTTAGGGTGCACGACGTGTTCCATGTGTCCAACCTCAAGAAGTATGTCGCCGATCGCAGCCACATTCTGAGCCACGAGAGAGTCGAGGTCATAGACGACTTGACCTATCCCGAGAGGTCGGTACATATATTAGATAGAGTTATCCAGAGTTTGAGACGGAAGCAAGTATCTCTGGTGAAAGTCCTATGGAGAAGCCAGCGATATGAGGAGGCCACTTGGGAGCCTGAAGCGGTAATGCAAGAACAGTACCGAGAGCTTTTTGAGGGTATGTCTCTTCAGATCTACTTTAATCCTCTTTAAGTTTGTTATGCACTTTTACGTTACTTTTTCCGCACCCTACTTGGCTCAAGTTTCGGGAATGAAACTTCCTTTAAGTTTGTTATGTTGAAATGACCCGTTGCCATTTGGGTTGGTTAAGACATCTGGATTATCCATCAGATGTTTGTCCAGACGTTTGGATAGAAGGTCGGATGTCTGAAAGTAGAAGAACCGTACCTTATTTTATTTTCCTACGCGCACGCAACACTCACACCCCGTCTCTCCTCACCCCAAACCCTGACCCTTTGCTATTTAAACCTCTACACCCACGCCACTCTCTCCATCACCACTAGCCACCACCTCCATCTTTTCCCTCCTGTCGGCCGCCACCTTCCTCCCAGCCTCCAACGTGGCGAGTGGAGAGGAAGAAGAGAGAGACGGGATGTGGAGGAGGAGAGGGGAGCGAGAGCGTGGGAGGAGCTCGTGGGGAGGAGTTCGCGAGGGAGCCGTGGGAGCTCGAAGGAGCTCGTGTGGGAGGAGTCGAGGATGCGTGCGAGGAGGAGGAGCTTGCGAAGGTGAGCTTCACAACCTCCCGAAGCTGCTGGCATAGCAGCTGCGGGTGGTGCGGAGGGGTCCGTGCGGAGAAGAAGGCTTGCGTGAGTTCTGTGTACTGGATATTTTCTAGTATCAGATGTCTGGAGTACATCCCAGACATCTGGAGTAGCAGGGGGACATTTAGAGCTAAAGTCGAACGTCTGAAAGAACGCTAGTGCCAAAGTACATGCTTCTACACGGTTTCTGGCCATGCATGCCTTACCGTAGGAGTTGTGTTTCGCTGCTTTTAACTCTGCACGTGCGTACGCAGGGGCAGAGCGTTAAAAAGGTGCGGGGTGCGCCCATCGAGGTGTTTTGGACGTCTGGACACATCGACGGACGTCTGACTACACTCCCAGACGACCGGAAGGGGAGTTCAACGTCTAGATCTCCCCTCAGATGATCACGGAAGGATCTAGACGTTTAAGGAAGTTGCAGGAAACCCAGAGTGAGTACTGACGCCTTTTAAGATGTCTGGGGCTAGTCCCAAACATCTGATTTTGGATAGTGTGCGTGTTTTTGGCCCGTTTAGGGCCCAAACAAGATCGGATTTCCGCAAACGAACTACCGTTGTCTTTCGCTTGAGTTTCTCTACGAGTTAATGTCACTTGTATACGGTTTTGGACTCGTTTGGTGTGGTTGGTCAATTGTATAGGTTTCCAGCCAGTCGAGTACGCAGGACCTGCGGAGGTGACAGGATCTACGATATGAGCCCCATTCCTTTCGTGTTTTCCGGTAGAGTGGTTTACATTAATGTTATGATTTAAACAAATAAACTGCATGTTTAGAATAACTTGAATGAACCTTAGGATGAGAATGAACCCTAGGGTAGGAACAAATGAGTATGGTTTGAGCTACATTGTATACTTGAGATACATGTAAAACCCTAGGATGAGAATGAATCCTAGGGCAGGAACAAATGAGTATGGTTTGAGCTACATTGTTTACTTGAGATGCATGTAAAACCCTAAATGCTAGCAATTGTATTGGTTATTGATATGATGCTTTCTCAGTTAGTAAATCACGAGCTGTCTGTTATAAGAATGAAACCGGTAATGTGAATAGAGATATCGGAATGTTGGAAAATGAAACGAAAGAAATGCCAGCATGAGCCCTACAGAGATTTAGGAGAACTCTTGTAGACGGGAAGTAAGCTGGCCCTTGTGTACGCAGTACCAAGGAGAGCAACTGTCCATTTAGTGTAGTGGGGAGCTAGCCGCCTGTTGGGTTGAGCCTCGGGGTTAGGCCTAGTCACTCTACATCGACTTTGTTTGGCCCTCGTGTACGTGGTATCGAGGTGAGCTACTTAGTGTAGGGAGGGAGCTAGCTGCCCCATGGGGCATGGGGTTAGGACTAGCTGCCCTACACCGACTCTTGTTAGGCCCACTGGGCAAATTGGGATAGTCGGACGAGGGCAAGGCCCCTGTTTTGAGAGGGTAAGGCCCTATACTATTCCGTGCTATACCTTTAGGCGTACTTACGAGCGGAAACAATTGACTGCAACTCTGCTAGCCAACCCATATTCTAACTCTTATAATCCGGGCTGGAAGAACCACCCTAACTTCTCCTGGAAAAATCTGGGGCAGTAGACCCAAATCCGACCTAGCAACTATGCATTGCAGAGACCAATGGATCAGGGTCATGTATACACTCAGCTGCCCCCTAATTAGGTCAATCAGCCAACCTGGAATGCCTGTCAACCTGTAGGGCAGCCTGATTTGAACCGACAGATGGTAGAGATGCAAGGATCCATGCTGCAGCTCATGCAACAAATGAAGACATCGCTAGATAACTTGCAATTCGGGCTCATGGCTAACTCTCGTTAGCCCGAATCTCTGCTATCTCAACCTGTACCCAACCCTCGCAATATACAGAATCAGGGCAATCGAGCCTAGGGGTACAGGAATCAAAGGGACCCACATGCACATGCTTAGGTGGTTGAGCAGGGTCCTTCTTCTGCTTCTTCATCCAATCTAGGTTATTTGGCAAATCAAGCTCCTTTGATCTTTCCTAACCCTCTCTAAAACCCAAACCCATACGCTTATGCAAATTCTATTATTTTGAAGAGTGGACGACAAACCCATGACCCAAAATTGCTACCTTCTAGCGACCAAAACCTTGGGATGCCCGAGGGAGAAAAGGAGGAGGTTGAAGAAGAAAACAAGGCCCATGGGCCTGAAATTGAGGACACCATCCACATCCCATTCCCTGAGGCCTTATTGAAAACTAGCAAGAAGAAAACCCTAGATAGCAATGAGGAGATCCTGAATTTATTCAAGAGTGTAGAGATCAATATCCTACTTGTCGATGCTATTAAGCACATCTCAAATTATGCTAAATTCCTAAAAGATCTATGTACCCAAAAGCATAAGCCAAAAGAACCCACCTTGAGGAAGGTGATTCTCTCTGAGCAGGCGAGTTCTGTTATCTTGCATCACCTTCCTTAGAAGATAAGAGATCTAGGTGCCCCCTTGATTTTATGTGTCATTGGGGACTACACTTTTGATAAGGCACTATTGGATCTAAGTTCATCCATCAACCTAATCCCAACCTCTCTTTATGAAAGATTTGGGTTAGGTGAACTCAAGCCAACCTCAGTAATGCTACAGTTAACGGATCGTTCGGTCATCACACCGAAAGGCGTTATTGAGGACATTATTGTTAAGGTCAAGGACTTCTATGTTCCTATAAATTTCCTAGTCCTTGACATGGATGTACCTGAAGATTTGAGGAACATGCCCATTGATGAGGCAGAAATTCGTCGCGAAAAGGTTTGAGTTTGGAAAACCTGTCGCCGTAGTTCGATTCGCAAGAAAATCCATTGATCAGATAATATTTATAATCGAAACTCGAAAGGTGAGTCCTAGGTCGAAAATGGGGAGGTGAACGTTTGGTTTGAAAAATCCGTGTTTTGCTTTTAGTTGTTTTTGTCATTTTTATCTTTTCTTATTTTTTTGGTATTTTTATCAAGCAAGAGATTAGGTCGATGAAAACTTTATCTACTTGCAAAAATAATGCAGAGAGAGAGAGAGGAACAATCATATATTTATGAACAGATGTTTCTACAACTATGAAAGCGGGAAAACTACACTACAAAAGTGAAAAGATAGAGATAGGTGAGAAGAATCCCCCTCGATGGTCGCTTGGAGGACAGCTCGCTCTGACGGCACCCCGAAGAAGGTGGTGAGGAGCGGGACGAGGGAGAACGATGACAGAAGGAGGAGGATAGGGCAGGATATCGTCACGGAGAGGATCTTCTTCTAGAAGGAGGTAAGAGGACAGCCATAGGATGCTCCATGAATGGGGATGAGAGGTGGGAAAATGTTTGATTTCTACTCCAGAGGAGCATCCTGGGCTTGAGACAAGCTTTCTCTAGAGCCTTGGAAGTGGTGTGGAGAAGAAAGGAAGAGATGATGAAGAATGGAGGGGGTAGGCCCTTTTATAGTAGAAGGAAGAGGAGGAATTCGTGCATAGGGCACTAGTGATAGCTGCAATCGTCACTAAATATCTGCCCAAATGTCGTTGAAGATTCACGCCAACTCATGCCCACTATTGGTGTGCTTGCGTGCCTATCAAGCGCCGTGTTGTGCACGTGCGCGCTGGTGTTGCGCTGCTGCGCGTTGAAGAATGGGTGCGCATGCACGTCTACACTTGTGCGCTGGCCAGTGTGCCTAAATTCCAAATTGGGGGGGGCACGGGGATTCTAACCTATGCCCTCCCTTGAGAGTTCACACCTCCACCAACAGGCCATGCCCATCTCTGTGTCGCGAGGAGGAGCTTTGAAGAGAGGCGTGGATGGCTTCTCAGCCGTTGGATCAAGATCCAATGGCTGGGAATGGAGGGTGTGTATGATGAATGGTGTGGGCGGGTGCTGCTGGCCGGAGTTGGGCAGCCTAGATGGCACCACATGGCGCCATCTGGGCCATCCATCTTCTTTCTATTGCAAAGGGTGCCACGGTGCTCTAACCAAGATGATTTCCGCGTTGCCGGACTCTGATCGTCGCTTCGGATCCATCCGTACAGTCGGAGTTTACATCCAAAGTCTATAAGGATGTCGCATTGCCCCCTGGCCATTGATCTTCCTCGAACCGCATAAGGTGATACGAGATTCCGATCAGGACGATATTGAAGGCTTTGGACTTCGATTGTCGTCCTGATCAGATCTGTACGGTCAGATCATCCATATGAGGTCCTGAAATAATCTCCTTCCCTCTTGGCCATAAAAAGGATGCAATTAACCTAAAATATACACAACTATTCTAAATGTAGAATGATGCATGCTATGCAATATTTATAATATGAAATGCTAATCTAAGACTAGGAACATGCATAAATAGGCATTTTAACCTAATTAAATGTGTCTACATCATACCCCCATGCCTATCATTTACTAGTCCCTAGCAAAATTAAACTATATGCTATGTATAAAAATAGAATTAGGGCTTGATCGCTTAAGGCATTAGTTGCTTATTAACAAAAGGAAATTTTGACTAAGGGCCTAAACTACAATGACTCGACAGTGCCCGGGTGCCTGCCAAAATGCAGACTGCCCAAGCCCTCACCTTATTTGAAAGGGAAGAAACATTTTTTTGCTTTTTCTCCTTTTCTAATTTTTTGGATTTTTGGAGTTTAAGAGTTTCAGATAACTTTTTACGGCTACCTGACCCGCCCAAGACTTGAAAAAGACTTTAAGTTCTAAGCATCTTGTGAAAGGGTGATAGACTCACTAAGCGGTCGTTAAAACAAACTTCAAGTTTCTACGACCCTAGGTGACCTTAAGAATTTCTGCCTAAATGTTTATCTTTCTGATCGGTAGCTTTCTCCCTACATTTTATTTTTTTATGGGGTCAACACAAGGGTGAGCCCAGTATATATCTTCTCAATTTATTCTACTTTCTTGCTTCTTCCCTAAGTGTTTTGCGAGTTATTTGTACATTTTTGTGAGCTGGGCTTTGGACAAACGGCCAATGGGTTGTTACCCACAACAACTTGCCAGCCATACTCGTGAAGTGAAGTATGGTTTATTTTTCTATTTTTATTTTCCTCCTTTTTCTATTTTTCTTTTTTTTTTCTTTTTATTTTTGAGTATCATTTTTTTATTTTTCAAAGTAGGTGACTTCCTTGATCTAAGATTTACTTAAAAGCAGCAGAATGAGTATGGTCATGTAGCTGGGCTCTGGACAACTGACCAATGGGCTGTTACCCATGACAACTTGCCAGCCATACTACCCTAGAAAGTTCATTAGTTACCTAATTTCTGTAAAAATCGTCGAAAAGTGAGTTAGTGCAAATAGTGTGTAGATGCTTAGGCTTAAAGTCCTCTCAAATCAGAGGGCGGGTTAATAAGTCGTGTACTTATCACCCCAATTTATTTACCAAATTAAAATAAAATTAACTTGGCGAGGACTCAAGACTAAGTCCACATTTTAGTGGACACCCGGGCAGATTAAGCTCGAAGACCTGAAGAGTTTAAGTGTTTAGGTCCTAAAGTATCGTTTCCTAAAGTTAATATCACCTAATGCCTAAGTTCTCTTCTCCTAATTCTATTATTTTTTTTATCTTTTTGAATTTTAAATTTTTTAAAAAGAAAATAAAAGAAATTCTATGGAGCTAACGAAATAATTTTAGAATTAAGTATCCATCCCCCATGCCTAAATGATGCAATGTCCTCATTGTAGAAATAAAGGCATGAAAAGGGCAGAATAATAGAATATCACCTGAATTTCATGATAATCCGGTCAGCTCCATAGAGAATGTGGAATATACACACGTGCTAAATTTATTGCCTTCAACTAGGCACGGTTCACAAGTAAAGAAGACATGAAAAGTTCAGAAGTGCAGGTCAAAATTAGAATAAGGAGATTGATTTTGGAACCTGCAAAAAGATGTCCACAGATGTGGACCTGATTGTGATGCAGACCCATGCCCCAGGGTTGAGTGGTTCTAAGGTTCTGGATGAAAATCACTCAAAATCGAAGATTATTGTGCTTGCGGGGCTGGGCCTGCAGTTTTGTAGTATGCAACCCAAGATTAAATTGTCAGACAAAAGGTAGATTTGATTCACTAGATTCGGATGCCCTTTTAGATTTTAACTCAAAAAGATAATCAATGATTCCGAGCTTGGGTTGCACCTGAAAGATATCATAAGGGTCCTGGTAAAAAGTAGGTGGCTTTAGGTCAACAGGAACCCTTAAATCCAAAATTGTGTTTCCCTTTGAGTTAGCCTTCCAGATTTTCATTGCCAAATTCCTATCATCTAAAATAAATGTTTCCAGGACCTCCAAATCATTGTACACCCCATCTAAAGTACCCAAGTCCAACAATTGTGGCTCAATCAGGATTGACTTAGGTCTGGTGATCTCAATAATATCATAATTTAGCTCTTCAGGGTGTGGTTGAGCAATGGGGCTACTGATTGAATCATCATGATTCAGATCATCTAAGTTAGCCCCAACATGATCATAATCTTCAATAATCGGGCTATCAAAAGGTTCGTCATGCTCTTCGAGCCTGTTTGTCGCACTAAAATCCTCTTCCTTAACCTCAAGTGAGACTTCACCTAAAGATTCTTCACCCTCAGATTCAAAGAACTCTTGGTCCTCATTTACATATGTCTCAAAATCGTATGTCATTTCCTGGTTCATAGAGACATATTTTTTCGTGCTCCCTGGCTCGAGGATCTCGGGTGAAGCAATTGGTTTATCCTCAATAGGTTGCTCTAGACCGACTTGGTCATCTCGGGTCTCAGGAAATGTATCCCCCCCGACAGGCACCTGAGCGGGTTCAGACATTGGCTCTCCTGAAGGGGGTTCATCTTGAAAATCATCCCAAGACTGGACTAGGGAAACCATGAATTTCATCCTCAATCTCGACAATTTCCCAAGTAGAAACTCACTCGGGACCCTATCCTTAACATCTTGGAGCAAATCCAATAAAGAGCTATTCAGTTCATCAATCATTTTGATCATGGCTCCAATGCTTCAGTGCATGGTGTTGGTTGAGCTTCTAAAGATTGTATAGTGTTCCTTAAGTTAGCCAACACCCTATCCTGGACCTGGTTCACCTGAACCGAATGGTTCAGTTCAGGGTTGAGTGGGTTTGGGTTCAATCTAGGGGAGTCAAGATATTGAGGTTCTAGGGTCCCTCCCTGATAGTAGGTCGTCTTGGGTTGATCAAAGAATGGAGGTGACCTATGTTCAGCATAATCCCGGGGAGGGTAGGTGTTATAGTCAACATATCCTTCTTGATTGTAGATCGGGTTAGGTTGATCATCAAAGGGTGGAGATCTATAATCATTGTAGGCGTGAGAAGTATAATAATCATAGTCTTGTTGTCCAGGGTTAGGCCTAGGACACTGAGGTCCGGATTCATATCCCTAATCAAAGTTGTCCTGGCTAGTGGATGGGTAGTCATAAGTCAAGTTGGGATAGTAATCATCTTGAGGATAAGTGTTGGTAGGAGGGTAGGATGGGAAATGTGTGTAGGATGTGGAAGCATACATGGTGGAGTAGGATGGAAAAGCAGAAGAAAGAAAGGAGCCCTGCAATACAAGCAATCAGCCCTATCCTTAGGTGGATTAGCTTAAAGACCTACAGACTCCTAGGACCTGTCTTGAGATGACAGAAATGATTTGGTCTACTTCTATCTGGTCAATCCAACCAATTAGAGGGAGGGGTTGAGGAGAAGGTTCTTCCTTTGGCTTGCACCTCCGGTTCCTTTGATACCCCCCAACTATGGTCGTTTGACGCTACTCCCTTAGTTAGACATCAGATGGACTAGTAGAAGCAGATTAATCGAAAAACATCTCAATCTGAGCCCCGAAGAGTGAATCAATCCTTAAGGCCAATGTCTACTCAGTTTTAGTTAGGCTTGGGATGATCGTGCTCTTGGAATGTGATGGGCCCTTTAGATGGGTTGTGTCCTTAATGATCAGTTAAATGTGTGTGCATGCACAACCAGGGTTTGCAAGCAAGGTTATTTGATGTTGTGTCTTTTAGAGTTTAACCTTGTTTAGCAGCTTTTAGGGTTTAATTTTTAGGTTCCTTCAATAGGTTTAGTAGAACACTCCAAGTTTTGAAAGCACTGGTGATGATATATTCCTTTAGAAATCAAAAAATAATGTAGAGTGCTTGGTTCAGCCTTAAAGTTAAACCCTAAGTGGTAAGCTACTTGATTGATCGCTTTTATCTTAAGTGGTGAGACCCAAACAGCTCAATCAATTGGCCTGTTGCACCACTTGATTAAGGCACACAAAATGTTTAACCTATTCTAATTTTCTACTCACTTATTTATATGTTGAGTTAAGGTGTACTGGATCCACAGGTCAGATTTCGGTTAAGTGGTAGAATTAGTGTAAAGTGGTGTGCCTTAAGTCGAGAGTTGTGGGTGTTAATGTGTGTCTCTTTCAATAAATCCCACAATCAGATAACTTTTTTTTATTTTTTTTAATTTATGTGAGTGGGCGAGATGAGGTGAAGTGACAATCAAACAACTAGATATATCCTAGGGTTTATAAAAGCACCTAGGTAAGCACCTAGGTTGATTTGAGTTTGAGTTATTAGTGTGGTGAAATGAAATCTAAGGTGGGGGTGATGGGGGTACACTTACAAAACCTTCATCCGCACTTTTTTTCGATCTAACCACTCTGGCTTGCCTTGGAAGAATACCTACAATCACAGTAGGATAAGAGAAAAAGTGAGATAAAAGTTAGGTAAGGAGGAAAAACACGAGAAAAACCAAAGAGCGTTGCCTCCTCGGCAACAACACCAAAATGATGAGGTAGAAATTCGTCGCGTAAAGGTTTGAGTTTGGAAAACCCGTCGTCGTAGTTCGATTTGCAAGAAAATCTGTCGATCAGATAATATTTATAATCAAAACTCTAAAGGTGAGTCCTGGGTTGAACATGGGGAGGCGAATGTTTGGTTTGAAAACTCCGTGTTTCGCTTTTATTTGCTTTTGTCATTTTTATCTTATCTTTTTTTTTTGGTATTTTTATCAAGCAAGAGATTAGGTCAATGAAAACTTTGTCTACTTGCAAAAATGATGCAGAGAGAGAGGAACAATCATATATTTATGAACAAATTTTCTACAACTAGCGGGAAAACTACACTATAAAAGTGAAAAGATAGAGATAAGTGAGAAGAATCCCCATTGACGGTCGCTTGGAGAATGGCTCACTCTGATGGTGCCCCAAAGAAGGTGGTGAGGAGTGGGACGAGGGAGAACGATGGTGGAGGAAGGAGGACAGGGCAGGACGTCAATGCGGTAAGGATCTTCTTCTAGAAAGAGGTGAGAGGATGGCCATGGGATGCTCCACGAACGGGGATGAGAGGCGGGAAAATGTTTGATTTCTACTCTAGAGCAGCATCACGAGCTTGGGACAAGCTCTCTTTAGAGCCTTGGAGGTGGTGAGAAGAAGAAAGGAAGAGATGATGAAGAATGGAGGGGGGTAGGTCCTTTTATAGTGGAAGGAAGAGGAGGAATTCGTGCATAGGGCATTAGTGAGAGTTGTAATCGTCATTAAAGATCCGCCCAACTGTCGCTAAAGATTCTCACCAACTCACGCTCACTGCTGCTATGTGAAATGACCCGTTGCCTTTTTGGGTTGTTTAAGACGTCTGGATGAGCTGTCGGACGTCTGTCCAGACGTCTAGATGGAGGGTCAGACATCTAAAAGTAGAACCGTACTATGTATTTCTTTCCTTACGCGCACGCAGCACGCGCACACCTCTTCCTTCCTCACCTAAACCCTAACCCTTTCCTATTTAAACCCCTCCTCACCCATGCCACTCTCCCCATCTCCACCAGCCACCACCTCTGTCCTTCACCTTCCTCCCTTCCTTTTAGTGCGGCGAAAGGAGAGGAAGAAGAGAGAGAGACGGGACGCGGAGGAGGAGAGGGGAGCGGGAGCATGGGAGGAGCTCGAGAGGAGGAGCTCGCGAGGGAGTTGTGGGAGCTTGGAGGGGCTCGTGTGGGAGGAGTCGAGGGTGCGGGCGAGGAGGAGGAGCTTGCGAGCAGAAGCCTTGGCCTCCTGCACCTGCAGGAGGCAATGCTGCAGCTCCTGCGGGCGAGCTTGCGAAGGAGACAGCTCGTGGAAGAGTTTTGCGTACTGGATATTTTCCAGTATCAGACATCTGGAGCATCTCCCAAACGTTTGGAGTAGTAGAAGGATGTTCGGAGCTGAAGCCGGACGTCTGAAAGCACGCTTAGTGCTAAGGTACGTGCTTCTGTGCGGTTTACGGCCATGCAGGCCTTACTGCAGGGATTTTGTCCAGCCTTTTTTTAGCTGCACATACATACACAGGGGGCAGGGCGTTGGAAAGGCATGGGGTGCACCCTTCGAGGTACTTTTGGACGTCTGGACATGTCATCAGACGTCTGTCGTACCTTTAGACGACTGGAACGAAAATCCAACATTTGTAACTCACCTCAGACGATAGCGAAAGGGTCCAGATGTCCGAGGTAGCTGTAGGAAACCCAGGGTGAGTACTGATTTCTTTTAAGATGTTTGGGACTAGACCCAGACGTCTGATTTTGGACAGCGTGAGTGTTTTTGGCCCGTTTAGGGCCCAAACGGAATCGGATTTCCGCAAACAAAGTACTGTTGTTTTTTGCTTGAGTTTCTCTATGAGTTAGTGTCACTTGTATATGGTTTTGGACTCATTTGATACAGTTGGTTTATTGTATAGGTCTCCAGCCAGTCGAGTATGCAGGAGCTGCGGAGGCGACGGGATCTGTGATCCGAGCCCCCATTCCCTCCCATGTTTGCTAGTAGAGTGGTTTACATTAATATTATGATTTAAATAAATGAACTGTATGCTTAGAATAACTTGAATGAACCCTAGGATGAGTATGAACCTTAGGGCATGAACAAATGAGTATGGTTTGAGCTATATGATGAGTCCATTTTAATGGACTAATATTAAGCCAAGTACCTTTAATCATACCTTGTTGTTGTGTTAATAATTACAATTAAGTTGCAGAAGAATTGTACGCATCATGATTTACGTTTATAACATTCTATAACTTAATATGTAATGATTTTGTTGTTTTTACGTGTAGGTATTATATTCAGAAAGAGCAAGGGTTGGGGAGCAAATTTCCGCAACAACCAGAGGAAATTTTCCCTTTCCTCCGGCTGTCTCCTCCAACGCCCGCTGGCCAAAAAATAGAAAAGGGATTTGCAAATCCCTTGATTGGCGCACGTGGAGAGAGGGAAGAGTTAAAAAAGAGAGGAGACGGCGTGGACTTGGAGAGGAATTTTTCCCCCCCTTGAGGGGAAAGGCTCTATCTTCTCCACCGCATGCACTGTGTCCACAGGCGCACACCGCTCCTCCTTGCGTGCCTGCAGGCGTGTGCCATCTCCAGCCGGCCTTGCTCCCACTGCACCTGCCTTCATTGCGCGCACAGAACCCACGCAACAGCAAGCGCCCGCACGCCACCAAGCCTGTAGGCCGCCTCCTGCAGAGCGCCATCGCGCCTCTCCGCAACCGCTCACCTCCCTCCAGCGCCCCCCTGTTGCATGCGCTCACGCCACCCCGCGCGCGCGCATCTCCCTCTAGCCACTACAGGCGCACACCAGTGCACCCTACCGCCCATCTGCCTTCACCGCGCCCACGCCATAGCAGGCGCATCCAACCAACCGAGCGCCTCTCCCCTATTGCAGGCACTCACCAACTACTCGCGCCTCACTGCAGGCGCACCTCACCGTAGCACTCGCATGCCCATCCACTACAGCGTGCCTACGCCTTCAGGCGCAACACCATCACCGCACCCGCACCAAGCTTCCCCGCAGGTGCACCCCAGCAGCGCACCCACAGGCACCAACTGCAGAGCGCCGTCTTGCCTCTCCATGCCAGGCGCGCGCCTGCACTCTCCACCACCAGCGCGCCTCACCAGCAGGCGCACACAGCCACCCGCAACCGCCGGTGCGCGTCGCAGCCTCCAACACCTTCACGGCATCTGCGTAGCCATAGCAGCAGTCTCCGGCCACCTCCACCGGCCGCCGCCGGCCACCTCCGGTCACGTCGCTGCCATCGTTGCGTAGCTCTCATCAAGCCACACCTCCCTGTCGATTCTTGCGGCCAACCGTGTGTGGCCGCACACGCGAGGAGGAGAGATCCTCTGTTTTCCCCCCAATTAAAATTTACATTCAATGCCATTGCCACCTAATTTGATTATTATTATTATTATATTGTGGCAGAATTGCATTCGAACACTCATAGTTCTTTATAATTGCATGGTAATGATATTAACTAGTTTAAAGATTGATTTTGGGATTAACTTAAGTACTAATTGTCTTTAGTACACATCACGTAAAAAATGCATGAATTCATCCTAAATTTATTAAGGATTTCTGTGAGGGAAAACTGCACTTATACCCTTATCTTTTTAGGTTATTGCAAATCTACTTTCCTTCACATTTTAAGTCAGATTTGAACAGGGATTTCGCACTATCCGAAATAACATTAAATAATTAAGTATTGATTACATCATTGCCTCCTTATGGACACGACTCGCTCTTCTGCGAGTGGTTATTTTCATTATTTTTGATTAGTCGATTTTTCCACCACTTAAATACTATAACGCTAAGCGAAAAGTCGTCCACCAAAATTGGCGCCGTTGCCGGGGAGGCAACAGACGCAATAGATTTACTTTATTGTTTTTAAATCTTTTGAGTTGCGAAATTATCTAATCATTTTTATTATTGTGCGAGGAATCTGACACGGCGACGAGGCGCAGCAAAGCGACGACTTTGAACGTGAATAGTGCGCACGGTGGAGACGATCTTTTTGGTGGACCTTGACGCCACCTGGAGGACGACAACAGGAACATGTGGGCCTTGATCCCACGCATATAGGCTTACGGAGAAGCCTATTTCTGATTTAGGCAGTAGGTCTTAGTTAGGTTTAGTTAGATAGACATTAGAATTTAAATTACTATCTTTTAGGCCCTTGTTGGGTATTTTTGGGAACGTGTTCCCATTTATTTAGATTATTTGAACTGTTTTGAACTGCATTTCAGTTAGTTAGTTAGATTATGTCTGTTTGTTATTATTATTAAAAAAAAATAATAATATTCGAACTGCCTACTAGAAGTTGCATATCTATAGGATGATCATCTAAGACTGAATGAGCAGCATCTAGTTTATTTTTTATTGCATTGCATTCATACACTGCACGAAGAAAGCTGGGGTAAGGTACGCCTTTTCTTGAGCATTAATTACTTGTCATGCATATGCATTGAACGTAAATCTAAGACCACTAAAGTGCTTGAATCAAATTAATTCAGTGGTCACTTTAAAAAAAAAAAATTGGGATTGTTAAGAGGTTGGACTTTAAAATCTGACTAAAAATTATGTGCAAAAGGATCCTGTTTGCGGAATTTCAAAAAATCAAAACACGATCGTGTGCTTGCACACTTGAGACACTGTGCACCTCACATAAGGTCACTAGATAAATTTCTACCTCTCCTTTTTTGCACCACAAGGGAAGTTAGTCAGAAATCAACAAGCCTATCCACCAAGTTACTTCGGTTCCTCGTTTGTGGGCTCGATTCGAGACTTCCATCCCTTGCGAGTAGGTTATAGGCACCAGCGAAGGTTGGCCTAGGAAGCGTAATTTTTGCAAAACTTGTTTGGCCACCAACTAAACATATAACTCTAAGACCTACAATCTACTAAAAATAGATCTTGTTGAATTGGCGTTTGCTTTAACAATAGAACTCTCTAGGAAGTTTTCTGCTTATATTCTGAATGTTTGTTAAATCCTAAGAGAGTTAAAATTGTTTTGCTTAAAGAAATGGATTACTCTTACTCCTATCATTCAGATTATCAGAGTCAATACTTCCCATCTTTTAATCAGGATCCCATGCTCCGAGCGTATCCATCCTTTGATGGGTGCATTGACAATTCATGAGATCATTCTCATTCTTACCCTGGGAGTATTGGCTTGATAACTCCCACTTTTGAGCAAAGCCTAGGAGCAGGATTTTCCAATCCTGAAATCCCTACTTCCATGCAAACACCCAACCCTACCACCCTTCATGATTTTCCATATCGAGGTTGGACCGATACCCCTAGGCAACCAGAGCCTGAAATTGACTATCCTCCCCAACCTGATAATAGTAGCCTCTCCTCTTTTATGATAGAAATGCAAAAACAGCAAAAGGAAATAATGGAATCAATGGGAGAGATGTTGAAGAATAGCCAACAGTTAAATGAAGAAATAAGACAACTTAGCTACATGCTTCCCAATAATCCTGATCCCTACCCAATAAACCATGATCATGAAAATAATTTTGAGGAACCTAATGACAATAGGGATCCAATTTTAGGTAGCTATCACTCAGACTCTCCCAATGAGACACGGCCACTAGAGGATAATGATCATAGTGATTATCCACTAGAATTATATTGCAGTTAAAAGCAAGGGAAGATGGTATCTCTTGAGGACCTTGACCCTAATGACGGTATTCTCCTTACCCCTACCAACCCGGGTCAATTATTCCTATCACTTCCTCTCTTGATTATTTGGTGGAATCCCATTCTACTCTTTGTGAGCCTACTCCTGGCCCTCCACTTAGGGAATTAACACCTACCATTCAATATTCTAAGGATTCAAATGCACCTAATGAAGTTGACCCTAAGGGAATAGAGGATGATCAATTTTGGTCTCAGGGATATGAAGAGTCTAATTCAGAGGATGAGGATGCCCCAATAGAGGAACCTGGACTGAAAATCTGGAGTGAATCACAGGAGAATTATTTATCATTTGAGGATTTACCTCCTAAGGGTAGAAATAATATGATTAAATCCAAATTCCTCCTTTCTTTTGAGAGCCATCCTCCATCAAAATAGGAGTTGATATTAGAGGAGGACAAACAAAATAATGAGAAGTCTATGGGAGACTCTCGGGAACAAAACACGTCAATTGAGGATTTATACCCCGAGAAGAATGACGAATTCAATGATATAGGTTTCCTCCAAATTATTAAAACTGATCCTCCTTCAGAAATAATTGAGGATACTGATCCAACTCCTAATGAATCATAGATACACCCCGATAAATATTTGAGTGAACCAAATGAATCTGGGGATGAGCTGAATGATAATGATTCTTACATTTTGACCCTGCCATCAAAAGGTTGTAATTTGGAGTCTACCCTTGATTCAAATACGACTCCGATCATTAATGCTAGGCAAGATAACTTGAAGTTGTCTACAATTGATAGGGAGTGTACACAATCTGAATCATAGTTGGAATTGGACTTAACACCAACTAAGCCCTCATTGGACTTAACCATTACCTTTCAACACTACAAACAACCCTTATACTCCCTAACCGATCCTTGGCTTAGATCTATGCTCATGTACATTCTTTCTGGAGACTATATCAGGCCAATACATCCTAGGGTAGAATGGCAAGTATGGATTGATGCTTGTACTTTTACTCTCGCCATTCAAGGGTTTGAACTAATTATGTGTATATCTTTTAAAACCCGTCCTGCTTTGGAGGATCCTTGTTATCCTCCGCTCATTCCGTTTCGGGAGGCCTCTTTTCATATTCCGTTTCTTATTCCTAGACCTCCCAAGGTAGCTAACGAAATTTTTTGTTTTCATTTCTTCTGGCGAGCATTTGGAATTATATTGCATCATCAGTTCGTGGTTACCTATTTTCTAGGCTTGCACTGTTACGAATATTTTTAGGGCCTAACTTTGTTTGGTTGGAACCAGACTTATAGGTTCCTTCTTAGTCTGGCTGCTGATAGAAAATGCAGCGCTTGTTGGGAGGCAACCCAGTAAACTGTGTCAGGTAATATTTTTCCTTTCTCTTCCTATTTTAATTTTACAATGGGGACATTATAGGATTTAGGCATGGGGGAGTGCATTTGCATTTTAGGAAGTATTTATGCATTTAGGTTAGTATAAAAAAAAAAATTTTGAGCTGAATGGGTGGGTCCCTAGCAAAATACATTTGTTATTGGAGGTTTTTCTTCCGGAATTATTTCTTAAGTTTAGAATCCAGTACATTTATTTCACGTGCACGTAGACTTGGTAATGGATCATTTGAGAAAACAATAAGCATTTGTAGTCTACTGAACCCTTGGACAGTTCATAGAGAGTCAGGCATACTATCTTCTATTAAATCCACCTCATATTTGTGAGAAGAAGTAGAGATATTACTGGTGCGCTAAATCTAGTGCAAGGACTCTTAAGTTTTGGATAATTAGATGATGATACTTCAGAGTTAGGCGTAGTTTTTACTCTTTGTTCTTGTGTACGTACTTTGAGTGAATTCCCGAGAGTCACCAAATAAGGCAGATACACAGAGATTGAGTCTTAATAAAGCTATAACTATGGTGGATGGTTACGACCGTCCTTCATAGAGTCATCAGCTGAAGGAGGGTAATAGTGTCAAAGGTCAGAAATATGCCTGTCCCATCCATTCATTCCCGGTGCCGAGAATAGGCACTTCTACCAAATAAGCCACACAACTTCCTCTTGACTATCATCATCCCTAATAATGCCTCGTAAATAAAAGTCCGTATTGTGTTGTGTTGATTGAAAAAGAAACAAAAACAAGAAGAAGAAGAAAAAATATATATATAAAGAAAAAAAAAGAAGAAGAGAGAAAAGAAGTAGAAAAAGAAGAAAAAAGTTATATTACAAAAAAAAAAAAAGTCTAAGTGTATGATGTAACATTGTTCTGAGGCAACAGAACACCTATCGCGTTCCACCAAATATGACCCATACCTACCTTCTAGTATTTCTGATCGCTTGAATACTGGTTGAGAACTCTAACTTAGTTATACAGTTATTAGGACTTTAATTGAAGTGTGGATGCCATGTGAGGCTACCAAATAGTGAGTATAATTTCTAATTCTGGCGAGATTCGTGATCTTAGAAAGAAAGAAAAGAGAGAGTGCCCAGGAACATCAAGAGAGCACACTTGTGTAGCCTCTCTCAGAGTTGACTTGTCTAATAGTCTAGAGAGCTAGAGTCTGCAGTACTAGACTATATGTAGCACCAGTAGAGTGTGTGCCACCAAATACAAATCCATTCAACTTGATATCTCCTACCTAAGCCAAACGTCGGGGTCAAATTATAGATTATCGTCTGCTTTATCCCCAAGGGAAGTAGTTGCCTATCTCGACAGAAATTTTTGCCAAGGGTGATGTACAAACTCCTAATGTGAATCGGCTCTTTCACTTGGATCTGTTACCTAGGCTATCAGCACTTCGCATTTGTCTGGATTTCTAAAGTTTTGAAGTAAGAAAAGAAGAAATCTTCTGATTACTTCTATTACTTTTCATTTTTGCTAGGGACTAGAAAATCTTAGGCATGGGGGTATTTGATGAGTCCACTTTAATGGACTAATATTAAGCCTAAGTACCTTTAATCGTACCTTGTTGTTGTGTTAATAATTACAATTAAGTTGTAGAAGAATTGTACGCATCATGATTTACGTTTATAACATTCTATAACTTAATATGTAATGATTGTGTTGTTTTTATGTGCAGGTATTATATTCAGAAAGAGCAAGGGTTGGGGAGCAAATTTCCCCAACAACCAAAGGAACTTTTCCCTTTTCTCCGACTGTCTCCTCCAATGCTTGTCGGCCAAAAAACAGAAAAGAGATTTGCAAATCCCTTGATTGGCGCATGCGGAGAGAGGGAAGAGTTAAAAAAGAGAGGAGGTGGCGTGGACTTGGAGAGGAATTCCCCCCCTTGCGGGGAAAGGCTCTATCTTCTCCACCGCATGCACTGTGTCCACAGGCGCACACCACTCCTCCTTGCGTTCTCGCAGGCGTGTGCCATCTCCAACTGACCTTGCTCCCACCGCACCTGCCTTCACCGCGCGCACAGAACCCACGCAACAGCAGGCACCCGCATGCCACCAAACCTGCAGGCCGCCTCCTGCAAAGCGCCATCGCGCCTCTCCACAACCGCTCACCTCCCTCTAGCGCCCCCTGTTGCATCCTCTCACGCCACCCCGCCCGCGCACATCTCCCTCCAGCCACTGCAGGCGCACACCAGTGCGCCCTACCGGCCATCTGCCTTCATTGCGCCCACGCCACAGCAGGTGCATCCAACCAACCGAGTGCCTCTCCCTTGCAGCAGGCGCTCACCAACTGCCTGCGCCTCACTACAGGCGCACCTCACCGCAGCGCCCGCACGCCCATCCACTGCAGCGCGCCTACGCCTTCAGGCGCAACACCATCACTGCGCCCGCACCAAGCTTCCCTGCAGGCGCACCCCAGCAGCGCACCCACAGGCGCCAACTACAGAGCGCCGTCTCGCCTCTCCACGCCAGGCACGCGCCTGCACTCTCCACCACCAGCGCGCCTCACCAGCAGGCACACAGCCACCCGCAACCGCCGGTGCGCGCTACAGCCTCCAGCACCTTCATAGCATCCGTGCAGCCATAGCAGCAGTCTCTAGCCACCTCCGCCGGCCACCGCCGACCACCTCCAGTCATGCCGCTGCCACTGTTGCGTAGCTCTCGTCAAGCCGCACCTCCCTGCCGATTCTCGCGGCCAACCGTGCGTAGCTGCACATGCGAGGAGGAGAGAGGAGAGATCCTCTGTTTTCCCCCCAATTAAAATTTACATTCAATGCCATTGCCACCTAATTTGATTTTTTTTATTATTATTATATTATGGCAGAATTGCGTTCGAACACTCATAGTTCTTTATAATTGCATGGTATTGATATTAACTAGTTTAAAGATTGATTTTGGGATTAACTTAAGTACTAATTGTCTTTAGTACACATCACATGAAAACTGCATGAATTCATCCTAAATTTATTGAGGATTTCTGTGAGGAAAAATTGCACTTATACCCTTATCTTTTTAGGTTATTGCAAATCTACTTTCCTTCACATTTTAAGTCAGATTTAAACAAGGATTTCGCACTATCCGAAATAACATTAAATAATTAAGTATTGATTGCATCATTGCCTCCCTGTGGACACGACCCGCTCTTCTGCGAGTGGTTATTTTCATTATTTTTGATTAGTCGATTTTTCCACTACTTAAATACTATAACGCTAAGAGAAAAGTCGTCTACCATTATACTGTATACTTGAGGTACATGTAGAACCCTAGGATGAGAATGAACCCTAGGGCAGGAACAAATGAGTATGGTTGAACTACACTGTTACTTGAGATGCCTGTAAAACTTTAAATGCTAGCAAATGTACTGGTTATTTAATATGATGCCTTGTTAGTTAGAAAATCACGAGCTGCCTGAATGGAACCGGAAATGTAAATAGAGAGATATGAAAGCTTGGAATATGAAATGAAAGGAATATCAGCATGAACCCTATGGGGAATTGAGAGGAAAACTCCTATAGACAGGAAGTGAGCTGGTCCTTATGTACGTGGTACCAAGGAGAGCTACTGTCCCTTTAGTGTAGAGGGTTACTAGCCACCTGTTGGGTTGAGCCCTGGGGTTAGGCCTAAACACTCTACACCGACTCTATTTGGCCCTCGTGTAAGTGGTACCGAGGTGAGCTACTTAGTGTAAGGAGGGAGTTAGTCCCCCCAGGGGGCCTGAGGTTAGGACTAGTCGCCCTGAACCGACTCTTGTTAGGCCCACTGGGCAAACCGGGATAGTCAGACGAGGGTACGCGAACTGTGGAGGGGTGAGACCCCTGTTCTAAGAGGGCAAGGCCCTGTACTGTTCCATGTTGTACCTTTAGGTGTGCTCGCTAGTGAAAATGATTGACCACATGCCAGTGCAAGATAGCTACTCGTGCGTTTATCACGCGTACTGTAGTCACCGCTACGTCGCGACCGTGACCTCGGGGTGGTTGACTGGGTGTAGGATTACCACGGGGGACTCTCCTGGCCAGGAGAGCACCACGTGTACCTCCTACATCATGGAAAAGATTACAATCAAGATTGTTCCCGTGAGGAATAGACCAGATCAAGAAATGATTTAAGTGAATAAAGGAACAACAAATTGGAAGTACTTGGTTGAACTAAATAAAAATGGATAGTTACTTAATTGCACAAATTAATAGCTTGTCTTAATTACATGTAAATGGCTAAATTATCACTCTACTCAGCATTCGCTGACTCTAAAAAATTTTACAACCTTGTTCAGGTCAAGGAGTCGAGCAGCCAGCACCATTGGCTGCAGAGGGAGCTGGGCCCAGTCGAGCCCAGCCTTAGCTGCATTTTCTTACTATTACCCTAGATTCTGTTGTAGTAGTGAGTATTTTCATTCTATGTAATAATGTTTCAGTACTTTTCCGCTGTACTTTTCTCTGTCATAGTTGTGATGGCCTGTAATATTGATAGACTATTCGCTCTGTTTCTTTTACTGTCTCTTGTTTTCTTTCTGCTTAGTTACATTGCATGAGTGGATGTGAATTATTTCCTATTTTTGGTTATTTCTCATTGGACGACTTGGTCTTGGGATTAGTCGAGGTAGTCCAGTCTCGGGTCTTGTAGGGATCTGGGATTGGGTAGTAACACTATGCTTGCGTGCCCATCACACGCCATGTCACGCGAGCGTGCATGTTGGCGTTGTGCTGCTGTGCGCTGCTGATGTTGTACTTGCGCTGCGTCTGCGCATGTACGCTGGCCGGTGTGCCCAAATGCCAAATTGGGGGTGGGGGCGTGGGGATTCGAACCCGCACCCCTCCCTTGAGAGTTCACGCCTCCACCAACAGGCCATGCCCATCTTTATGTCGTGAGGAGGAGCTCTGAAGAGCGGTGTGGATGGCTTCTTAGCCGTTGGTCAAGATCCACTGGCTGGGAATGGAGGGCGTTGATGGTGAATGGTGTGAGCGAGTGCTGCTGGCCAGAGTTGGGTGGCCTAGATGGTGCCACGTGGTGCCATCTGGGCTGTCCATCTTTTTTATGTTGTAGAGGGTGCCACGGTGCTTGGATCGAGGTGATTTCTACATTGCCAAACTGCAATCACCATTCCGGATCCATCCGTACGATTGGATTTTTCATCCAAAGTCTGTAAGGATGTCACATTGCCCCTTGGCCATTGATTTTCCTTAGGCCGCATAAGGTGATATGGGATTTTGATCAGGACGATCTCAGAGGTGTTGGACTCTGATCATCGTCCTGATCAGATCTGTACGGTCAGATCATCCATCCGAGGCCCTGAAATAATTCTCCTTCCCTCTTGGCCATAAAAAGAATGCAATTAACCTAAAACATACACAAGTATTCTAAATGCAGAATGATGCATGCTATGCAATATTTATAATATGAAAGGCAAATCTAAGCCTAGGAACATGCATGAATAGGCATTTTAACCTAATTAAATGTGTCTACATCACCCATCATTTTGGGGCATTTGTTCCTAGCTATCGCCAAGGCCAACATCAATTGTGAGAGCGGTAGTATGGAGATCGCCTTTGGAGATAGGAAATTGACACTTGATATTTTCAAGGCGATAAAAGGATTTGAGGATTGTGGATTTATTGAGGAGCTCGAGGATCATGATTTCATTGTTGAGACGTGTATGTCGATCAATGTACTCAAGGACTCAACTAGCACTAGCGAACCGCAACCACAACCCTTTGTGGTAGACTTGCCACACCCCGAAGAGGTTGTTGATTTTGTTCACTCCCAACCTCTTCCACTGGACTGTGCTGATGAATCTTCATCAGCATCCTCCTTACCCTCCATCATAAACCTGCCCCAGCTCGAACTGAAACCATTGCTTGAGAGTCTGAAATATCAATTTTTATGACTTAAGAAAACTCTCCCTGTGATTATAAGTTCAAAACTGACTAAGGAGCAAGAGATGAAATTGATCAAGGTTCTAAAAGAACATAAGGAGGCAATTAGTTGGACCATCCATTACCTTAGGGGGACTGAGCCATCTTATTGCAATCATAGAATTTTTATGGAAGATGGATCCTGCCCTTCTCGCTAGATGCAGAGGAGGTTGAACCCTAATATGCAAGAAGTGGTCAAGAAGGAAATCATTAAGTGGCTTAATGCAGGAATCATTTATCCAATCTCGGATAGTCCTTGGGTTGGTCCCGTGCAAATTGATCCCAAGAAAGCCGAGATTAACGTTGTGACTAATGAGAAAGGAGAATTTGACACAACTCATTCAGCTTCCTCTTGGAGAGTGTATCGATTATAGAAAGCTGAATACAGCCATGAAAAAGGATCATTTTCCTCTGCCTTTCATCGACCAAATCCTTGAAAGGTTAGCCGGGCCAAAGTATTTTTGTTTCCTGGATGGTTACTCAGGATACAATCAAGTCTCTATCCATCCTGAGGATCAAGAAAAGAAGACTTTCACCTATCTTTATGGAACCTTTGCATTCCATAGAATGCCTTTTGGGCTTTGCAATGCACCTCCGACTTTTCAAAGGTGTATGCTAGCCATTTTCTCAGACATCGTGGGAGAGTTTATGGAAGTATTCATGGACGATTTCTCCATTTTCAGAGATTCATTTGATTCTGGCCTGGCTAACCTAGAATTGATCCTTAAGAGATGCATCAAAACAGGGTTAGTCCTTAGCGGAAAAGAGTCATTCATCATCTTGGGTCATGTAGTCTCTGAGCGGGGAATTGAAGTTGATAAAGCTAAGATGGATGCTATCTCCAAAGTTCTTCCTCCCACATCTGTTAAACAAATCAGGTCATTTCTTGGTCATGTGGGATTTTATAGGAGGCTCATCAAGGACTTTCTAAGGTTGCTCGACCTTTGAGAAACCTTTTGGCCAAAGATACGCCGTTTGATTTTAATGAATCATGCCATAGGGCATTTGATTTTCTTAAAACGGTAGTCACTTGTTCTCAGGTGTTGCAACCATCGGTCTAGATAGTCCTATTTGAGATCATGGCTGACCCTTCTGATTACGCGGTAGGGGCTGTTTTGGGTCAGAAGATAGACAAGTCCTCTGTCATCTACTACGCTTGCAAAACTTTGGACGAGGCCTAGAGAAACTACACTGTTACCGAAAAGGAATTGCTAGCTATAGTATTTGCATTGAAAAAATTTAAGGCTTATCTCTTAGGATCTCATGTTGTAATCTATACCAACCACTTGGCCTTGAGACATCCCTTGGCTAAAAAGGATGCCAAACCCCAGCTCATCTGATGGATTCTTTTACTTCAAGAATTCGATCTTGAAATTAAAGACAAATCCAGGGCATAAAATGTGGTGGCGGATCGTATTTTGAGACTCCTAAGTGATTCTTCTCGTTTGGATATTTTGATTACTGATACTTTTCCGGACAAGACTATTCTTGCAGTTTCAGGTGTCCAAACCCCTTGGTTTGCAGACATGGTTAATTATTTGGCTGTTGGTCAAATCCCTCAGGATTGGACCAAGGAACAACGAGATAGACTTATATCTGAGGCCAAATATTACTTTTGGGATGACCCTGAACTGTACCGCATCAGCTTTGATCAGATTATTTGCTAATGTGTTTCGGAGAATGAGTTTCAGAGCATACTTGAGTTCTGCCATGCATCTGCATGTGGTGGACATTTCTCTGGGAAAAAGATGGTTGCAAAAATTTTGCAATCTGGATTTTATTGGCCATCTTTATTCAAGGATGCCCAGGAATTCTCGAGGTTGTGTTCTCGATGCCAGGCAATCAGGAGAATAGCTAAGAGAGACATGATGCCTCTAAACCCGATTCTTCTTATCGAAATCTTCAAAGTTTGGGGCATCGATTTCATGGGACCCTTCCTCCCTTCATTTCAACACCGGTACATTCTTATAGCTATTGATTACGTGTCCAAGTAGATTGAGGCTATCCCTACCTGAACCAATGACCACAAGGTGGTCATTGATTTTGTCAAGAAGAATATCTTTAGTCGGTTCGAGATTCTGAGGGCCATCATTAGCGATGGTGGTACTCACTTCACTAATGCCTAGTTCTGCAAGTTACTAGCAAAATACAGGGTGAATTACATAATCTCCACACCTTACCACCCTTAGATGAATGGATAGGCCAAGATCTCCAATCGGAAGATCATGAACATTCTGCAAAAGACGGTTAGGCCTGATAGAAAAGACTGGACTCAAAAACTTGATGGCGCTATTTGGGCCTACTGTACTGCGTACAAGATGCCTATCGGCATGTCACCATTTTTTCTGGTGTATGGAAAGGCATGTCGTTTACCCGTTGAGATTGAACATAGGGCATTCTGGGCAATCAAGAAATGCAACTTTGATTTCAGTTTAGTCAGAAAGACCAGGAAACTCCAACTATCTGAGTTGGAGGAGCTTAGAAATGATGAATAGAGAATGCCAAGATCTATAAGGCTAGGAGCAAAGCTCTTCATGACCAGCTAATTTTCCACAAGAGCTTTGAGCTGAACCATAAGGTCTGGCTCTTTGATTCTCGACTTAAGCTCTTTTTCGACAAGCTTAGGTCAAAGTGGAGCGGTCCATTCATCATTGATTGGATATTCCCAAATGGGGCCATTGAGATCTTCGACCCAAAGATGGGTAATTCTTTTAAGGACAACGGACAACGTCTGAAACCTTATGTTGATCGTGTTATTCCAGAACCTATCTCAGATAAGGTTGCTTTAACCTTGATGTGACTTCTTTGGCTGGACTCTGCCTAACTGATGGCATTAAACTCAACACTTGTACAGTTTGACTCAGAGCTGACCTAAGCATCATGGAATACAGGTGATATTTTCTTCATTCTACCCTTCTTCTCATGCCTTGTATTTTCAATGAGGACATTGCATGAGTTAGGCATGGGGGGGTTGATTCATTTTCTGAATCATGTTGTCAGCTCTGTAGATTTCTTGTAAATTTTCCTTATTTTTCCTTTTTATTAAAAAAATTGAATTAGGAAAAGAAAACTTGGGCTTTAGAAATTTTCAACCTTAGGAAATAATACAATAGGACCTGAACACTTAGACCCTTTAGGTCTTTAGGCTTAATCAGCCTGGGTGTCCACTAAAATGTGGACTTGTTTCTCGAGTCCTCGCATTTGAAAATTCATTTCAAATTGGGTAAATAAGTTGGGGTGATAAGTACATGACTTATCAACCTGCTCTCTGATTTGAGGGGACTTTAGTTTAAGCATCTACACACTATTTGCACTGACTCGCTTTTCGGCAATTTTTACGGAAATTGGGTAGCTAATGAACCTTCTAAGGTGGTATGGCTGGCAAGTTATCATGGGTAACAACCCATTGGTCGGTTGTCCAGAGCCTAGTCACGTGACCATTCTCTTCTTACTGCTTTTAGGTAAATCTTAGATCAGGGAAGCCACCTACTTAAAAAAGAAAAAGAAAAAGAAAAGTATCCAAAAAGAGAAAAAGAAAAAAAGAAATAGAAAAGAAGAAAAGAAGAAAGAAATAAGCCACACTTCACTGCAGGAGTATGGTTGGCAAGTTATCGGTGTTAACAACTTATCGCCCAGTTGTATAGAACCCAACTCACAAAAATGCACGTTTAATTCCAAACACTTAGGAAGAAGTAGAGAAGTATAATAAGTTGGGGAGATATACACTGTGTTTACTCTTGTGTTGACCCCATAAAATTAAAAGTAGGGAGAAAGATACCAATCGTATAGATACACCTTTAGGCAGAATTCCTTTTCAATATCACTTAGAGGCGTAGAAACCCGAAGTCCGTTCTAATCGCTGATCAGTGAGTCTATCACATTTCATACATAAATATGCTTAGTACTTAGAGTTCTCTTCGAGTCTTGGGTGGGTTGGGTAGCCGTAGAAAGCTGCCTTGAAACCCTGAACTTAAAAATCCAAAAATAAATTGAAAAGAAGAAAAAGAAAAAAAAAGATGCTTCTGCTTTTGAATAAGGCGAGGGCTTGGGCGGTTTGCATTTTGGCAGACACCTGGGCATTGTGTCTCTGTAGTACAGATCCTTAGTAATTTGATCCTAATGTTGAAAATAACTTTTGCCCAAATAATTTGATCCTAATTCTGTTTATAAATATTATATAGGTTTTACTAGGGACTAGCAAAAGATAGGCATGGGGGTGTGTTTGCGAGTGAAATCAAAGTTATAAAAGTTGCGTCGTAGTATAGGTCGAAATCTCTTGAAAACAAATAAGATTTATAACTTGAATGAAAGTCCGAGGTCGTTCGCTAGGAGCAAATAGGAATTCACGCGCTAATCTCAACAAATAACATAAATGAGCACAATATACTACTATAAGAAATTGCAATTAGAATTAATTCAGAATGATATAGCAATAATGTCAAGTATCAATGTGTAAAAAGAATGGAGTAGAATGGTGATTTGAATCACCAATTACTCCTCACAATCATAACAAGTAGATGCTCAATAATCATCAAATTAATTAGCCTAAAACAGGAGAATTGGACGTCTGATGGTAGGATCAGACGTCTTAAATGTCTAATTCTACAACGCTTCTCTTCCTTTCTCTGCTTCTTCTCTTGCCTTCTATTCTTCTTCTTTCTTCTCTTTCTTCTCATTCTGTCTTTCTCCTCTTCTTTCTTCTTCAGCCCTTCTGATGCACAGGGGGGAAACTCTCCTCTGAAATTGACTAAGTGTCGCACAAGTGCTGGCGAGAGCAAAACCCCCTACCCCCGCACTCTCTCTCTCTTTCTCTCTCTAGGTTCTCCTCTTTCTCGCCTTCCCAAGGTCATGCACAGTATCTGGTAGTCGGGTTTCGGATCTAAGCGCACCTGGGACCAAGGTTGTCAGCGTGGGGTAGCAGCCAAGGTGTGCACGGGTTAGGCGGGTCGAGTCGGAGCCAGGCCCGCGTGGTGTGTGTCATAGGCGAGGTAGGTGAAGGGTGAGGGGGACCTCACCCCCTTGTGTACGAGGCAAACAGCTTGTATCACTTTTGCAATTTATGCGCTGCTGAATGCTCAGTGGTTTCTGAGGTGGGACTAAATGTTCTTAGTGTCGTAGAAGCATCATGCATTGTAAATATTGCATAACATTCATCATCATGCATTTAGGTCAAATTATACCAATTCTATAGTAATTTGTTCTTTTTGGTGGCCAAGGACAGGGTGATATTTAATCGGGGCTTCAGCTTGAAGATCCAACCATATGGATCTGATCAGGGTGATGATTGGAGTTCAACGACTCGAAGATCGCCCTGATCGGACTTCTGCAGCATTAGATGCAGTTCGAGAAAGATCTGAGATCAAGGGGCTAGGTGGTGTAAATCCGTCCTTTAGATGACAAATCCAATTGCATGGATGGATTCGGATCGACGATCACAGCCCAACAGTGTGAAAATTGGTTCAATCCGACATCTGTGGCACCACCTATAAGCAAGAGAAAATGTACGGCCAGGATAGCACCATGTGGTGCCATCCCAACCGCCCAACGTTGGCCTAAGCCCTCCACTCCGCCTCTGAAGGCTCAGCGAAGACGCGATCTCAGCCGTTGGATTAAGATCCAACGGCTGAGGGCACGTGTGCGTTAAATTCAAAACACGCCTCAAAGGGTGGCATGGTGCATTGGTCTTGCGCTTGCTCGTGAAGCAGAGGTCACGGGGTCGAGCCCTTGTGTGCCTCAAATTGAAGGCGTGGGCGGGCACGGCTCAAATCGCGCCATTGGATTGCAAGCAGGCAGCAGATGCAAGTGCTACGTGGTGCACCCAGATGCTGCGGTTCATGCATGTGCGATCAGACTCGCCGCTGCACAACTGATCGCATGCGCGGGTGTGCGATGAAGGGTGGGTGTGGATGCATCCTAAGCCATCCGATCTCTCGATTGGATGGCTGAGGTTGTCTTAACGTGGATGAGCATTAAAGCAAAGGAAGAGGAGGAGGCATGCATGTGTGCATGCTACACCCATGTTCATCCTTTAGTGACATTTATATCCATCACTAAAGGCTGATGTATTTAATATTCTAAACCTTAAAAGACATTTTTCCCCCAACCTCTACACCTATAAAAAGGCTCTACGACCCCAACATTCTTCTCATCCCTTCCTTCATCTCTCTCCCTCTACAAAGCTTTAAAGAAGCTTGTCCCAAACTCGGAATGCTCCTCTAGAGTAAAAATCAAAATTTTGTCGACTTCTCACCCTGTTCATGGAGCACCCGTGGTTGTCTTCTTGCCCTCGTTTTGGAAGTGGACTTGCGACGACGACGCCCTACCTCACCCCTGGTTCTTCTAGCTTCGTTCTCTGTCCTCCGTCTTCGCTTTCCTTCTTCTAAGCGATGTTTGTCTGGCTCATCCTCCAAGCAGCCATCGAGGAGGATAACTTCTTTCCCCCTTCTCTTTATTGCTTTCTAGATTAGATTTTCTTCTTTCTAGTTGTAGTTCTAATAACATTATTTTGATTATAAAAGTTATTCTCTCTCTCTCTCTAGTTGTAGTGTTTATATTGCAAATAGAATAGAATCATTTTAATTATCTCATCTTGAAACAAAAATTACAAAAAAATATAATTGCGGATGATGATAACGTCATTATCAGCCATATCTAACTTTATTTAGTCAATTTCCATCAATAAATGCTTTTATATAACTGTCAGAAGACCGTAATTCACTGCATAATCCATTCTGAGAAAAATACATGAAAACAGGGGTAAAACTGCAGTTTTAATAGTATATCTCAATTGGAGTACAATCACAGGATTTCTCAGGGATTAATTAAAGGTCAAATGATCTTAAATGTCTAACAAGTGAGTCCGTACAGGCAGAAAAGGGTTTTCACGCATTTTAGGAATTAAATGACTTCCGAAATCCTAAAAACAGATCAGCTTAATTAATTGAGGTTATGGTCAGGATAAAATTCACATAAACTCTCTAAAAATCATATAAAAATATTCTATAGGATTTAGTACCTTCAAATTGACCATTAGAACCCGTCTTGACCCAAAATAGAGCCATAGACAGATTTTTGCCCTAATTTGGGTTTTTGCATAGATTACTCAGTCAAACTTGGTCAAAACCTAAATCTAACTTCACCATTGTATTTTTTGGATCCAAATTAGGTTTGTACCAAAATTTGGGCCCAATTAAAGATTGTCTTGACCTAGTTTGCAATTTGGTCCAGTCTGAAGCTTTTCTCTCACACACATGCCCCTAACTTTCAAATTCCTTACAAAAAAGCCCCTAACTTTATCATCATTCTTTACAAATGGGTCCTTCTATCATTATCACTCAAAAATCCTACTCCGACGACCTTTGATTGAAGAGAACTCCTCCTCTGATCAATGAATCCCTTCCAAAATTGGAAGGAAGATCCCTTGAGAAGTTCTCTTACCAATGACTCAGATCCGAAGCCCAACAACCTTCCCAATCTCTCATGTGAACGCATGAGAGATTTATGTATCCCATAGGTTTCCAACTTCGGCAGCCTTCCAAGCTTGGGAAGCTTGCTTCCCAGGCTCTAACCACTTCCTGCTACTTATATAAAGAACCCCCAAGGCAGACCATGCTTCTCATGCTCGATTTCAGCCAGAAATTCCCCACATTCCTCCTTCCTTTTCGGCCGAAAGGCTCCTTGAGTTTCTGGTGATCTTCCTCCATCTATCCTCTTCGTCCACCGTAATACCAGTGACAGATTTTTCTTCCTTGCCTTCCTCCACGTTGTGCCATACTAGCAGCACTCCCCAACCTTCGTCGTCATCGCCGTCACCACCACCGGAGTATCTTCTTCCCTGACGCCGGCATACCATCTGCACGTCATTCTCCCTCTCTCGTCCCTTAGTTTAGGAGTAGATTAGTTTATCTAAGCTCGTAGGTTAGTTTCCCCTCCTTAAACCTCAGTTTCAATCCCTCGACATCGCGATCACCACCATCTTCCCCGCCTCTGATTGCTCCTCTAGCGAGGTGTTCCCATCGCTACACCGCTCCATACGCCTCGCCAACACTGCCTACACTTTCACCTCGACTCCACCAACCAAAACCCTCTCTCTATTTGCCGCTCCACTCACCCAAACCATCTCTCGAACAACCCATTATTCTCAGCCCAAGACCGACTCCGTCGGCGACCTACACGCACACACTTGCCTCATCACGCACACCACTACATTCGCCGTCCTCCGATGAAGCTCCTGAAGTATTTTAACATGGCCGAAAGGATGTGCTTCTCCTTTCAGGTGTTCGCTGTGTCTCTGCCGCCCTCCGCCCATTGCTGCCTTCGTTCTTCGAGTTCTAGCCACGAAGCTCCGGGCCACACCCTCCAGGCGCTGCAGCTTTGCTCAAGGCACGTGCCCAGGTCTCTAATTGGGGGAGATAACCTTAGCAGCTACTACAACAAAAAGGAATCCCACCTGTAGATGCTCGTGCAAAGATGGTGGGACATTTAGTCCCACCTTGGAAATCAGTGGGGCTGCAATGCCACATAAATTGCAAAAGTCACATGGGCTCTTTGCCTCAAGACCACACGGGGTGAGGTCCCACTACACCCCTCTCACTCGACACCTGCCTCGCCCGTGACACTATCCACGTGGGTCTGGCTTAGAACCGATTACTTGCCTAAACTGAACACGCCTCGGCTACTACCCCATAGTAGGCAACCTTAGTCCTGGGTGCGCGTATGCTCGTTTACCCGATAACCCGGACATTGGCCCTGGGAGGGCATGAAAGAAGTTGACCCAGAGAGAGAAGGAGAGAGAGTGTGGGGTTAGGGGGGTTTTTGCTATAGAAAGGAACGGCTGATACTTAGCTATTTAAAGAAGGATCCCTCTCTGTGTGTGAAGAAGAGAAGAAGAGAAAGAAAAGAGAAGTCAAGGTAGAAGAAGAAGAGGCAAGTAGAGAAAGAAGAGAAGGAAGACAAGCCAAGAGAGGAGAAGCCAAAGAAGAAGAAGAAGAAGAAGAAGAAGAGGAAGAAGAAAACAACAACAACAACAGAAGAAAAAGAATAAAAAGGCATTGTAGAAACGTCTTTTAAGACATCTGATTGCTTATTTGTTCCTTTGATTATATTGAATAATGGTTCTATGTATTAGACTTATAATTGGTGATCCAAATCATCATTGTTTTGTCTAAGATTACTTTTTACTCTTCATATACTCATGTTCTACATTGCAAATTAGATTTTGAGTAATATATTGTGCTCATTTACATTTTTTTTGAGAATGAAAGGAATGCTATTGAATCACTGATAGCAAACCAGGAGAGCTTTTATTAATAAAGAATAATGAAACAATTACATGGACGAACCCCATTGATGTATGAGATTCCAGTAGTTATTGACAATCTTATCCACATTCACTGGACTCTCCTGAAAAACACACTCATTCTTAGCCCTCCAGATAGACCATAGAACAACCACCATAGATAAACATGGCTTATTCACCCTCACAAGGAAACTCCAAAGATTCTCCCATGTGAGAAGAGAATCTCTACAAACTCTCCTCCAGACATAATCTGTGATCACACACGAAGAAAAAATATGAGTGCTGGAATCGTTATGCATCTCACATAAATGGCAAAACTGGGTAGGAGTTCCCATTCTCCTGTGCCTCAGATCTCCAGTAATCAGACCATCCCTTCTGCATAACCACAAAAAAATTTGTACCTTCAGTGGTACCTTCAATTTCCATAACTTTTTTCCCACCTCACCAACTTCCGCCATCCTGGATGAGTTAACTAGCTTGTCATAGGTAGCCACTGAAGAAAAATTACCCTCCCACTTGTATGTGTCATATTCATCAGGTGTGGGTTTGAAGGCAGCAAGTTCTTGCATGAGGCGCTCATTTTCTGCTCGTGTTCTTGTTTAATGGTTATTCCACATTGCATTGTTCAAAGACCACTTATCAGAAGCCATGTCCCAATAATCAGAAACCACAACATTCTTATCAGAAGCAGTTGTAAAAGCAAGGGGGTACCTATCTTTGGTCACCCCCCCAGTCAACCGATTCTCCAGCTAGAATTTGAAACTTTTCCCATCACCTAAAATAGATTTGAACAAAATCCAATCATCTGCCAAGGCACGCATCACAGAAGACCAAAAGGGAGAGGGTTTGTGGGGATTTAGACGGTTCTTCTCATCATTGGCAGCCCCATAGCTATCCTGAATAATCTCTATCCACATTTTTTTTCCCCTTGCAGCAGTCGAACAACCCACTTCAACAACAGAGCATCATTAAATTCTTTGAGAGATCTAATACCCATGCCGCCAATCTTTTTTGGCCTACAGATTGAATCCCATTTTATTGGTTGGAGGAAAGCCCCTTGGTGAGAGGCCCCTTTCCAGAAGAATCTTTTGCTCATCACATCAAGCTTTTTCCAAATAGATTTTGGGGCACTAAGAATAGAAAAGAAAAAAACTGGAATCGATGTAACGACCAAGTTCAGTAAAATATACCTTCCACCTTTTGATAGGTAGCGACTACTCCAACCCTCTAATTTCGTAGCCACCTTTTCATATAGGAAGGACCAGTCTGCTTTCCTCAATTTAGTGCACTTTAGAGGCAACCCCAGATATTTGACAGGCAGTGTGACCACAGGCGTACCCAAGATGGTAGAAATGTCATTCTGGATCATTCCATTCATACCAAAACAGACCAAGGAAGATTTTTTTCCATTAAGTCTAAGACCAGAAATTTTACCAAAAATCTTTACCATATAAAATAGCACTTGCGCTTCCCTCTTCCCCCCTTCCACAAAAAAAATAGTGTCATCTGCATATTGGAGAATGGGAGCTAAGGCCCTATTATTAGACATTGAATACCCCCTTATAAGTCCATCAGCTGCTAGTTTGCATGCATATCTTGCCAATGTATCCACTGCAAGGTTAAATATCAAAGGGGCAAGTGGGCACCCTTGCCTAACCCCACATTGGGGTTGGATCCATGTTTGGCATGGTTTCCCATTTATCAATGGGGAAAAGGAGGCAGTTGTGATACACCTCTTTACCCACTGTATCAACTGAGGTGGAAATTTTCTCCTTTTGAGGATTTCCCACAGGTACGGCCAGGAGACTGAATCATAAGCTTTGGAGAAATCGACTTTCCATAGAAAGGCCTTGGTCTTTCGCCTATGCCATCCCATTACCATCCCTTACACCATAATGAAGGATTCCTATAGCGACCTCCCAGGAAGAAAGGCAGACTGGACCGGCATTATCAAATCCTTTAGTACCTCTCGCATTCTGTTGGCTATAATCTTACTGATAATAAGATAAATAGAATTTGATAAGGCTATGGGTCTATAATCAGAGAAATTCTCCGCACTTGATTTTTTTGGTAACAAGAACAAATAGGACTTATTCAATCTGTCAAACCCAAAGTTACCCAATTCAAATTCTTGAATAACATTCATTACATCCATTTTGACAACACTCCACATTTTTCTGTAGAAGAATACCTGAATCCCATCCTATCCCGGTGCCCCCTCATTATTTAAGTCCGTAATTGCTTTCAATGTTTCTTGTTCAGAAATAGGAGCAACTAACATGGCCCTCTGATCATTATTGACACTTGGGAAATCAGCCGATGCCATCCTCCAAGAGCCCCTTGGTGTAGCCTTGGCAAGTTCTTTGAAATACTTGCCGGTTTCACTTCTGATTTCATTAATAGAAGTAATAGTTCTCTCACCCACTTTAATTGATGAGATGAAAAAACTTCGTGTTAGCATCACCTTCTTTGAGCCACAGTTGTCTAGATCTTTCACACCAGTCCACTTCTTTTTTCAGACCTTCCTCCCCAACTACTAACTGCATCTGCTATCTTTTGCTGCTGTTGTTGAGGACTCAAAGGCTGCCTGCACTCCTTTAAGTCTAGCTCTTTGATCACTACCAAAGCCTCCACCCTCCTTTGTTCCCTGATCAGTGCCACTGCCTGTCCATATTCTTTCAACATGGATCACAGACCTGTCAGCTTTGAAGCTAGCTGTTGTGTGGCAGATCCTTGCACTGCATTGTTCTGCCACCAATGAGTTACCATCTGCACAAAGCCCTTCTCCCTAAACCAGGACTTCTTGAGTTTGAAATACGACCCAATGTTAGCATTCATCCCACTGTCCCACACTAGTGGAGTGTGGTCATAAAAGGGCCTATCAAGGCTCATAACTGCCGATAATTGATGCCTCACCAGTAGGCTTGGACTGCCAAAGAATCTGTCCAACCTAGATGATTGTCCACTGCCATTTCTCCAAGTGAATTCAACTCCACTGATAGGAAGCTCTGTGACACCCAGACTTTGCACAGCCATCTGGAAGCTAGCCATTGAACTGTCCATCCTACCCCCAGGTCTGTCCTCACTTGATAGGTGACAATTGAAGTCACCTCCTATAAACAAGGTACCTCATGCACCCTTTGATGCACTGCAGATAATTCCTCCCACAGGCCTGCCCTGTCTACAGCAGCACATGGGCCATAAATGCACGAGACAAACCATTCCAAGTCTCCTTGAGGGGATAGGCATCTGCAAGTAAGCACATGCCTATCATGAAAGACTTCAGTTACCATGAGACAAGATTTTCTCCACCAAATAGCCATTCCACCAGACCTTCCAGCTGCACCCTTCACTACAACATCTACATGTCCAGACTGCCTAAAAAAGTCCCATACCTGACCATTCTCCTCCTCCACATGTGTCTCTTGGATGAGAGCACAATCAATTTCCCATTCAGAAAGGTATCTACACAAGGAAGCCCTTCTTACCTTATTGTGCAGCCTATGCACATTCCAAGTTAGCACTCTCATTCCTTGCCTGGTTGATCCCCTTGAGACAAACTGGCCACATACTCAACCATGATTGAATTTGCAATGGTCTACTCCACAATGGGGGTCGGGTTATCCTTCATTCTCCTTCTGAGCATGTAAGGGGATCGACCCACCCCCCTTTTCTGATTAGATCCACTACCAAATTTCCATGTAAGGGGATCAGCTGGGGCATTGAACTTCACCTGATTCACCTCCTTGAAAGCTCTACTGTCACTGCTGAGCACAATTTCCATGCCTGTCTTCCCCTCCTCTTTACTGCTAGGATCCTTTGAGTCATCCTCAAAAGCTTTAGCATCAACCATAGAACCAACACCTTTGGCTACCAAGATTTGGCTGCTTATTTACATTAATTGTTGAGATTAGCGCATAAATTCCTATTTTCTCCCAGCGAACGACCTCGGACTTTCATTCGAATATAAATTTTATCTGTTTTTTGCACTGATTCGATCTATACTACAACGCGTTGATTTTAAAACCCATTTCAGAGCGACTAACAGCGGATTTCGAATTGACGTAGCCTCCCTGTGTTCGACTTGGGACTCCTTTTGAGTTTTGGTAAAAATTATTTGATTGTTCGGATTTTCTCACAAATTACACTACGACGATGGGTTTTCAAAACTCAAATCTTTTTGTGATGAACTTTCGATACAACAGGGGTGTAAATGAAAATAATTCAAAAGTTGGGGGCATGGATGAAAGAAATAGAGACTTAATGAACTAAATTGCAAACTACGTCAAGATGGACTCTGATTGGGCATAAATTTGGTACAAACCTAACTTTGACCTAAGGAATGTAATGATGAAGTTGGATTTTAGTTTTGACCAAGTTTGAGTGGGTAATTTGCATAAAAACCTAAATTAGGGCAAAATTCCATCTAAGACTCTGTTCAAGGTCAAAATAGGTTCAGATGGTTAAAATAAGGGTACTAAACCTCTCAGAATATTTTTCTATGAATTTTAGGAGGTTTATATGAATTTTATATTGACCAAAACCTCTTTAATTTCAGTAGGTTTGAAATTAGGGTTTTGTGTGTTGTTGTGGTTCTTGAAATGGGTGAAACCCTATTTCTGGCAATGCTGACCCACTTTTTGGACTATTAAGCTCATTTGACCTTCATTTAACCCCTGAGTGATCCCGTGGTTAATCTGTGTTTGCAGAATTAATCCTGATTTCCTATTTTCTCTCAAAACAGAATGACATGGAATTACAACTCTCAGATGATTATGTAGGAACATTTATCCATCAAATCTGACTAAAATTGGCCAGTTAGGGCCTATGATGGTGTTCCCATCAACACCCCCATGCCTATTTTTTGCTAGTCCCTAACAAATCACTTATTTAATAGTAAGGTAGTAGTGTTTAGAAATGATCTTAAGTTGAAGATTTTTCTAAAGCAATATTACTGTGTTTATCAGTTGAACATTGTGAGAACTAATTACAAAGAAGACTACCTGAACTCATGCTTACATAACATAGATCATCTCTCGACTAACAAGGACTCTTGATTATTTAAACCTTAAGTGCGATTTCCTGGACTTAGGGGGTTTTGCCAAGCTCAAAAGCTAAGAGGTTATGGTTGTGCTTAGTGAATAATCAAGACTAACCAGATGAACATTAAGATTCAAGCCTAGGGTTTCATATCTTTTTAAGTCTAGGTTGGTCCCAACTTCAGCTCATGTCTTTAGATTGACCACAAAAAATGAGTAAAGACTTAACCCAACTCTTATTGCGTTGTGGCTCAAAGAACATTTGGTGGAAACATGGTATTTGTAATGTACCTTGAAAAATCATTTTGGTGGAAGAAGTTACAGGAATTTGGAGAACATACTGACTTATTCAAAAGAATGACTTTTTTTCTATTCTTTTTGATTTTATATATATTTCTTTTTTTTTTTTTAAAGCAAATGTCATTTTGTCTCCTACAACTTTATTTGGTGGAGCACACTTATTTGGTGGGTGAGTATTTTGGTGGAAAGAGATTCTCCTAAACACAAGACTAAAGACTAGGATAAAAAGTCTACCTACACGCACAGGTAAGGACTCCACCTTCCTTAATGAACACAAGGGTTGGATCTTATGTTCATTTGGTCTTTCTTGACTCTATGTAGTGTAAACCAATGTTACTTATACTCCCAAGAAGAAGCAAACCAATGAATCCTGTACTGGTGACTCTAGTACAAGAATACGTCATAAGTTAGGAGAGATCCTAGTTTATCTTGTCAATGCTCGAGTGTATCAAGCCAAAGCTTGAGCGATTCAATCTTTTATGGCCTAGAACGTCTTCAAAGCAAAGGTTGAATGTCCATAAACACTTATTCTCTTTTTTCTTCAACTTTCAGATCATAACTAAACACTTTTGAAAATATTTTTAGTTTTTGAATTTTCAACTTTTATGGGTTTTTTGTCTTTGTAACTTTTTTGAAACTTTTCAAAATTTTTTAATTTTTATGGATTTTTCTATAAGACTTTCTATATATACTACAGATGGATATGTATAATGGACAAGAATTTACATAATACTCATATAATACCTAGATCCTATGGATGACTATCCACCCCTGCATGACAAATCATGCTATGACCTCATATGCATGCAAAAGGGTTAGACAAGGTTAAAGGGTCTTGGTGCAAGAGAAAGTATGGGGTATAAAGCAGGGTGGATGGGTGGGCAGATAGTGGGTGGTGAAGTGAGGTGAAGTGACATAAAGTGAAGTGAATGAAATGAAATGAAATGTGATGTGGAGTGAGAGTGAAAGGATGCTGGGGTGCCTGACGTTGCGGAATACGTTAAGTTTAATTCCTCGTTATAGCATGCATTTATGACATCAATTTTAAATGAAGATATGGATTAGGTGAGTCCAAGTGTCGAACATGAGGATGTGTGAAATTGGATCAGTTTATTGCTTTGAGGTGCCACAAAATGATTGTTTAGTTTGCTTGCGAAAAATGAGAGAGAGAGAGTTAGAAACTTGAGATTATAGCATGGTGATTACTTAGCTAGGCATGAAACATGACATGATGAAACAAAATGAAAATATATTGCACAAGTAGTCATTTTGTAATTACAATGCTAGAGGAAAGCTTAAAACAACATAAACATTAAACTAGGGTAGAGAAATGCAAAATGGAGAGGCGAGGCAGCTACGGTGGTGGATGGGCTTTCGTTGGTGACTCGGCAACTCCGGGAGAGTGTGAAGTGTGCTAGATAGAGCTAAGGAGAAACTAAGAAGGGATACTCTTAAATGGAGTAGGTGTGGGGGTTTTAATAGTGAAGAAAGGGTTTCTGAATCAGGTTGGGGTTTTAGCGACGTCCAGGACGTTGCTAAAATCATTCCACAAATGTCAGTGAAGGTCCCTACCCGTCGGTCTATCTACGCACGCGTGCTTCTTCCTTCGCGCACCATGTGCTTACAACCTCAGCCATTGGATGTGTGGCACAGATTGCCATCAGATGGATGAGGTTGCTTCCCAATGACTTAATGAAATGACCCTTTCAGGGTCCGTTCAGAGTTCTTCCGAAAAGTTAGGGGCGTGATCGCAATTTTTGACCCCTTGAGTCGGGTGGTGGGCCTTATGGAAACAAGAGAGGGTAGCAGGGGAGTTTCCGCAATTTTCTTCCTCTCTCTCCTCCCACACCACACTCACCCATGCACACACACACACACACACACTTCCCTCTCCCCACCAAAAACCCTAACCCACTCCCTCTACTTATAAAACCCCACCACCACCCTCTCCATCTCCACACCACCACCACCACCACTTCCACCACCTCCATCACTGTTGGTGACCTCCCTCCTCTGTCCCCTTGCAAGCTACGGGTGGGGAGGGAGGAGAGCTTGAGGTGAAGAAGTGGGAGCGAGGAAGGGGAGGGCAAGGGAGAGAGTGTGAGTGAGGAAGGGAAGAGCATGGGAGAGAGGAGAGAGAGCTCATGGGAGCTCGAGCAGGAGAGCTTGCGTGCGGGGGAGTTGCGATTGCAGTCGTGAGGAGCTCAGAGGTGCAAGGATCTCCGAGGAGTCCAGGTGTGAAAGAGGGAGGAGGCGTGATCGGAGTGTAGCCGTGGGAGCTCGGAGGAGCACCCACGAGAGGAGAGGAGGCCGCAAGAGGAGGATCCGCAACCTCCTGCAACCTCAGGAGCAGCTGCTGCAAGCTTTGCAGGTGAAGCTCGCAAGAAGATGAACGCCCCGAAGGAGTTCTGCATACTGGATTTTTCTAGTATCAGATGTCTGGAGCATCTGCCAGACGTCTAAAGCAGCAGCGGATGTCCAGAGCTGAAGCCGGACGTCTGAAATTTCATGGAGTGCCGTGGTATGAGTCTTGTACGCTCATGCATGCACGTATCTGAAGTACGTAATGTTGCGCTGTCGTGGTTTTAAATATGCATAGGTATAGGTCATGGAAAGGCACACAAGCATGCTCTTCGAGGTGCTTTAGGATATCTGGACGTCTCCATAGATGTTTGATAGTCATATTGAATGTTTAGACGAATCGACAGACGCCTAAAAAGACCCAGGACGACTAAAATGGGGTTCCAGACATCCGCCAGCAATGCAGGAACACAAGGTGAGTTACCAACGTCATTTAAGATGTCTGGGCCTAGTCCCAGACGTTTGATTTCAGTCTGTATGCATGTTTTTGGCCCATTCAAGGCCCAAACGAAGTCAGATTTACGCAAATGAAATACCATTATTTTTTGCTCAAGTTTCTCTACGTGTTAGTGTCAATTATATACTGTTCTGAACTTGTCTGATGTGACTTAGTCACTGGTATAGGTCTCCAGCTTGTAGCATGTTCGGGGCCCGTGGAGATGACAGGATTTACGTTTCAGGCCCCCATTCCACCCGTGAATCTCGGTAGAGTTGTTTACTTTAATACTAAAGATTTAAATAAGTAAAGTGCATGCTTAGAGTAATTTGATTGAACTCTAGGATGTGAAATGAACCCTAGGACAGAAATGTATGAATGTGACTTGAGCTACATTGTTTACTTTGAGATACTTGTTAAACCCTAATTGCTAGAAATGGTATAGATACTTGATGTGATACTTTTTCAGTTATTAAAACACAAGCTGGCTATTATATAAGTGAAAATTGGGATGTGAACAATGAGATATGAATGTTGAGAATGAAACGAAACGAATACAGTGCATGAACCCTACGAGGAACTAGGAGAAGAACTCCTGTATATAGAAAGAATCTTGAATGTAGACGGGAAGTGAGCTGGTCCTTGTGTACATGATACCAAGGAGAGCGACTGCCCCTTTAGTGTAGAGGGGAGCTAGTCACCCTTTGGGTTGAGACCCAGGGTTAGGTCGAGTCACTCTACACCGACTCCTGTTCGGCCATCATGTACGTGGTACCGAGGTGAGCTACTTAGTGTAGGGAGGGAGCTAGCCACCCCACGGGGCCCAGGGCTGGGACTAGCCACCCTACACTGACTCTTGTTGGGCCCACTAGGCAAACCGGGACAGTTGGACGAGGGTACGCAGACTGTGGATGGGCAAGATCCCTGCTCTGTTCTGAGGGACAAGACCCCTGTTATGAGATAGAAAGGCCCTATGCTGTTCCGTGCTGTACTTTTGGGCATACCTGCTAGTGGGAACGACTGATCGTGTGCTAGTGAGGGGTAGCTACCCGTGCACTTATCGCGCATGCCGTAGTCACCGCTACGTTACGACCGTGACCTCGGGGTGGTTGACCGGGTGTAGGACTACCACGGGAGACTCTCCCTGCCAGGAGAGCATCACGTGTACATCCTACATCACGGGAAAGATTGCAATCAAGATCGTTACCTTGAGGGATAGACAAGATCAAGAAATGACTAGATTCTTAAGAGAATAAATGAACCAGAAGCACTAGTTGAGATAAATGGAAATGAATAATTAATTTGTTGCTTGTCTTATGTTAATTTCATATAAATGGCTTAACCACCACTCTACTCAGCATTAGCTGACCATGGATTTTATAACCTTGTTCAAGTCAGGGAGTTGAGCAGCCAGTGCCACCGGTTGCAGAGGGAGCTAGGCCCAGTCGAGCCTAGCCTTAGCTGTTGTTCCCTTTTGTTTTCGAGCTTCTGTTATTGTAGTGAGTACTCGATATATGTATGACTGTTTCAGTTACTTTTCCGCTTTACTTTTTGCTATTGTAGTTGTGATGGCATGTAATATCGTGAAACATTTCATTCTGTTTCCTTTACTGTCTTTTGATTATTTCCGCCTAGTTACATTGCATGTGTGGTTGTGGAATATTTTCTGCTTTTGGTTATTTCTCGATGGATGATTGGGTCTTGGGATTAGTTGAGGTGAGCCAGTCTCAGGTCCTGTAGGGATTTGGGATCAGGTAGTAACTCTTAAGCTCTAAGCTCATCGCGCCCATCATGCGAGAGAACATCCTAGCCGTCCGATCGTGTATGAAGAGCGTTGGATCGTGCCTTAGGCGCATGTTTGATCGGGCATTGGTGCGGGTGTCGGCGTGGGTGTAGAGGAATCGTGTGCTCCTGAGGGGTCGCGTAGCCATTATCTGGATCGCTCGATGGTAATCAGGTGGTTCAATTTCGATGCGCACTCGATCTCTGTAGATTTGGTGCGGTGCGCGTGAAGTGGAGGTGCGACTGTTGCCCTATACTTGCGAAAAGGTCACGTTTCTTGCGGTCCCTCAGCCGTCCGATCAAAGATCGGACGGTCATGGTTGATCCTGCATGCGATGAAGAGGAGTAGGGCGCATGATGGAGGTTGGTGCGGGTGCCACATGGCGCAGCGAGGGCCATTGATCATCAGATCAATAGTCTAGATTTCTTGGACTTGTTGTGAGAGCTATGAAGGTCGGATTGAGGTGATTTTGAGTCCGTTGGACTCTGTTTGTCGATCTGGATCCATCCATGCAGTCGGATTGCTCATCTGAGACCTGTTTCAGTATGCACTTGCACATATGGTCATTAAACATTAATTACAAGCAATCTCAACTCATTATGCATGGAATGCTTTCAAGTCCATTATGATATGTCATTAATGCACATATACCATCAAGATTGACTCTAGTTGATAGAATTATCATCATTAGAAGTAGAGTCACCATACTCCCATGCTCATCCCTTGCTAGTCCCTAGTAAGGTTATTTATGATGTTATTTTCAGCTAGAATTAGGAACCGACTGCTTAGGCACAAGTTACTTATCAATCAGGAGGAAATTTATACTAAGAACCTAACCCACAAAGACTCAACAGCGCTCAGGTGCCTGCCAAAATATAGACCGCCCAAGTCCTCACCTTATTCTATATAGAAGTAATATATATATATTTATTTTCATCTTTTCTGATTTATTTTGGACTTTTGGAGTTGAGAGTTTTAGGGTAACTTTTTATAGCTACCCAACCCACCCAAAACTTGAAAAGGACTCTAAGTGCCAAGCATCTTGGCATGAAAATTGTGATAGACTCACTCAACGGTAATTAAAATAAACTTCGAGTTTCTACGCTCCTAGGTGACCGAAAAAGAAAATGCTTGCCTAAAGGTGTATCTATTTGTCCGGTAGCTTTCTCCTTACTTTTATTTTGTGTGGGGTTAACACAAGGGTGAGCCCAGTGTATATCTCCCCGGATTGCCTACTTCCTCGCTCCTTCCTTAACTGTTTTGAAATTTTTTTTGCATTTTATAAGCTGGGATTTGGATAAATGGCCAATGGGCTATTACCCACGACAACTTGACAGCCATACTCGTGCGGTGAAGTGTGGCTTATTTCTTTTTCTCCTTTTTCTATTATTTTTCTATTTCTCTCTCTCTCTCTCTTTTAAGTAGGTGGCTTCCATGATCTAAGATTTACCTAAAGGCAATAGTAAAAGAGAGTGATCTTGTGGCTGGGCTCTGGACAATCGACCAATGGGCTGTTATCCACGACAACTCACCAGCCATACCACCCTAGAAGGTTCATTAGCTATCTAATTTCTATTAGAATCATCGAGGAATGAGTAAGTGAAAACTGTGTGCAGATGCTTAGACTAAAAGTCACCCCGAATCAGAGGGCGGGTTGATAAGTTATATACTTATCACCCTGCTTTATTGATCAGATTAATATAAATTAAGGTGGCGAGGACTCAAGATCAAATTCACATTTTAGTGGACACCTAGGCTGATTAAGCTTGACGACCTGAAGAGTTTAAGTGTTCAGGTCCTCACGTATTATTTCCTACAGTTGAAAAGCTTCTAATGCCTAAGTTTTCTTTTCCTAATTCTCTCTCTCTCTCTCTCTTTTCTTTTTATCACAATATAATTCAAGATGATGGTATGAACTCAGAAAATATGAATTTACCACCCCCCCATACTTAAGTTGGACAATGGCCTCATTGGAAGATAAATGTAAGGGAGTAAAGAAAGAATTCACTTGAGTTTAGTTATGTGTCCGACTAGCCTGAATCCTTTGCGTTGCCTCCCAGGAAGCACTGAGTTTATTGCCTCCAACTGGGCGAAGCTCCGGTTTAACCCTCAATGAGGTTTACAACTTCCTTTCGGGGTACTTGGGCAATAAAATGTTTTAATCTTTGGCCATTGACTATGAAGGTTTGCCTAATTTTAGGATTAACAATTTCTACTGCCCTGTTTGAAAATGGTCTGACCACCTGGTAAGGTCCTGTCCACTTAGATCTTAACTTTCTAGGGAAGAGTTTGAGTTGCGCATCAAAGACCCAGACTTGTTGATTTGGCTCGAAGTTTTTTCTAGTGATATGCCTGTCATGGACAGCTTTCATCTTCTTCTAAAGTCTACTATTCTCATAAATGTCTTGACGAATTTCTTCAAGCTCGGAGAGTTGGAGCTTCCTTTGAGTTTTGGCCATATGGAATCCATATTGCATTGTTTGATAGCCCAGTATGCCCGATGCTCTAACTCAACTGGAAGGTGGCAAGTTTTTCCAAAGACCAATCAGTATGGTGACATGCTAATCAGGGTCTTAAAAGCGGTCTTATATGGCCATAAGGCATCATCCAATCATGTGGAGCAATTCTTCTGGTCAGGTCTTACGGTCTTTTACAGAATAATTTTGATTTGTTTGTTTGAGACCTCAGTTTGCCCATTCGTTTGTGGGTGATATAGGGTGGCAATGCAGTGAGTAACCCCATATTTCTTGAGTAAAGCACAAAATTGGGCATTGATGAAGTGGCTCCCACCATCGCTGATCATGGCCTTGGGTATCCCAAATTGGGAAAAGATATTCTTCTTAACAAAGTCCATGATGACCTTATGATCACATTCCGGGTAGGTACGGCTTCGATCCATTTCGAGACATAGTCTACTGAGACCAGTATATATTCGAAGTTGTTTGATGGTGGGAAGAGATCCATGAAATCAATGTCCCAAACATCGAATATTTTGATGACAAGAATGGGTTGTAGAGGCATCATATCCTTTCCGATCATGGTCCCTAAAGTCTAGCATCTATCATAGGTTTAAAAACAAAGTTGTGTGCGTCCTTTAATAGTGATGGTCAGTAGAAATCGGATTGCAAAACCTTTGCAGCTATCTGTTTCCCAGAGAAGTGGCCACCACAAGCTTGGTCATGATAGAAGGACAACACACTTTGAACCTCCTCTTTAGGTATACATCTCCTAATGATCTGATCAGCACAAAGCCTAAACAGCATGGGGTCATCCCAGAGATAATGTTTGGTCTCAGCCAAGAACTTGTCCTGTTGTTGTTTGGACCAGTCGTGTGGAATTTGCCCTACCACTAAGTAATTAACTAAGTCGGCATGCCAAGGGAGACTTTTGGCTTGCACGGCCAGGATTTGCTCATCGAGAAATGTATCAGTCAAAGGTAGTGAATGTCCAATATGCTTCGGGTGAAGTCTGGATAAGTGGTCAGCTACAACATTCTTGGATCCAGCCTTGTGTATTTCCAGGTTAAATTCCTGTAGGAGCAGGATCCATCTGATTAGCCTGGGTTTAGCATACTTTTTGGCTAACAAGTGCTGGATAGCTGTGGGCAGTATAAATGATGACGTGGGATCCCAACAGGTATGATTTGAACTTTTCTAGTCTGAAAACTACGATGAGCAGCTCTTTCTTTGTCACAGTGTAGTTTCATTGAGCGTCATCCAATGTTTTGCTCGCATAGTAGATCACCATGGGTTTCTTTTCCTGTCTCTATCCTAGGACTCCCCCAACGGCAAAGTCTGATGCATCACACATTATCTCAAAATCCTGGGACCAGTCTGGGGGTTGTAAGATAGGTATAGTCGAGACTATGTCCTTTAGAGTGGTGTAGGCTTTGATGCACTCAGGTGTCATGTCAAAGTGCACATTGTTGGCTAGAAGGTCAATTAAGGGCTTGGATACCTTAGAGAAGTCTTTTATGAACCTTCTGTAGAAGCGAACATGTCCTAGGAAAGATCTGATTTGTTTAACTGAGCTCGGAGGTGGAAGTTTGGAGATTAAGTCAACTTTAGCTCGGTCGACTTCTATGCTCCTATGCGAGACGATGTGACCGAGGACAATCCCTTCTTGAACCATAAAATGGCTCTTTTCCTAGCTTAAAACAAGGTTGACCTCGATACATCGCTTCAGGATTTTCTCTAGGTTGCTAAGGCAATGGTCGAATGAGTCTCCAAAAATGGAGAAATCATCCATAAAGACCTCTAAATATTCACCCACCATTTATGAAAAGATGGCCAACATGCAACGCTGAAAGGTAGCAAGTACGTTACATAGCCTGAATGGCATACGACGGAATGCAAACATGCCATACGGGCAAGTGAAGTGGTCTTTTCTTGGTCCTTGGGTGCAATAACAACCTGGTTATATCCTGAATATCCATCCAGTAAGAAAAAATATTTCTTCCCTGCCAACCGTTCGAGAATTTGGTCAATGAATGGTAGAGGGAAATGATCCTTCTTAGTAGCTTCATTGAGCATCCTATAGTCAATGCATACCTGCCATGCGGTGGTGGTGCAGGTAGGGATCGACTATCATGAAAGGCCTTGGTTCGTTGTTTAAAAGTCAAGGCAAAGTCATAGGCCTCATGATGCAATTCGTCTAATTCTTGGAGTTGGAGTTTCCTTTCTCGACCACACAGGTTGGGGTTGAGGTTACATTGGCGAATCGCCCAATAAGAACGGTGGTCCAACTTCACAGGCAAGTGACAAGGGTTCCCAAAACAATCCTATACGGAGACATACCAAGAGGGCCTTGAAGGCAGTCTGATACTCCCATAAGGCATCAATCAGCTTGTTGGACCAATCCTGATGGTTAGGTTGAACCATTTTCTAGAGGATTTGCTTGATTTGCCAGTTCGACACCTCTACCTGGCTGTTCATTTGAGGATGATACGGAGAAGTGATACGATGGTGGACTCTATATTTCCTCAAAAGTGTCCGGAATGACGAGTGAGTGAAATGACTTCCTCTATCCGAAATGATGGCTCGAGGGATCCCAAAGCGTGCAAAGATGAAGTCCTTGACGAATTTGGTGGTAATGACATGGTTAGCACGGTGCGTGGGAATAGCCTCAGTCCATTTCGATTCATAATCAATGGCAACAAGGATGTACTCGAAACTGTTAGGGGAAGAAAAGGGGCCCATAAAATCATTGCCCTAAATGTCAAAAATTTCTACAGCTAGGATGGGTTGTAAGGGTATCATGTCGCGACGTGGCATTGATCCTAGCGACTGGCACCGAGTGTAACACTTAGCGTAATTGTGTGCATCCTGATAAAAGGAGGGCCAAAATAATTCACATTGCAACACCTTGGTTGCAGTTTTTCTCCCAGAAAAGTGGCCTCTGCAAGCTTGATCGTGGCAAAAGGATAGCACATTGGGGAACTTGCAGTCAAGAGGACAACGATGGATAATCTGATCAGCACCTACTCTAAAAGGTAGTGGATTATCCCAGAAATAATACTTTGCTTCTGCAATGAGACACTTTCACTGATTTTTAGGCCAGCCTCGTGGAAGAGCTCCAGAAACAAGGTAATTAGAGATATCGGCATACCACGGTCCACTTGCCACATCTATCGCTAAAAGGTGATCATCAGGAAATGATTCATTCAATGATAAGGTAAGTCCAATATGGTCTGAGTCGAGTCTCGAGAGGTGGTCAATGACCACATTTTGGGCTCCGGCCTTATCTCGTATCTCAAGATCAAACTCTTGAAGGACAAAGATCCAACAAATCAATCGAGGCTCTGTGTCCTTATGCATGAGATGACGAATGGCTGCGTGGTCTATGAAGATGGTAACATGAGAGCCCAGAAGATACGAATGTAATTTCTCTAGCCCAAAGATGATTGCTAGCAGCTCCTTTTCAATGGTCGTGTAATTACACTAGGCCTCATCCAGAGTCTTACTGGTGTAATACATCATGATGGGGTGTTTATCATGTCTTTGTCCCAAGATGGCTCCAATAGCTAGGTTAGAAGCATCACACATTAGATTAAAGTCGAGGGACCAATCAGGTGGTTGGAGAACAGGGGCCTTAGTGACAGCATCACACAGATGCATGAATGCTCGAATACAGTTAAGGCCCATGTCAAAGGGCACGTTGGTTGATAGGAGATGTGTCAAAGGTTTGGAAATCTTAGAGAAATCCTCAATAAATCTCCTATAAAAACTGACGTGACCCAGAAAGGAGCGGATTTGTCGGACAGAGCTAGTTATCGGTAAATTAGCTATCACATCAAGTTTAGCTTTGTCCACCTCGGTACCCCTTTCGGGGATGATATATCCCAGAACACTACCTTCATGCACCATAAAATGGATTTTCTCCTAGGAAAGCACAAGGTTAACATTAATACATCTTCGAAGGATGTGAGTCAGGTTGGCTAGATAGTCATCAAAGGTAGGTCCATAAAGACCTCAAGAAAATCACCCATATTGTGAAATATTGCCAGCATGCATCATTGGAAAGTAGCTGGCTCATTACAAAGCCTGAATGGCAACTTTTTGAAAGCGAAGGTACTAAAGGGGCAGGTGAAGGTGGTTTTCTCTTGGTCTCCAGCCACCTGGTTATAGCCTAAGAATCCATCCAAAAAATAAAAGAACTGATTTCCCACTAATCGCTCCAAGTTTTGGTCGATAAATAGGTAGTAGAAAATGGTCTTTCTTGGTAGCAGAATTGAGTTTCCTATAATCTACACACACTCTCCAAGATGTAGGAGTGCGTGTAGGGATGGATTCTCTCCTGTCATTGACATAGATGATGAGACCCACCTTTTTAGGCACAGCATGAATCGGGCTCACCCAGGGGCTGTTGCTGATCGGGTAAATGATGCCTGCATCAAGCCACTTAATAATTTCAGTCTTGACGACCTCCAGCATATTAGGATTGAGACGTCGCTGCATCTCACAGGAAGGTCGAGCCTCCTCCTCCATATATATACGGTGAGCGTAGTAGGAGGGGCCAATGCCAGTCAAATCAGAAAGAGATCATCTAAGGCTAACTTATGCTCAATTAGGACCTTCATTAGCTTGCACTCCTGCTCCCTGGATAATTTTGAACTGATGATTACAAGAAGCATTTCATTTGGTCCTAGGAAAGCATATTTTAGCATGTCAGGCAACGCTTTAAGCTCGGGAGTGGATGGGGAAAGATCTGGCAAATCTTGGGACGAGAGTGTCCCAAAAGGATTATAAGGAAGAATAAGGGGAGAAGGAAATTGGCTCTCAGGTTGGCCAAGAATAGGGGTGTCTTGGATTGATGGATCTAAGAAAGGAAAGCCCTAATGATCAGTGCTTGGGAACAAGGTCCCAGCATGGAATGTTGCTTCTGCCTGATTTAGCTGGAAAGAAAGGGCACTCCAATCTTCAAGGGGTAGACCAGAGATGAGCAGTCCGGAAATGACTCAGACCACAAGGTGTAAGAAGCGGAGTGGACCTTGTCAAGGGTCTGGTCAGGAAGAGATAAGGGTAAGGGTAGAGGCAGGGAAATGTCATAGAATAGGTCAGTTAGGTCTTGGTGATTTTCTAAGGGTACGTCATAGCAGTTTGAATAGGTCCCTACCAAACCCGATACACGTGCTGACGACCTTGTCATCGTCATACGTGCCATCCTCGATAAGATCATAATCAAAATTCTTGATGGCCATAAAAATGTTAAGTTTGAGCTTTTCAAAGCGCACGACAATCTCAATGCAGCCTGATTCACAATCGATATGGGCACGTGTTGTGGCCAAGAAAGGTCTACCAAGGATGATCGGGCAATCAAAGAGTGAATCAGGAACTTCCATGTCAAATACAAGAAAGTCAATAGGAAAGAAAAGGTTGTTGACCCTAACCACCATGTCTTCCACCACACCCCACGGGATTTTGACAGAGCGATCTGTCAACTACAATGTAAATTTTTGGAACATGATGGTCGGTATGAGGTTAATGGAAGATCCTAAATCCAGCAAGACATGATCAAAATTGCAGCCTTTGATAATACATGAAATGAGAGGGATGCTTGGGTCTTTCTGCTTCGGTGGTAATTTTGATAGTGTAGCACAACTTGCATGAGGCAAGAGAACCACTGGATTCTTGGTTTTCTTTTGCTGTCGCCTAGGTGTGGTGTAGTCCTTAAAGATACGGGCGACAGTCGGGATGTGGTCGATTGCCTCTTACAAGGGAACCTTGATCTTAATGTCCTTGAATAAATCATGCAGATTATCAAAGGTCTACATGTTCTTTTCCTTGACTTTTGGCTACCTTAGTAGAGCCTTAAGGAATGACACCGATTCTGGCACCAGTTTGGGTGTGTCATTCTCACGAGAATGTGGTGTGCAACCCGAATGAGAGGACGATGGAGAAAATGGGCTAGGATCAGGTCTAGGTGGATCGACAATTTGTTTACCACTCCTCGTAGTAATCTCATTGGACGTCGTAGGTCCAGTGGGATCATAAGGTAGAGTAGGGTTCACAACAGGGACATAGGGTTGATGTGCTGCTATGGGATTAGCTTGAAATCTTTGTGGAGCACTAGGAGCATGTAGAATTTGATGAACTTGCCCCTGAGAAGGTCGTACCTGTGGTTGCGAACCACAGGGTACAAAATTTCATGGATTTGGGATAGGTTGGGTAGGAAGAGTGCCCTGAGATCGAGTCATTATGCATAGTTGATTTATCTTAGCATTCTGCTGAGCCAATTGGTGCTGAAGAGAGGTCATATTTTCTTCATGGGGCTTTGACATTTTCGTCATCCTTTGCATCAATTTATCAAGAGGGCTTGATGCGTGATCTGTTTGAGGTGCGCAAGGGCCCGGTGGTAGATTTGCCAAAGGATTATATTGGGCCCTTGGGATGATAGGAGCAGATGGTCACACTGGTCCACCAGCGGGGTTTTGGTGCTGAGGGTTGTTGGACCGTGTGAGGTTTGGATGGTTGCGCCACCCTAGGTTATAAGTACCAGAATATGGGTTGTTCCCCAGGGCACACACGTCTTCAAATTCCGAAGACAAGTCCACATATGGTAATGTGTTCGAGTACATGGAGGCTTTCTCCTCCATGTCATAATACTACCTAGTAGAAGCCAGGTCCACATTACTTACTAAGTTGCTCGGTGCCGTACTCGATAAGGATGGTGCAGGTCGTGCGGGATTTTAGAAATCAGCCTGACTTAGGAAGGATTGGGTTTATGATGTGGTGGAGTAGAAGTGTGAGCCACAGAATGAGCGGGGTTGGCTAAGAGTTTGTTCAACTTTTTGTGAACAAGGGAGACTTCGTCCAATTTTTGTGCAATTAAATTTAAGTCAGTGGATGAATGGGAGGGTCTCGTGTCAACCTCATGTGCTTCGCTATGAGGTGTGCTAGTCCAATTAAAGGTGATAATGGAAGCATTGTTCATAGAATTCTCACTCATATTTTCAAACAATTCAAACGCTCCATCCTCGTCTTTATTCATGAAATTACCTCTGCAGGAAGCGTCCACAATCTGCCTCAAAGTTTCATTTAGCTAATAATAGAAAGTCTGGGCTACATGCCACTTAGGTAGACCGTAGTGTGGACATTTCCTGAGGAGGTCATTATACCTCGCCTAGGCCTCATGAAATTGTTCGCCGTTTTGTTGCGTGAAAGAAGTCATAGCATGGTGAAGGGCATTGGTGTGCTCGATTGGGAAGAATTTCTTGAGAAATGTTGTATGCATCTCTTCCCAAGAATGGATTGGTCTCCTAATGGTGTGCAGTCATTGAGCGGCTTTGTCCCGCAACGAAAATGGGAACATTTTCATGAGGACAATGTGTAACTCGATATTTCTTGGTTTAATCATTTCAGCTAAACGGGTTAAGTCCTCCAAGTGAAGAAAAGGATTTTCACTAGCAAGTCCATGATAATGGAAGTTGATTAGGCCAATTATGTTTGGTTTCAATTCAAAATCCTCCTCGCCCATGAGGACATGAATCTGCCTAAGGGTCTCTGTAGTAGTGGGATTATGATATGGGCTAAGATACCTGGGCTCCTCCCATTCGGGAGGGTTTTGCATTTCCTCCAAGGTTTTCCTAATGGCTTCAATATGCTCGGTGTATAATGCCATTTGGGCTTGGAGGTAGGTTAATGGGTCAACGACTCCACCACCACTTGGTAGATTGAGAAGGGTATGATTTCTCTTTTAAGGATTTGGGGGTGGGTAAGTAGCCATGTTTACGGAGGAGGACGATTCACCAGATTCTTCCCTTCTAGAGTTATCAAATAATTCAACAAGTTTACGATTTTGTGACCTCCTTCCAAACATGCATTACTGAACGAAGAATTGGGGTGATGAGAAGAGAGAAGGGGATGAGAGAGATGACGCCGAATAGGTGCACTTAATGACAAATCAATTCAATTGAGGTCTTAACCTCTAAACGTGACCTAAGACCTAAAGATCTAGGTTACCTACTATCTCAACCTATGGAATTGAATGCGAGCACCGCCGAACCACCGGGCTAGATTGAAAGGTCGTTTGCCCTAGTCTTAGATACCCGATAACACATGGGAACTCGTACCAGCATGTAAGTGCTACACGCAGGTAGTTAGACCTCCAAACCTTAATGGGGTCAAGTTACTATTAATTTCAGTTTAAAAGGCTTAGGAAACAAGTGCTTTGGAATGTGAAGGGAGTTGTATACGGGTAATGCCCAAGTGCGTTGATTTGTAAGTGTGTAAAATAAGCATGCAACAGGGAACTCTTCTCGAATTGAAGTTTTAGATGGTGAATGGCTTTTAGAATTCCGCTCTCAAGTAGTATGGATTTTAAGATTTCAATGACTTATAATTCAACCAATCTCCGGGTTTTCAAGAAATGCAAGTTCTTTGTGCCCAAACAACCCTCCAACTTAATTGAGTGAATGCATGCTACAATGCAGTGGGCCCCCTAAATGGAAGTTTCTAGGTGTGGATGCACAAATCGCTTTTAATTCAATGTGAATGGGAGCCAAACAATGCACTCCAAGTGCTTCCAATCACCAAAATAATAATCCACACAAATGCTCAACCACCAAGATATGAAAAATGAAGATGAATATGTTGGGGTTGAAATTCGGGATCAAATCAAAAGCAAATTATAAGATCATGGTGGGGTTGGAGTCAAATCGATTCCAAGACTCCTCAACCAAAATGTGGATCTCAAATAAATGAGGCAAATGAATATGGCAACCAATCAAATTTTAATTCGCCTCAAGTAGAGTCACGTGTTGCGAAAAATCCAAGAATCAAGATTCTCAGATTCTATGCATGCGAATGATTGGGAAATCGAGGACGATGGTCTAAGCAGCGCTGGTGACTTCATGCTCTCGCTCTCACATTGGACTTGCCTATGTCTTCGACCTCCTCTGCGTGTCTCCTCGCAATAGGTCCACCTGCACAAAAACAAACAAAAACACCAGTGAAGAGATGGGTGGGAGAAGAGATAATCAAAGGAAAAGAGTAGATACTGACTCCATATGGCACCTCCCTTGCAACGACGCCAGAGAATTTGTGTTGAAACGCAATTAGGATTATTTAATTAGGTTATATTAGAGTTGAAATGTATATAGTGAGAGTGATTACTGATGCGAGATTTGCTCGATTTTATAAATGGGGGTTTTAATGTCATTGCAACGTGCAAAATCGATCATTTTTAAATTTATATTCCTAGATAGTGATGGTATCTAGAGTTGTCCAAGGAGGCCAATTTGTTACTCAAATAAGTGATTCTCTCTCTCGCCTCTCAAATCAACACTTTTCTTTTTGTATTTTGATTTTTGTAAATTTTTATGTTTGGAAATAAGCGGGATACGAATGCGAAGATAGAATTACGCTAAAGAAACTACACCTAACAACTGGAACCTAAGTGACAAGAGAAGCCTTCTCTTCTAATCTCACCCTAGGCAAGTGCACCTAGGGTAATTAGAAAAGAGATGTGATGCACTAAAATAAATAAAGTTGCTACTTGAAATTGAAAATTCAAGAATGAACAAAGGCACTTTTCTATTAAGAAGAAATGTTTATAAAGTACATAGGGAGCTCAACTAAGCAGAGGTTCTACTTAGTTAATACTAGGTAGATGAATGCTTAACAGGAATTAAAATGCAACAAAATAAAATACAGAAAATTCTCCCCAGTAGCTAAGGCAGCCTTCGCTCCAAGAATGGTGTCTTCCAGACTTGAAGAAAACTTCCTTCTAGCTGCTTGACTTGCTCCTCTCAGGAGTAGACGTCCTCCACCCTTCTTTCCTCCTGCTTAGCCGTCCTCCTTAGTGAAGAGCTTGCTCCTTGGCGTGGCACAAGAAAGGAGAGAGAAGAGGTAGAAGGCACCAAGGGAGCGGGTAGGTTGCTCCCTTAATCTTCTTCTCTCCTTCTCCTTTCTTGGCCGTGGGATGTATGGTGGCTATAGCTATTTGATGGGAAGAATTGTTGGTTGCCAAGGATGGTTTGAATGATAGGATGGGGGGTCTTTTTATAGGCTAATATGGATGGTGGGTAGGAAGCTTCCTTGGTACCATGTGAAAGGGTGCCAAGGAGGGTGGCTTGGATGGTGGTTAGGAAGCTTCCTTGGCACCATGTGAAAGGGTGCCAAAGAGGGTGGTTAGGAAGCTTCCTTGGTGCCATGTGAAAGGGTGTGATGGAGTGTATTTTAGGCACCAATTGTTGGTGGTTTTAATGTAGGTGGATGGCCATTAAGGTGGAGAGAGAATAGGGTAGGAGATGGATTTGAGTTGGATCCAGCTGAGTTGAGCCTGGGTCCAACTACTGGAGCTTTTGTCTTCACAAATGTTCCAAGTGCCTTCCATACTGCCAGGGTTTCTTTGATTTCCAATGCATTCATCCCTGATAATCAAATGGAAACTACATGAGATAATGTGAAATGAATGCTAATGTATGCTCTGAACCCTAAATGCACATGCATGCTAAATGCAATGATATAATGCAATGCAATTGACAAAATCTTAGGAATTAGATGTGAATGGATGCTAAGGATGATGATAAACTAGCATTTATCAATTACCTACAAGCGAATCTACACCAGTTTATTGAAATTTATTAACCTAAACTAAATCAGAATTTTAATATGTTCAGTTTTAGGCCTAGGGTCGAACTTAGGGAGGCAGGTTTTGGAATTAATCGATTTCTACGCAATTCCTCAAATCGCATCAATTCCTTTTTCTTATTATATTTTTGATTTTTCTTAAATTTAGATTTTTTTGGATAATCTTGTCCTTGAGGTACACACTCAAAATTGGTCCTTGGCTACATGCCAAAATAGTCTGAAACAGTCTCGCCACATGCGAGGCTGTGTACTTGCAAGTCAAGAGTTATCTTTTCTATTTTAGATTTTTTTTGGTCTTTTCTTTATCAGCAAAATAAAAGAGAATGATAAAATAAAGAAAAGAAAATGTGGAATTGAAATGCGAAAAGAAATACTTAGCTTATTTATATAGATGTATATATATAGTATATATATACACACACAACTATATAGTATATAATAAGGGGGAAATATTGAATCAAAGATTCAATGGGAATGTAGCACCAAGCTAGGTTAACCATCGTTTAAAAAATGCGATTACCTAACTATGTGCCATGTGCTGGTGTGGAGCGGACGTGTAGGAGTGTATGTAGAATACTTTGGTATGCGCGAATATCAGGGACATATGCGCAACTGGTGAGAATATACTTGTGATGTAATGCGGGAAAGTGCAATGTGTGGTATCGTGAATGGGACGATGTGTGTGTGCTTGTATACGAGGAATATATATGTATATATAGGTGGATGTGGAAGTATATACGTATATGTATATATGAGTGTGGAATAGAGAGAATATATATAGGTATGTATATATATCTATATATGTATGTAAATATATATAAATACGCATATGTGAATGTGTATGTGTGTAGGAATAGGTGACTGTGTGCGTATGAAATATATATAAGTGATAATATATAAATGTATGTATGTATATATGGGTGTGTATGTATATGTGTATGTGGGTGTGTCTGTGTGTGTGTGCGGGTGTGTATGCAGGTGTATATGTGAATGTGGGTGTGTCTGTGTGCGGAAAGGTGAGAGTGTGTGAGTACGTGTGAGTGCTCGCATGAGGGAGTGAGAGGTGAGGGAGTGGCACTGGCTAGAGGCAGTGGAAATGGCGTACGAATGGAGGGAGAGGGGGCACGGGCAGTGTGTGTCACCGGATAACTGAGGAACACTCGGTGACACACAATCGAGCCAACCGGTGAGCATAGGAGCACGTGGGAGAAGCGGCGAGTGGTGGTGACCGGAAGATGAGATTTTCATCGACTAACCTTCTCAGTTAGCCAATGACAATTGGGGAGAAAGAGAGCGGGTGTGCGTATACAGTGAGGTGGCGATAGAACTGGCGAAAGCGAGTGGTGTAAGCCTTGTCACCGGATAATTGAGAAGCTATCCTATGGCAAGCATGAAAAATCAACTGCGATTGTGAGTGAACAGTGCGAAATAGAGCAACTTCGCTAATGGCGATCGAAAGTAATAAAAAAAACCATCAAAATAGAAAGAAAAAGGAGAGAACCACCACGCCCACCAGCTCGCAAGGGATCTAGGCGGTGATTGAGCTCACCGTGGTGGTTGTGACCACGGTGAACTTGCCCCCTGCTTGCTGTGTGTTCTCTCAACTGGTGAGAGAGAGCAGCATATGAGAGAGGAAGAGAGGGAGAGAGGAGAGGTGAGGATGGAGTGACTGACTGAGGATGGTGGCTACTGTGCGTCAGCGAGTAAGGGAGGGTGTGTTGTTCGTGTGTAGTGGGTACTGGTAAGGGTGGTGCTGACCGTTCGCATGGAGGAGGTTGGGGATGGTTATATAGGTGAGGGAATGAGAATGATGACCATGCATACCGTTAGGATATTTTGGGTAAATTATGGGTAGGCACTTAGGTTGTCATGGAATTAATGTAGGCGGTGTTAGGTGGTATTAGGTGGTAGAAATGTGGTGGAAATGAAGGGGTAAAAGTGAAGGAAATGGATGGGGCTCAATCTCTCTCTGTCTCTCTATCTTCCTCTCCATAAAATGTACAAATGCAAATATTTACAAAATGCATGCATATCTACCAAATCTAAATGCGAATAGATAGGAAATAGCATAAGAGGGCATAATTAATGGCATGAATTGCTGCACAATTACTCCTCTCCTTTTTCTTCTTCATTTCCTTTTTATTCTCCATAACACCAACTCCATAGTACCCCCTGTTCTCCTTCTCAACTGCGCCTTATCCTTTTCTCCTCTATTTTCCATCTTCTTCTCCTTCATTTCCTTCTTATTCAACCTCCATCCCTTGTTTCTCCACGTGAACCCATCTCCACCGCCTCCGGCCACCCTCGTTTGGCCATCTTCGACCGCTGTCTTCACTGCCAACATCACCCACGAGCTCACCATGTGCTCATCGTCGCACCTTCGCCGTCGAAACTGTTAGCAGTCACCCACAAACGACCTCCTCTGAACCCATCACTGTTGGCATCTTCTTCACTATTTAGCCATCTCTGGCTGTTGTTGGCTGAGACACTACTGCCATTGGACTCTTGCACCTCGTACGCATCTTCGTCGGCAGGCACACAAGCTGCCACCAACTCCACGTGCCGGCTGGGTATGGCAAAGTCCTTCCTCTATTTTGCAATTGTAGCAAGGATATTAGTTCTTTTTTTGATTTTTTTTGTTCACAAGCACTATTCTCTTATTTTTTGTGTTTTATTTAGTTACCCTCTATTTATCTTTCCTGTCTCTATGAATATCTCTCTCACAACTCTTGATCGTGGTTGAGGATCACTATTTAAACATTTATCAATTATGTTATTAGCATATGTCTTAATACTGTTATCCCTTTCTACCATTACATGGTTAAATGAATTGGTTTGATAGAGAGATTGACTCCTGATTAAAAAATTATTGTTCTATATTTCTGAATTCATGGAAGGAATGCAAATGGAAAAAATTGTGAGTTTTATTAGGTTTGTTCCTCCTTGTGGAGATGACCTAATCGTCATGGTTAGAGTTAATCATTTGTTGATTCGAGATTTTCCACCACACGAAATACAATGACATTATTTTTATTCGTATATTAATAAGTGTAAATATTACAATCACCTCTGTGACTCTCTCTCCCAAAATTCTTCCCAAAGCTTCCCACGGTCTGCCGACATTGACATCGTCGCCTTACAAGCACCATTTGATGGAGTTTCAAATATCCAACTCCAACTCACTATACTTTCTATCTTTGTTTCTAGTTTACTTCATGGTATCATTTTCAAAGTTGTAATAAACGTTATTGTTGAATGAAAAGATGGCTTCATTTGATAACTTCAACTATTTATTTTTGTGCTTGTAAATATCATTCAAAAGTATAAGAAATTGCAAAAGAGAAAAATTACGAAAAAAAGAAAACCAAAATGTATAGTGAAAGTTGTTAGTTCAACTACTTATATATAATATTTTGATGATTTTACAAAATGAAGAAAATGAAATAAAAAATAAGCATAGCATATTATTTCTCTCTTTAATCATATAATTGCAGGTTTCATAAAGTTTTCCAAGACGGGAGATTAAAAGCGTGAAGATAAGTAGCATAAGTATTAGGTCATAGGCTTTTTCATATAAACTTTCAAAGATTGTAATTTTAATTTTATTTGAGTCTAGAAATGTTGTATGGAACCCCCAAACATAACCTATAAATAGCTAACTTAGGCTCTCTACACTTAGGATAAATTAGAAACAAAAACCTAACACAAAGACTCTTATCAGACGTCTGATTTTCCACTTTAAGATGTCTGACAAATGTCTCAGACGTCTAACTTCCTATAGTTCTGCCTTTAGTTTTTGCCTTCATAAACATCAGTCGAAGCACTCCTCTATCAGACGTCTATAACCTCATCCAGACGTCTGATGCTTTACCTGGACGTCTTCAGACTAATCGTTAGACTAAGCACCTATCTTCATTCTACAGATAATGGGCAAAAATGTATTTTCAGACGTCTGGACATGCTTCCAAATGTCTACCTTTGGACCGTTGCCCATGTATTTCTGTACGCATCTCATTACGAGCACAAGATCTTTTGTCAGAAATCGTAGCGAAGTCTTTTTTGGTTTCCAGATGTCTGGTGATTCCTTCAGACGTCTATAACGACGTCTGATTCTTTAAATCTAGAACCTTGTTTGGATCTTATCAAAATAGGAACGAATTCACCCTTTATTAGACGTCCAATAAACTAATCAGACGTCTTATGTGAAATACTAGACGTCCTTCTTTCGATCCAATGAAGTTAGTTCAAGATGGCCTACAATATTAGACGACCAAAATTATAATCAGACGTCCTATAAGACATCTGATACTAAAATTAGATGTCTGATATTCCTGTTAGACTCATCATTACCCTGATTTTTGGTGGATTTCGTCCTAATCTCTTAGGATTTGTCTCCAACGGCTAGGAGAACTCTCCCAAGTGTTCTTGAAGGTTCCAAACTTGCCTATAAATAGACTACAACTCCTCTTAGGCAAAACACACCCCTTGAGATTCAATTTCCTTAGAAAAATCACTTGCTTACTATTCTAAGCTTCATCTTGCCCTTGTGCTGTGCCAACACTCTGATCAAAGGGCAAATCCATACTCCTAGCTCACTCCGTTCTGTAAATCCTCAGGGAGTTCTTTTTATACTTAGTAGATAAGAAAGTAATTAAATTGGGGTGCTCTATAGGTGTTGCTTTACTTCTTATTTTTGTACTTTGGGTATCTGGCTTGTCGGGTCCCCGTGTCTTCATTTTGAAGGGAGAAACCTCCATTTAGGGATCGGAGGTGGGATTTGTAATTGAGGTACACTACCCTCGTTTAAGTAGTGTGGTTAGTGGATTGATCACCTTGTGATCAAAAATCCTAACTCAAGGGATTGGCTTAGGTGGTGCTTTTCACCCATCTTGGGTTTCCACCTAAAAATCTGATGCCATCTTTTGTGATTGAATTTTTTGAATTACAATATAATATAATTTCACTATTCACCCACCCTCTAGTGCAATTTCATTTGGTATCAGAGTAGGTTTTCCACCTACAGGAGTAACATCTGCGGAAAGATCACATGGAGGGGAAAGTCATTTCCACCGGCAGATTGGAGGGGCAATCCACCACTCGACCACCACTCTTCGAAGGGACAAACTACACTTACTGGAAGCTGAGAATGAAGATGTGGCTTCAGGCCAATGATTTCTCCATTTGGGAGAAATGCGAATCAGCATACATCATTCTCGAGAAACCAGAAACAGGATACACAGTGGAGCAAATTCATCACCTTGGACTGAATGCTAAGGCAATGAACTCACTCTACTGCGCACTCAACTCGGAGGAATTCAATCGCATCAGCCAATGCAAAACCACCCACGAGACCTGGAGAAACTTTGAGGTAACTCACGAAGGTACGTCTAGAGTTAAATCCTCAAAGATAAATTTGTTATCGTAGGAATTCGAAGCCTTTTCTATGAAGGAGAATGAAAGACTTAGGGACATGTACACCCGATTCACGCTAATCATGAATAGCCCCAAGTCTTTAGGAAAGACATTTATAAAGGGGGAGCTTCAAGGGAAGCTCCTTCGCTCCCTTGGACCCGAGTGGGAGCAAAAGGTAATAGCAATAGAAGAAGCCCACTAAGTAAAGGATCTAGACATGAAAAATCTACTTGGGAATCTCATGGCTTATGAATAAAAAATGGAGCAAAAGAAGAAATCAATCTCATTGGAACCAAAGAAGAAGACTTTAACCTTCAAAGCTACTTCGGATGATGAGGTAAGTACCGATGACGAAAAATTCAATTTATTAGCTAAAGAGTTTAAAAAGTTTCTCAGAAATAGAAAAGAGATCAAGGGAAGGAAAAGAGAAGAACCTCTAATTTGCTATAATTGCAAAAAGAGAGGTCACATAAGGAAAGATTGTCCCTTACTCAAAAGGGATGATGAGAAGAAACCCAAGAAGCCTTCCGACTACAAGAAGATCTCCAAGCCGAAGGGATTCAAGAAGAAGGCGTTTCAAGCAACGTGGGATGATTCCACCTTCGAAGAAGAAGAGGAAACAAATGAAGAAACGACATGCTTGGGATTAATGGCAACAAATGATGCTTCTGAGTTTGAATCTGACGAACCTGAGGTAAACTCCTATTTTTTAGATGAATTACAAGATGCTTTTGATTCACTATATGTAGATCTTAAGAAAACAAAAACCCAAAGCAAGGTTTTAAAAGAAGAAAACTTAGAAAATAAGAAATTAATCAATGATCTTGAAGACAAGAATCTAATTCTTATAAAAGAAACCACTGCCTTAAATATGCAAATAAGAAATCTAATGATTGAGAAGGAGTCATTAACAAATGATTTGTATACAGCAATGAGTGAACAAAAGTTTCTAGATAGAGAAGAATTACTCGTCAAAATCCATGTGCTTGAAAAATCAAACTCCTTTAAAAAGGATGAAAATAGCTTACTTAGAGTAGAGATTACGGCACTAGAAGATAAACTAGACATAATGAAAATAGAGATAAATAACCTCAAAGAAAAATCAAATCAACTTCTTGAGGACCTAGCCAAATTTACAAAGGGAAAAGAGAACTTGGACAAGCTCATTGCCCATTAAAAACCTTCCTAAAGTAAATTTGGACTAGGCTTTTATGAACCTAGCCAAAGTGAGCCGAAAAAGGATCCTCCTCTAAAGGAGACCACTAACAAATACGGATTTGCATTACAATGGATACTGAAAAGACAACTCTCAGTTTATTTTGTAGGGATGAAAGGACATCATAATGTCAAAAATTGGATATACAAAATGAAGGATGGACGACTCAAATTAGAAAGGCTTATAGAAACACCAAGTCACCAACGAAGATCTTTTGTAGGAGGAAGGAGGTCTACAAGAAAGAAGACAAGGAGACTACTGCCACCAAGGAGGTCGATGGGTGATGGACCCCAGATGCTCCAAACATATAACGGGAGACAAGCACCTATTTTTGGACCTCCAACCTACGGATGGAGGAACGGTTACATTTGGCAACAACCACAAGGGCCATATTATTGGCCTTGGTAAAATAGGTAACCCTCTCTCTCCGATCTCAAATGTTTCTTTAGTTAAAGGACTAAAACATAATCTTTTAAGTGTCAGTCAAATTTGTGATAAGGGCTTTAAAGTAGTGTTTACTTAAAAAATGTTTGAAATTATGCATGCATTAACCAATGAAACCCTTCTTAAGGGAACTAGATTTAAAGACATTTATGTCGTAGAATTTGATAAAAATAGTACTTATGAATGTCTTGTAGCAAATGATGAGTTAAGTATATGACATAGAAGACTAGGACATGTTCATATGAAGCTTGTTCAAAAACTAGCTAAACATGAACTAGTCTGAGGTCTTTCTAAAGGAAAATTTTTAAATGAGCCTATCTGTGATCTATGTAAATTAGGTAAAATTATGAAATCTAGTTTTAAAAGCAAAGAAGTTATATCCACATCAAGGCCTTTAGAACTACTTCACCTAGATCTATTTGGACCTACAAAATATGAGAGCCTTAGTGGATGCAAATATTGCCTTGTAATTGTAGATGATTTTTTCGAGGTTTTCATGGATCTCCTTCTTGAGAACCAAAGAAGGAGTGTTTTCCGTCTTTTCTATTTTTTGTAGGAAAGTTCAAACTGAAAAAGGCTACCAAATCACTCGTATTCGTAGTGATCATGGGGGCGAGTTTGAAAATTCCTTGTTTGATGATTTTTGTCAAGAGCATGGTATTGCTCATGAGTTTTCTTTTCCCTGAACACCTCAACAAAATGGGGTAGTTGAGAGAAAGAACCGTACTCTTCAAGAGTGTGCTTGAACATTGCTCAAAGACTCGGGGTTACCGAAGTACTTTTGGGCTGAGGCAGTTAACACGACTTGTTACGTGTTAAATCGCATCTTAATTCGATCTGGGTTGCGAAAAACTTGTTTTAAACTATACTATGGGAAAATACCCAAAATTAGTTATTTTAAAGTTTTTGGATGTTGATGTTTTATTTTGAATACTTGCTCTAATTTAGATAAATTTGATGCCAAAGGTGAAAATGCCATCGTTATTGGTTATTCCTTACGTAGTAAGGCATATCGGGTCTTTAACAAGACCACATTAATAGTGGAGGAAACCCTCCATGTTTCCTTCAATGAATCTCCTCACTCTTCCTCCAGTGACCGAGTCAATATGGAAGATGATGATGATTCTACTATTGATGTGTCTAACATTCCAAACTCCAATATCCATAATCTTCCAAAAGATTGGATATATCAAAGGGATCATCTCGAAAGCCAAGTCATTGGAAGTGTTTCCGATGGCGTTAAAATTCGATCTCATTTTAGTTGCTCTTTTGGTCTCTCCGCCTTTGTATCTCAAGTTGAACCCAAGAGTGTCGAGGAAGCGTGCTCTGAAGAACCTTGGATGATGGCCATGCAGGAGGAACTCAACCAATTCCAAAGGAATGAAGTCTGGGATCTAGTACCTAAGCCTGAATGGCAAACGATAATAGGTACCAAATGGGTATTCCGGAACAAGTTGAATGAATCTGGTATAGTCATTTGGAACAAGGCTCGACTGGTAGCACAAGGGTACAACCAAGAAGAAGGAATTGATTTTGATGAAACCTACACTCCCGTAGCTCGACTCGAATTGATTTGCATGCTTCTTGCTTATGCTGCCTTTCTTGGCTTTAAACTCTTTCAAATGGATGTTAAGAGTGCGTTTCTTAATGGATTCATTAAGGAGGAAGTTTTGTAAAACAACCTCCTGGTTTTGAGTCTCATGATAAGCCTCATTTTGTCTATAAATTAAACAAGGCACTATATGGTCTAAAGTAAGCTCCTAGAGCTTGGTATGAAAGGCTCAAAGACTACTTGTTAAATGCAAAATTCTCTATAGGGGAAGCTGATTTCACATTATTCATTAAAAGAAAAGGAAAAGACATTTTATTAGTTCAAATATATGTAGATTATATTTGGTGCTACTAATGAATCTATGTGTAGAAAGTTTTCAGAAATTATGGAGGGAGAATTCGAAATAAGTTTGATGGGTGAACTCAAGTGTTTCTTGGATTTGCAAATCACTCAACTCGAAATTGGAACCTTTGTGTGTCAATCAAAATACACAAAGGAGATGTTGAAAAAATTTGAAATGACCAAAAGAAAAGGGAAGAACACTCCTATGAGTGTCACAACTTCCCTAGATTTGGATGAATCAGGTACACCCATAGATCAAAAGCTCTATCGTAGCATGATTGGATCTTTACTGTATTTAACTTCCAGTAGACCTGATATTTTGTTTAGTACTTGCTTATGCGCTAGGTTTCAATCAAACCCTAAACAATCACACCAAAATGCTGTAAAACGAATATTTAGATATTTAGTTGACACATCTGATTATAGCTTATTTTACCCTAGGAGTTCACAATTCAACTTAGTTACATATAGTGATGCGAACTACGTAGGTAGCCGCACCTATAGGAAGAGTACTAGTGGGACGTGTCAATTCTTGGGCGAATCACTAGTCTCTTGGTTCTCAAAGAAACAATCTAGTGTAGCCCTATCAACTATGGAAGCTGAATACATAGCCGCCGCACTAGCATGTTCCCAAGTGCTTTGGATGAAAAATACTTTGAAGGATTTTAACTTGATATTTAATAAGATAAAAATATTATGTGATAATACTAGTGCTATCAACGTCTCAAAAAATCTCGTACATCACTTTCGCACAAAACATATTGATGTTCGACATCACTTTTTGAGAGATAATGTACTTAAGGAAGAAATCGAGGTTGAATTTTTTTGTACTGAATTGCAATTGGCTGATATTTTCACTAAACCTTTGAATTATGATCGTTTTAATTATATACATAGGAAACTAGGTATATGTAAGCTAAGTGATATTTGAAGAATTTAGTGACTTAATGGAACTTCCTTTGGCATGAGCATAGATGGAGCCTTAACTTTACTAAGTTAAAAGCCTTCATTCTTAGTTCAAACATCCAAATGCACATTCTGTGCAATATCAGACGTCTGATTAAACTATCAGACGTCTTATACATAAAAATTCGTCGTCTGAAGATCTAGGACAGATGACGATTTTATATCTCAAAAGAGCTGATAAAAGAGCTACTTCAGACGTCTGTCATCATTCACAGACATGTAGGCCATCATCCAGATGTGTTGACAGACGGCTATCTATGAGTCAGAACATGTATTATTAGTTGGACGTTTGATGCTGTGGTTAGACGTCGTATAAGTCGTCTGACAATGAAATCAGACGACCCTGTAACTTTAGAGTAAAATCCAGGAAGGTCTGTCTGCAGAAATCAGACGTCTAATTTTAGATTTAGACGTCTTGTATGTTGTCTGATACATAAATCAGACGACAACCTGGAGAATAAATCATTTTACAAGAAGGGATGCCTGCAGAAATCAGACGTCTAATTTTTAAATCAGTCATCTTGTATATTGTCTGATGGTTAAAACAGACGACGCCATCAAAAGGGTTAAAATCCCAAAAAGCCAATCCCGATGTTTGACAACGTCTCTAGACGTCTGATATGGGAAAAATCTGCAGTTCGCATCTATTCTCTGGATGGTTTGGAATGCAAATCTCCCCAACTTCAGGGGGAGACTTGCTCCAAGACCTTGGGATAAAACATCCCCTTCGCAAGGTCCCACTCCCCTCTCTCAAATCCCTACAGCTCTCCCTCCCACTCGACAGCCCACAGCTGCAGTTGGCGACCTTCCTCTCACCACCAGACGACTGTCGTGCCTCCTCGACGATTGGAGGAGCTGCTGCTCCCTTGTGCGTGTTCTCCCGGCTTCTCGATCGTGCATCTGGAGGTCTCCCCCCTCTCGTGGGTATACTCTCTCAACTTTTATGGCATCTCCAAGTTTTTTGGCCCACTATTACCTTTGCCCTAGCTGCATCTTGTTCTCCTTCTTGATCCACTCGACCTACTTGCGTATTTCATGGCATTGTTAGCCCTAGAACCTAAACCCTCGGTCAAACCCTCTTGGAGCATAAAAGTTCTATGTTTTTGGCAAGGGTATTAGCTCACGAGATTCAAGCTGACATTTTAGTGGCTTGAATCCAAAGGTATATTGCCACAACTTCATGGCAAGTTGTATTGCCTCAAGGCATACTGCCACATGTTTTTATCAATGATGATTGCATATCTATTGATTGAATCTGTGTTGTTGAAGTCTATGGGTTGAATGTTGTTTGGTTGAATGTTTTTGTATGGATGTTGTTGTAGGTATTCTGTCCTCAAAACACCACCCTTTTCTTCCAAAACCTAACCACCCATTCCACCAAATATGCCTCCCCATAGGAAGCAAGCTAAGGGCTCTTCCACCTATTTGGTAGATCAGCTGCAGGGCGACATCGCTAGGCAGCGATTTCGTCGCTTCGCGAATGCCAAAGTTAAATGCCCTCGTTTTATTATTTGGAATGATTTTGCTCATTTAAACCTTCGGGAACACTTTGAAACTCTCCATCTCTTCCAATATTTTGACCGTTAGTTCCACTTTGGCATTGGAACTATTGGCATGTTCCCTGATCGTTGCCATCTCTTTTACGCCAACATTGTTGAGGACTACAGCAACAATGAACTTGAACTCCATACCCGCTTATTTGGTTGCGAAATCCACATCACATTCGAATCTATTTTCTACCTTCTAGCCATCCCCAATGAGGGAAATGACTTCAATGACATTATGAGGCAATACGACTCAGAAGTCATCAATCAAGAGTTAGTCCTCCCTGAAAAATATGTTGAAAATCTTGGCACCCTACCTTGCAAAAACCTCAAACCCCTTCCACATCTACTCTCTCGCATTTTTGGGTGGGACCTCCTAAACAAATTGGAAGGTTTTGATTACATCTCGCGCTAACACAAGGCGCTCCTTTTTGCGGTCGTTAGTCATATTCCCTTCAATTATTGCCGCCTCATTGTTCGCATTATGAATGAGGACCATGGGGCATCACTTCCGTTTGGGTCTATTCTATCCAAAATTTTTTCAACCCATCGGATTTCCATAACGACCAGGCTATTGACAAAAAGATTGAGCCTTACAACCGGGCCACAGCCGCCAAGATGCATATACTTAGGGAGCATCTTGAGCCAGTCGACGAGCCCATTGATGAAGAGCCCCTTCCACCCTTTCCTGATTTCCATGAAGCACAACCCCTTTAAATAGAAGCTCCCCACTTGAGCTTTGAAGAAGCATGGGATCCAGTCACAGATTCCCTCTCCTTCGGCATCTCCCTCCTGCTGCGTCAAATCGGCGAGATGTACACCTACATGGGAAGCATGCGCCACGACATCGACGAACTTAGATTAAATGTTCAAAATTTGCAAATGGGACACAGACCTGCTTGTCACCGCTGTCGCCAAGATCAAGAAGAATAGTTTAGTTCTATTTTTCTTCCTTTTTTTCTTTCTTCCAAGTTTGTATTAAGGGGCCTTGACCCCATACCTAATATTTTTGGTAACAATAGCTAGTCCGTGCTTAAATGTTTTTATTCCTAGTCAATTTTCTTTAATGCTTTGTCATCTTTTAAGCATGCAATTTTATTAATGCACTCCATTTTGTAGATGTCACTCTTGTAGTTTGGGTTTCAACTCCCTTTCAGTACCCTTCATGATGATATTCAAAAAGGGGGAGAAGAACATAGGTAAGAACCTAGGGAATAACATAAAAACAAAAAAAACTTCTCAAATAGATATAGACTACTAAGTACAACATTAAAGGGAGAAAATAAGAACCTACAGCTATATTTTGAAAATCATCAAAAAGGGGGAGACTGTTAGTTCAACTACTCATATATAATATTTTGATGATTTTACAAAATGAAGAAAATGAAATAAAAAATAAACGTAGCATGTTATTTCTCTCTGTAATAACATAATTGTAGGTTTCATAAAGTTTTCCAAGACGGGAGATTAAAAGTGTGAAGACAAGTAGCATAAGTATTAGGTCATGGGCTTTTTCATGTAAACTTTCAAAGGTTGTAATTTTTATTTTATTTGAGTCTAGAAATATTGTAAAGAGCCCACAAACATAACCTATAAATAGCTAACTTAGGCTCTCTACACTTAGGATAATTAGAAACAAAAACCTAACATAAAGACTCTTATCAGATTCTAGAATAATTGTCAGAAGTTTGATTTTCCACTTTAAGACGTCTGACAAGTGTCTCAGACGTCTAACTTCCTATAGTTCTGCCTTTAGTTTCTGCCTTCATAAACATCAGTCGAAGCACTCATCTATCAGACGTCTATAACCTTATCCAGACGTCTGATGCTTTACCTGGACGTCTTCAGACTAACTGTTAGACTAAGAACCTATCTTCGTTCTACAGATAATGGGCAAAAATGTATTTTCAGACATCTGGACATGCTTCTAGACGTTTACCTTTGGACCATTGCCCATGTATTTCTATGCGTATCTCATTATGAACACAAGATCTTTTGTTAGAAATCGTAGCGAAGTCTTTTTTGGTTTCCAGATGTCTGGTGATTCCTTTAGACGTCCATAACGATGTCTGATTCTTTAAATCTAGAACCCTGTTTGGATTTGATCAAAACAGGAACGAATTCACCCTTTATTAGACATCCAATAAACTAATCAGATGTCTTATGTGAAAATATCAGATGTCCTTCTTTCGATCCAATGAAGTCAGTTCAGGACGACCTACAGTATTAGATGACCAAAATTATAATCAGACGTCTTATAAGACGTCTGATACTAAAATTAGACATCTGATATTGCTGTCAGACTCATCATTACCCTGATTTTTGATGGATTTCGTCATAATCTCTTGGGATTTGTCTCCAATGGTTAGGAGAACTCTCCCAAGTGTTCTTGAAGGTTCCAAACTTGCCTATAAATAGACTACAACTCCTCTTAGGCAAAACACACCCCTTGAGATTCAATTCCCTTAGAAAAATCACTTGCTCACTACTCTAAGCTTCATCTTGCCCTTGTGCTGTGCCAGCACTCTGATCAAGGGGCAAATCCATACTCCTGTCTCACTCCATTCTGCAAATCCTCAGGGAGTTCTTTTTATGCTTAGTAGATAAGAAAGTAATTAAATTGGGGTGCTCTATAGGTGTTGTTTTACTTCTTATTTTTGTACTTTGGGTATCCGGCTTGTCGGGTCCCCGTGTCTTCATTTTGAAGGGAGAAACCTCCGTTTAGGGATCGGAGGTGGGATTTGTAATTGAGGTACACTACCCTCGTTTAAATAGTGTGGTTAGTGGATTGATCACCTTGTGATCAAAAATCCTAAGTCAAGGGATTGGCTGAGGTGGTGGTTTTCACCCATCTTGGGTTTCCACCTAAAAATCTGATGCCATCTTTTGTGATTGAATTTTTTGAATTACAATATAATATAATTTCACTATTCACCCCCCTCTAGTCTAATTTCAAAAGTGACCGACTTGATTCTTTGGACGACCTGAACTCACTAAGGTTTAGAGTTATAAATTGAAAAGTATGATGTGTGATTTCGGCTATAATGACAATTGTTTATCTAAATATGATTTCGTGCATCATCTTTTTGGTGCCGTTGTCGGAGAGGCAACGGACTTTGTTTCTCTTTCGTTTCGATTTTCATCTGGCATTACTTGATCTCATACCGATCTTTATTTCATTTGTCAACTTGTTTGTAGGAAGATCAGGGTGTGGAGCATGGTTGGAGTAGGGATGGGGTAGTTGGATGGAATAAACTACGGTTGAATGGAATAGGTATGCATATCATTGTCCTTCTTTCATAGAAAAAAAAAACAAAAAAAATTGTTTGTCCACCTAGGTTAAACATGAACATTAGGTAGACTTGCTCGTTTGTTAAAATCACCTAAAAAATAAAAAAAACAAAACTAAAAAAATCTCCATTGATTGTGACTTTCCTTTGGTTTCACCTTAGAAAAGCCACAATCTAGAAAATCCAGATCTCTGATTTGGATTTCAAAAATGAATTTCGTGAGCTCCTGACCTCTTAAAATCACCAAAACTGACTTGAACATAGCTTAGGAAGTCAGGAACAATCCCTCCAAATTTCAGATCATTCTGATTTGTAGAATTATTTATAAAATTCGCTGACCAACTTGGTATCAGGTGTGATTTCTGTTACTATTTCAGTACTGTTCGGGAATTTAGTAATTTTTGTACTTACCGGATTGAGCTGAAATTGGTGGCGTTGGAATCATTGGGACAGTGGACATCACAAAAAATATTTGAAAAAATTTATGAGCACATTTGATTGTGTTGCAAAATCGCTTTCTGACTAGGTATGAAAACAGACCAAAAGACCTTAGTGCTTGGTTAAATCTGAAAAACATACAAACATGCATTAAAAATCTTGAAAAAAAAATTTCTATGTGTCTTAGTTAGTGGTGCATTAGGACCATTGGTTTCTTTGGTTGGGCTGCACCACATCATACTATTTAGACTTTAAAGCATCATTTAGAGCTATCTATTCATAGGGTTTTCACATTAAAGTAGAGCACACTTGCATTTCCATACTTAAAGGGAATTTATCGAACAATTGGGACTTGCAAAACTTGTGTGCTTCAATCGAACCTTGATTGAATTCATTTAACTAGATGAAACCCTAAAATCCATTAATACAAGGATTAAACCCTAAAGAAAATCACATTAATTAATCTTGTATTGTGAACACCTTTGTTTGTGCACTACACATTTGTAATCAATCTTTAAGGGCACAACCTCGCTAACTCCCACGAAATTCCTTGAGCACATTCTACCTAAGCCTAAAAAAGAGTAGATGTGCCTACTAGGTTGGATTTAATTATTCTAGTACATTTAAGCTAAGTTGAACTTAAGGCAAGACCTTATCTACTTGGGGCAACCACTACTAAGACCAGATAGTGCGGTAAGCATATCAACCCTTAGTGGGGGTCCATTATGCGGGTTTTCCTAAGAGGTCCCTCTGATTTGGGTGGCCAGCCAATTTAAGGACTGAATTGATTCAATCTTCCTATTTGTGCTAGGACTAGGTCCCCTAGGTGCAACCATTTAAGGGTAGAATTGCTTGCTTTAACTTTTTGGTTAGGGGTCAATCTAATTGTCTCTTCTCAATTCTTTTCTCATCCCTTCCCTCTGTTCCAAATCATGGATTTCAATGCTTATCCTACCTCTTATCATAACTATACCCAACATGATTCCTACTCGAACGCAAGTAGACCTTATCCATAGTCTACCTGGGATAACCCCTCCCTTGATTGGGGATATGCCTCAGAACCCCAATACCTGGGATATCTATTGTATCCCTAGAACCACCTCGTTGATTATCCCATTTTTACCCAACCCACTCCACCATCTTATTGGGATAGCCCCACACCACCCACCAAGGGATAGATCCTTACCCTAGGTACTCGAATCTTATCCCTCCCAAGACCCTTACTAGGATATCGAGACCCCTATCCCTCCCAAGACCATGGCCAAGTTGGGTTAGTTGAACTTGAAGACCTTTCCTATTTGACTCATGGCTTGGAGGGAATCTTAGAAAAATATAGATCCTATGATAATGACTTAAATGATGGATATTTTGATTTGGGTGAGGTTCGAAACCCTAGGAATCACTATCCTCAGCTCACCTAAACCTAGCCTATGAATCTTGGACCACCCAAATCAACCAATAGGTCCAACCTAGATCTGACCCAAGGTGGAACCCAATTAACTCCTTATAGACTTCAATTGGAGACGTACTAAGACAATCAAAAGTTGATTGAGGGTAAACAAAAGTTGATTGATGCATTCCAACAATTGGATGAGGAGGGCCAAAGAACCTTAATTGAGCAAACCCCATCCTTGGAATTAATGAAAGAAGGCCTTATGATGATTGATTGGACTAACCTGGATTTCCCTCAACTAGTTAAGTCCAAAGTTGATTTCCCTATCTCTCCTAAGTTGGACAATGATTGAAAATACTTGAAACATGATTTCAGGGAGGCTGAGAAATATCAGGATACCCAAATGATTGAGATTGAGTTATAAATCCAAAATTTGGAGTCGATGTCTCTGAATCGAACCCAGATTCTCTTGGAATTGATTCTGTTGTAGAGACATTTTCAAAAGATGGGGCATAGGAATCTGATTGTGATACTTTTGATTTTGAATTGCTTAAAGACCCCACCCTAAGTTTAGAAGAGAGCAAAAGTGATGAATCCAAGTTTGATTTAGAAGACAAGATTTTCATTGGCTCTACTTCTACTTCAAACTTGGAATTTGATTCTAATTTAGAAGAGGTTGCAGACAAAGAAATCATTTTGAGGTCTAATAATATGAAGGATCAAGCATGAAAAACATAATTTTGTATGGAGGACTGAATTTTTATTTTGAGAGAAGTTTGATTTTTGATTTTAGGGTCCATGATGAGATTGTGGATTCTCTTAAGGACCCAGTGGGTTCCAAGTCGTGGCAACCTAATGTGAGTTGATTTGTAACAAGTTTATTAATTGGATTTTCAAAGGATGCGAGTTCATTATTTAGCCTACATCTATGGTGCTTGGAATTTTAGATTTGAGTTGCATCCTTCGAAATTGAATGCCTGTTCGCATGTTTGATAAGCTATGGACGAAAAAATGCAGGCATGCATGATGCACCACTTGTAGAGTTCTTATCCCTTAGGGATGGGATTGAATCACAACCAAGTCTGCATTTGCGGGCTAATGATTTTGAGCGACCATGATCATAACTTTTTTGTTTTATTGACCTAACCTGTAGAATTGACTATTTCTTCTTTATAGGGTCTTCACTCAACTAAAGGTAATAAACTTAGCACTTGTTAGGAGGCAACCAACATTGATGGTGTAACTATTTAGGTTTACCTTTTCAGGTCTGCAATTAAATGATCAGTCACACCAACCCTGGTACTAGGTGATTTCTTTCCTACCCTAACCATGCATACAATGAGGACATTGCATGAAATTGGCATGGGGCGGTGGGTAAACCATTTAATATTGGACTTCACAGTTTCCAGATATTTTCTTATTTTTGAAAAACTTATAAAAATAGAAAAATTTTAGAAAATCCAAAAAATATCATACTTGCATAGTTCACGTAGGATAATGAGAATAAGGCCCTTGAGAAATCACTCGCTTCTAGGGTTGAGTTGGAAAATTACTTTCCAAGCTTTTCAGGTTGGAAGTCAACTTAATCAATTAGGGTATACCTTTAAGCCAAAGGTTTTGCTTGTGATTCTTGAAGAATCGAGTTGACCAAGATTCTAAGTCTGTGAGGTAGGAAGTATATGGTCTAATTATTCACCCTCTGATTTGGAACTCTGTAAATTAGACGTCTAAACTCTCACATACTGAGTTGACTTGTGAGCAACCACAACCTTGGGGTTTCACTGAGGCCTAGATTGGGGAGCCTTTACAATAAAACATAGTTAATTTATATCATAACTAATAAAAGCCCCTGCGAGTATGGCTATCATGTTGGCATTGGGTTTGTCCCTAGATGCAGGGTATTTAGAGCCCAGCTTAGCATTCTGAGCTAGATGGGTTTTACTTAGGTAATGTTCTTGAATGGAGAAAGGAGAGACACTCACTTAGAAAAATGAAAGGAGAATAAAGAAAAATGAGGATAAAAATGGAGAAAAACACAAAAGGAAAGAAATATATAATAAATGCATGGAGGCATGTTATTATTATGAAAAAAAGAAACAAAGAAAGAATTAATAAAAGATGTCAAAAGACTAGTCGAGGGGATACACTTTCGAGGTTGATCTTGGGATAGAAAAGCATGAGGAGAAAGCTACCAAGTCCTAGTAAGGCTGAACCAAACGTGAAACTTGGAAGAGCTAGGGAAAATCCTGGCTTGGGAAATTCGTGGGTTCATAAACTTTGTCACTCCTTAAAACCTAGGCCCCTAATGAAGGTTGGGGTTTTGAAGGTAAAAACAGGAAAAAAGGTGTTGGTTTGTTTAATTTAGGTTGCATTAACAACGTCTAGTCACCAAAGCATTGCATTAATCAACAAAATGGAAGAAAGTACGGGAGTTATGGCATAATTTAAATAGAAAACCACCATGACTAAAGCATAAAATGTTACATGTTCAGAAACATGCAACAAATTCGACACTGTTGAAGTCCTGCGCATCGACGACGCACAACGACAACACTTGAAGTTAGGTTACAAAGTAGGGATGATCTAATCCTCTCAGTAGGGAATAATCAACTACTATAATCCAATAAAAATAAGGTAGTGTATAGCTTCGCTAACCAGCTAGATCCCTAGCCTAAACTCAAAACCCTAGGCTTCAACCCTAACTCGGATCAACCTGACCAACCATCATGTTCTTAGCCCATTAATAACTTTCCTTGATTAATGCCACATGTTCTAACGTAACTATCCTACAATCCAAGATTCTGTTACCTACCACTCTGAGTCCTGGAGTGACTAATCAGCCCTTCATACCGAAGGCGATCTCGATGTGCTCTCTTAAATGGTACACTTGTACCCTAATGCCTCCTTGGCCAGAGGAAGGATTAAAGCACTCATGTCTACTAGAAAAAGGATACTCGCTTCGATCATTGGAATGTTGACTGTACTCAGAGTCCTTGGAAACTATTCCACTTAAGACATCCTTGAGTACCCGATCCAAAAGATTTGGTGGGAGTGACTTCCTGTTGCCTGTGATCCCTGAAAATTATTCCACTCAAGATAACACATTTCCTGATGCTGGAATCCCTAGAAACTATTCTACACAAGATCCCCTGCATCGTTACATGAGATCCTTGGAAACTATTCCACTCAAGATCCCATGTGATGGGAACACCATCATAGGCTCTAACTGGCCACTTTTAGTCAGGTTTGAAAGATAAATGCTTTTACATAACCATCTGGGGGTTATAACTTCACTTCATTCTGTTTTGTGAAGAAAATAAGAAATTGAGGTTAATTATGTAATTTTAACAGCATATCATGAACAGAGAATAACCATGTGGTTTTCCAGGGGTTAACTGAAGGTCAAATGAGCATTAAAGACTAATAAGTGGGTCCATGCAGACAGAAATGGGGTTTCACGCATTTTAAGAACCAAAATAATATCCAAAATCCTAGTTTCAGACCCACTTAAATTATAGAAGTTATGGTCAGAATAAAATTCATCTAAATCTCCTAAAATTCATATAAAAATATTATTTGAGGTTTGGTATCCTTGATTTGACTATTTGAACCTATTTTGACCTTAAATAGAGTCATAGACAGTTTCTGCCCTAATTTGGGTTTCTACGCAAATTGCTCAGTCAAACTTGGTCAAAACTGAAATCCAATTTCACCATTAGATTTCTTGAGTCCAAATTAGGTTTGTACCAGAATTTGGGCTCAATCAGAGTCCATCTTGACCTAGTTTGCATTTTAGTCCATTTAAACTCTATTTTTCACAACTAAGCCCCTAGCTTTTGAAATCTTTACATTTATCCTCCTAACTTCTCATCATTTTCTTCAAAATGGTCCCTTCCACCATTAACAGTGTGAACCCAAACACACCGACCTTCAATCTGGGATTTCTCCCTGATTTCTCGACCAATTCCTTCCAAAATTGGAAGGAATGATCTTGAGAGAATCCCCAATCTTTTGAACCATGTCTTGGACCTCAATTCACTTCCTGGAGATCGTGCGAAGTCCTCAATATTAGGGATCTTCTTCCTAAAAATTTGAGCTCCTCGAGCTTGTTTCCAAGCTTGGAGCAAGCCCTGAGACCTTTAAAAGGTCCTCCCTCACAAGACCTCGCTCCTTAACGAGTTTTTGGCCCAGAATAGCCCTTCTTCTACCTTTGACCTGCTCCAGACTAGTCTCCGGTAACTCCCCAACTCCGACCTCTTTGCTTGCTGCCATGTACTATAGGTAGTAGGTTCTTCTTCCTCTCCATCGTCCACACCTCGCCATACTTGCGAGGGGCTTCCTCCTCCTTCGGACGTCGCCATTCCTCTCTCCGGAGCTTCCTTCATCTATGGCGTCAACCAATCATAACCGATGTCACCTCCGCCCTCTGATCGTCTACAACTTCCTCCCTTCAACTCCTCACCTTCCCTTGACTCTACTCACACACTTAGACTCTAGGTTTACATGCCCACACGACCGCGCCACCATCACCTTTCCCAACTCCAGCCGCACTTCGGTAAGCACTCACGCCTTCCACAGACCACCAAATCGCTCGCCACTGCTCCCAAAACCTTCGCTACGCCTCCACGACCAAAACCCCTCAAGAAATTGAGGGGATTACAACTCCGACACCTCCATCGAACTCGATCTCCTTCGCACCATGTCCTTGACTCCTCTAGGCCACCACATGCCTCCTCACCGCATGCCACACCCACCATCATATTTGCCTCTCCCAGGAGAAGCGTTTGAGCTTCTTTGACGTGGCTATGAGGCTGTATTCGTGATTTCAAGTAGCCGCCGGAGCTCCATCGCCGCCACCTCCTTCTCCAGCTCCGTTCGACGTCTTCAAGCCAAGTTCTTCCTTATGGATGCTCCCAGGTCTTGCGGCCTAGCTCCAGGAAGCTTCCCAGGTCATCAATTGAAGCTACCAAGAACTCCTTTGACCTCAATTGAAGCCTTCACCTCTTGCTGCTTCAAGAGGGCACAACTGCAGATAAGAGGAAATTATGCGATAGCCTGTTCGCCTTCATATCACTAGGGTCAGGTCCCTACCCTCACACCCTTGCACACGCGCTTCACACGTGCCTGTTCATGCCCTCGCTCGTGCTCACGCCTCGTGGGTCTGGGCGGCGGATCCATTTACCCGCTACCCGGGTCCGGTTTGTTCTGAGCTAAAAGAGAAAGAGAATCTGAGAGAGAGGGGGCGAGTTTTGCTACCTCAGGTTTTGAGCCCTCTCCTCTCTCAACACTTAGCCTTTGCGGGCTTTGTGTGAGGCCCCTTGAGCCTTTGTTCATTGTTGTTGCTGTTCTTCTTCTGAGGCTCTTGAGAGAGAGAGCCATGAGCTCTTGTGAGGCCCTTGAGCCCCTTCTGATAAGGCATCTGAAGCCTTTGGTTGACGTTTGAGGTATTCTACTGGTTACTGTTGGAATATCTGAGTACTTAACTGATTGTGGCTTACTGTTCATTTATTTAAATACTTGTGAGCTTGAACTTAAAGGGTTAATTTGGTGATTCAAATCACCATTTTAAACTAATCTTTTTGCACTGTTCTTCTAATTATTATTGAAATATAATTTTGAACATCTTATTGATTTCAATTGCATATCATTTCTTATATTGTATCAGTGGATTGAAATTACCATCTTTGCTCCCTGCGAACGACCTCGGACTCTACTTTTTGAATCTGAGTTTACAAATTTAAATATTTTGAGCAATTTTGTCCTATACTACAATGCATTCCTATACATTGATGATTTTGCATGAACACCATTCTCTCTTACCTGTTCGGATCTCTAGAAACTATTTCATTCAAGATCCACATGATCCCTATCACATGAGAATGCTTGGAAACTATTCCAGTTAGAATCCCTTGAGTCACAGACGTGAGACCCTTGGAAACTATTCCGTACAAGATCTCAAGGTGCCTCTCGTCGATTTAGACTCAAGACACCTCCTAGTGCCTCTTCTCCATGACGACACTTGCCAATACCCCAACTAGAAACTACTCCAATTCTAAGGTTAGATTGCAGTAGCATCTAACTACCCAGGCTCCTGGGTCTCCAATCCGCAACAGTGAACTAACTTGTTCACTAAGTCTTGGTGCCTCCCCTTACGAGTTCACTTATTTGACCTAATCACTTAGTTTTTTTTTTCCTTGATCGGTACCAGATCAGGAAACCTTAAAGACTTACTGGATCACCTGGGGTCTTATCTAAGACCTTAAGATCTAAGCATTTCCTTTATTAGACTCGAATCGAGTCATTGATGTCATCATGTGAGGTTCCAGTCGTTACTTAGGCGATTTAAATCATTTTTAGTCTAATTAGAGAGCTTCAAGCTCAATTAGAAACACCCTTTACCCATTTAGGGTTTAATTGAAATTAACTATTTCCTCTCCTATTAGGGCATCTACTAGACCCCCAACTAGGTTATAGACTAGGCTTGATCATTTGTAACGAACGCGTGCCCTAGACGTCTTTTAAGACGTCTGGGAGGTGGCCCAGACGTCTGACAAGACGTCTGGGAGCACATCCAGACGTTTGACCAGACGTCTGGGATCGTTTCCAGACGTCTGTAAAATAGTTATTTTTCGCACGAGAGATTCGTCTGCGCGCCTATGCGCGCAGACCCGCGATTCCTCTCTCTCTCTCTTTTTCCCTCTCTCTCTGCGGCTGCAGACCTGCCGCGCTCTCTCTTCGTCCTCCTCGCGCGGCCTTAAAAGGCCACGCCTCCCCTCCTGTCGTCTCCACCGTCCCCTTCCTCTTCTCCTTCCTGTGCGCGAGAGCGAGCGAGCGCGAGGGCGGCAGCGGCGGCCGCAGTGAGCGCGGAGGAGGTGCGGCGTGCGAGGGCGGAGCTCTGCTGTGAGGGCGAGCTCGTCGGAGCGGCTTGGCCGGCCGGCGGAGGGCGCAGGGGGCGCAGAACGACGCGGAGAGGGACCTGCTGTGGTCTGAGCAGCAGACGCGCGAGGTGCGACGCAGGCGGCGTCGCGAGCGGAGGCCGAGCGGTGCCCTGTTCTGGAAAAATTTCCAGGACCAGACGTCTGGGTTTATAGCCAGACGGTGAGGGAGACGTCTGGAAGATCATACAGACGTCTGAAAGGTGAGTATTCGGCTTTCTTCTTCCTTCCTGTCGACTGACCGTACTGAGGGAGGGAGTTGGCTGTGCGCAGGCTCGCTGATTCGCCATCCTTTGCAAATCAGACGTCTGGAAGTTGTACCAGACGGCGGGAGTGACCTCCAGACGTCCGGGGTGACCATCGGACGTCTGTGAGCTAGGCCAGACGTCCCCGCAGACTTCTAGACATCTGGGAAACCACGTTGAGCAGGTAATTCTCTGATCTACTTTTTAAGACGTCTGGAAGAAGTTCCAGACGTCTGATTTTACACAGTGTCGTCGTTTTCGACCCGTTTAGGGCCCGTTCGGGCTCCGTTTTCCGCGATTCGAGTTGCGTTCTTTTCAGAATTAATTCCTCTACCCGTCTACAGTAGCTATACACTGTTTTGAGACTTTCCTTGTGTTTGATCCTTGTGATAGGACCTCGTTCAGTTGCAGTCTTGGGAGTCGCGGAGGCACGTGGGATTCCCGATCACGCCCCCATTACTCCCGTTGTACCTGGTAGAGTGGCTTTAAGTTATTAAAATCTGTTAAATTATGAAACCATAAATAGAACCTAGGACATTGCATGAACCCTAGGAATGAGAAATAGATGGAATGATAGCTCCTAGGTGTTGCATGAATCCTAGGACTGGAAAACTAGATTGTATGATAGATCCTAGGATATGGCATGAATCCTAGGATGGGAAAACTAGTGGAATGTATAATACTGCAGTCTTGGAAAATGGAAAGAGATATAAAGCTGCCTGTAATTTGAATTAACAGCTGCCTGTTGTGAATAGATAACGTGGTTGAGAACATGGATTGTAAGAATGTGAAACTGGAAAGTGAAACCTGGATGTTTGAGTAAAAAGGATGGAACCCTACGGGGAAGTAGGAGTAGAACTCCTGGAAAGTGAATGGAATAGTTTTGGGGAAGTGAGCTGGCCCTTGAGTACGGAGTACCAAGGAGAGCGACTGTCCCCCTATTTAGTGCAGAGCGGAGCCAGCCGCCCCAGGGACCCGGGGTTAGGACTGGCCACTCTGTACCGACTTGCTGGCCCTCGCGTACGTAGTACCGAGGAGAGCTGCTAGTGTAGGGAGGTACTAGCTACCCCACGGGCCCCGGGGTTCTGCTAGCTTCCCACACCGACTTGTTAGGCCCGCTGGGGCAAACCAGGGTAGTCAGGCGAGGGTGCGCGGACTGTGGAGGGGCAAGGCCCTGGTTTGGTTACTGTGGAGGGGTTGGACCCCTGTTACTGAGAGGGCTCTGCCCTGGACTGGTTCCGTGCTGTGCTTTGGGCGCACCTGTTAACGGAAACGACTGACCGCGTGCCAGTACGGGTTAGCTACCTGTGCGTTTATCGCGCGTGCCGTAGTCACCGTTACGTCTGTCAGTGACCTTGGGGTGGTTGACTGAGGGTAGGATCACCACGGGGGACTCTCCCGGCCAGGAGAGCACCACGTGCTACTTCTACTTTTTGGAAAAGACTGCAATCAAGATCGTTCCCACGAGGAACATTCGAGATCAAGTAAAAGATCTGAGAAATAAATGAAATAGTGAGACAATTGAAAGATGTAAATAAAGAAAGTAATAGAACATAACCGCTACTGTACACTCTACTGTTGTCTTTAGTTTTAGTTGCCACTCTACTCAGCGTTTTGCTGACGTGTTACACTCGTTACTTTTTTCAGGACCAGGTGTTGAGCAGCCAGGGTCAGCGGCTGCAGAGGACGCTGGGCCGAGTAGGGTCCAGTAGAGTTACTACTGTCTTTTGTACCTCTTTGTTTCCGTTATAGTGAGTAGTTCTTGTTTCCGCTGTACTTTTCTTTACCTGCAGTTCATGTTATATGATAAATGTTGTTCTACTGTTGTGGTGGTATCTACTGTAGTAGTTTCTTTCTTTACTGCTGTACTTTCTTACTGTTAGTTATATTCATGCTGAATGGGGTTTATTTTACTGCTCTTTTGGTTACTTCCTCGTTGGACGACTAGGTCTTGGGATTAGTCGAGTCGGTCCGGTTCTCGTGTCTCGTAGGGACTCGGGAACCGAGTCGTTACATCATTCCTTAGGACCCCTAGTATCAAAAACCTTAATTTTAGCCAAATAAGTAGACTCAACAAGGTACCTAGTGTTAGGGACCTGTTACCTAACATTAGGAGGCGATCCAGATGCCATCTAATGTTAGGTAACACTTACCTAACGTTAGGATAGGCTACTGTAGCTAGACAGACCTGCGAACACAACCTTCCAAGCCTCAAAGTATACCCATAACACCTCCAAAACTCATGAAATCTCAAGCATTAGATACCACACATATAAGGAGCATAATGGAGTAAAGAAATCCCCTATCCAACATTAAAGTGACCCTTAACTATAAAAATTACAAGACCACAAGTATAACCCCCTCTATGGGATGAATACACCACAATCATCACCCAAAAACTTGCATGCAAACTCTGATTTTGACTCCCAATCACCTCTCTTTACATCCCCTTATCATAGGAAAAGAAAGGACTTTTGCAAGAGGGAGAAGCCCTAACTCAAGAGGGGAAATCCCTCTCCTCTCTTCTTCTTTCCACCTTGCAAATGGTAGCAACACAACAGCTACAATGGTAGTAGCAGCAGCTCCCTTCGGCAACGATGACAGTGATGGTGGTTGATAGTGGGTGGAGGAGGAAGTGCACCGATGAAGGGAAGGAAGGGGGGGGGGGGGGGGGGGGTGGGGGGAGGAATCGGCTTCATGGAGAAGAAAAGATTATATTTTTTAATTTTAAGTTACTTTATATATATATATATATATATATATATATATATATATATATATATGGGGTGTAAAATTGCATGCAAGGCCCTTCCACTCACTTCCTTGGCTTCCAAGAAAGGCCACCAAACATTAATCTTATGAAATGAGCCCCTCAATTTTCCATCACTTAACCTTTTGTTAGCAACTTAAGGGGACTACTTATTTCCAAGGCTACCATTACCAAATTAAAGTCCCCAATACCCTTAATCCATCATTGAGCAAGCATTTAGGATTTTAATTAACTAATTAAACGCAAGTAAAATCCAATCCCTTACAAACATGGTTTGCCATGAGTCGAGTCCTTGCACTTTGCACAAATGCCTTAAGCTCAAGTTTAACAAATCTAGGTTGAACGTTGGAACCTAAGAAAATTGCCTCAGAAAAATGGTATTGAAACTGACAGAGTTCAATACCCTACGCTTAAGATAGAACCCTAGTGCTATTGGGCAAGGAAAACAAGCTTTCAACCCTACCCATGAAAATAGTGTCAACTAAGGGCTAAATCTCATGGCTTCGAACTTGAATTTCATGTAGTGTTTTGCTAAGGGACTATCAAAAGATATGTATTGGGGTGTGATAGGTACATATCTAGCACATTTAATATGTCTAAATTAAGTTAGTTTCTAAGCAAATATACCATATTTTGGCTATAAATATTGCATTCGAGGCATCCTAGGCATATTAGGAGCATACATACATTTTTACATAATTAATGTGTATTATATAATTGTATTCTATGTAGGAATAAATTTGAAGATGGTGGCTTGAACCAAATAATGCAAGACATGGAGGATGCAAGGGGGAGTTCATGCACCAAGAGATGTTATGTTTTGTATGAGGGGGCAAGCAAGAAAGAATAGATTAATTCAAGAAGACCCAAGGACATTGCCACAATGTTCCCCAACACCTAAGTTTTCACCCTCTTTTTGTAAGTTTACCTTCATCCCAATTTAATTCCAAGAGGACTTGGACTTCCCTACAAAATACCATGTGGAGACCACCTCCTCTCTCTCTCTCTTTCTTTTAATTGCCTTCCCAACTCTTGCGCTTATTCCATGCATGTCTCACCCCCTTGCACGACCCTCCATCCAGCCATGCAAATTACTTTCCCATAGCCCACACCCATGCCCATGCCACCTTTCATGCCCTTCTATTTCCATCCAACGCCAATGCCCATGCCACCCATATATAAAACCTCCATCTTTCCACTACCAAAGGCATCTTTTTCTCCATATTATTTTCCACCGATTTCAACTCATCCCACTATCTCTTCCCACCTACCTTTATCTTCTTTAGTTTAGGAATATCCCTTAGGTCCCTACCTTAGTCTACCTATCCCATCTTCTTCTACATCTCTCCTCTTCCAACTTCTCTAGCTCCACAACCTCTCCTCCTCCATTCTATTTTCTCCTCCCGTGGCCTCTCCTCCTTCCTCGGTGATTCCACGTCCTCTCTGGCATTGTCCTCTGTGACTCTCTCTCTCGACATTCTTCTCAAAGCTTCTTGCGGTCTGGCAACGTCGTCACTGCTACCCCACAAGCGCCCTCCAGCGAAGTTTGAAATCTTCAACTCCAACTCACTATACTCTCTCTTTATCTTTTTTCCTATTTACTTTTTGGCCTTATTTTCATAGTTGTAATAAACATTATTGTTCAATGAAAAGATGGCTTCATTTTGATAACTTCAACTATTTATTTTCGTTCTTGTAAATATCATTCAAAAGTATAAGAAATTATGAAAGAGAAAAATCACAAAAAAAAAAACTAAAATGTATAGAGAAAATGAGCGACTTGCCTCATTGGACAACCTGAACTCACCAAGGTTCGGAGTTATAAATTTAAAAGTATGATGTGCGATTTCAATTATAACGACAACATTTTATCTAAATACGATTTCGCGCATCAGTGAAGTGGCAGGGCAAGTCTATAAGAAACTTGTTCGACCCGCTCCAGTATCTCAAATGGGCCCATAAATCTTGGTGCCAGCTTACCCTTCACCTTAAATCTCTATATGCCCTTCATTGACGAAACCATGAGAAAGACAAAGTCACCAACCTCAAACTACATGTTTTGTCGCCAATGATCCACATAACTCTTTTATTGACTCTGAGTTGTGATGAGTTTCTTCCGAATCTACTTAACGACATCCTTGCTCTAGCGTATCAATCTGGGGCCTACCTCCCACTTCACACCAACCTCATACTAAGCGAGTGGAGACATGTATTTCCGGCCATACAATGCCTCGTACAAGGCCATATCAGTACTGGCGTGATAATTGTTGTTGTATGTGAACTCCATTAGAGGTAGGTGCTCCTTCTAAGAGCCTTTCCACTGAAGTACACAATATGTCAACAAGTCCTATAGCGTTTGAATCATCCTCTTTGACCACCCATTGCTCTGCGGGTGGTGAGACAGACTCAGATTTAGTCACATCCCCAAGGCTTGCTGAAAGTTTCCCAAGAACTGAGAAGTGAAATAGGCATCTCTGTCGGAAATAATCTCCTTGGGTATGCCATACAATCACATGATCCCCCATTTATACAACTCTATTAACTGTGAGGGACCAAAAGTCACTCTGATAGGTAGAAACAATGTTGACTTCGTCAAGCGATCGACAATCACCTAAACTGTGTCGTGTCCTCATTGAGTCAATAGTATTTTAGTGATGAAGTCCATAGAGATGCTCTCCCACTTCTATTCTTAAATCGGAAGGGGCTACAACTGACAAGTTGGTCTCTAATGTCCTACCTTTACCTATTGACATATTAGGCACTGCTTCACAAACTCACCCACATCCTTCATATCGCGTCGCTAGAAGTCATTCTTTAGGTCGTGATACATCTTATTATACCTAGGATGGATAGTGAGTAGTGCAATGAGCCTTGGATAGCAACTCTCATCAAAGCAACTCATCTTACGAGGCACAGCTTGCCATGGAGTCAGAGTATTCCATCTAAGAAGGTGAACTCTGTAGGGTTTCCTGTGAGAATATGATTGCAAAGAGTTTGCAACTTTGAATTATCCATTTGGGTACTCATAACATGAGTTATTAGATCAGAAGTGTGTGTTTCGTAAGTGTCAACTCTCCCAGGTAACCCACTACCTATGATGGTTTCCAAAGGGATACCTTGATCATACCATTTGATCTCTATGCTTGAAGAGATGCCAATTAGAGTAGTGGCTCCCTACTGAGAGCATCTACCATGGTGTTCCCCTTCCCTAGATGTAAATAATTGAGCAAACATAGTCCTTCAAGAGTTCCATTCAGCATTGCTATTAAGACACGAAGATAGTTGTTTAATTAATCGTTGTAGTGCGTTTTTGCATCTAATTACAACTCACATCTAAATGGAACTTCTTATCGATTTTGTATTTGGGTTTAGCAAGTCTAGATCGTACCGCAGGAAGGAGAAAATTGATGTAGTCTCTAGCTTAGGTCATTCTCTCAATGATTTTATTCTCTTTTTATGCTTTATTCATTTGTATTATTTTGTCTTTTTGGTTAAGAGGAAGATGAATATGAAGCACAAGCTAACTAAACTTTCACTTAACCTTTATTGCTTAATATTTACAACATTACACTACTATAAAGCATAATGAAACACTCTCAAATTGAAATTGAAATTACAAACTAAAAGTTGGTTCAATCAACTTATACACTTGAAAATGAAACTAACACAAAAACGAAGTCAAGCACCAAGGTAGAATATGGTGATTGTGAATTTTTATGGGAGAGGGTGAGATATGCGTGACGTAATAAGAAATGCAGAATTATGTAAAAATCCCACAAAAAGCACAATCAGATAAAAGGCACAAGAATTTTTAGGTGGAAACCCAAACTGGGTGAAAACCACCACCTAACCCTCTCGAGTTAGGATTTCCTGATCGACCTAGTCGATCAAATCCACTAAACAAGTCACTTCAATGAGGGTGACTTAACCTCTTACAACCACACTACTTTGAACGAGGGTAGTGTACCTCAAAACCCCTTCTCTTCAAGAGAAGGAGTTTATCTCGTGAAGGAGACGGGAATTCGCAACGTGAGTACCCAACACAATTACAAAGAACAATTACAAAACAACCTATAGAGCCAACAAAGATTAACCTAGCTACTATAAGTAAAGAAACTTTCCTTTGGTGGGAGTGCGTCGGCGTGACGATGCGGGTGCTTGAACCACGCGGGGCACCTCATTGCTCTTGTATTCGCTGAGGGAGAGTGGGTGCACAACTGAATTCAAGCTCCCCAGATGTGGAACAAAAGCTTGGAGAGCTAGAACTTCTTCTAGATGATCTTCTACTTCTTTCTGACACAAGAGATGTGGAAATGGTATTCAAGGCGTGTCTTACTGTGTTTTTGCAAGGCAAGGGTCCTCCTCTATTTATAGAGGGCCTAGGAAGGCTTTGGAAGTTCTTAGAAAGCTTCTATAGCATTGGGGTTGAACCTAAGGCAAAACAGGTCGTAATCAGAACCAATTATGATTCTGATAGGGTCATCAGACATCTGGTCCAGATATTAGATGTCTGGAAAACTAGTTTAAGACGTTCGGGAACTAAGTCAGACGGTTGATTCTAGGAAGGTTTCCTTCTTGACTTGGTTCAGACCTAAACAGAGTTCTAGTGTAAGGCCATCAGACGACGTACATGATGTTTGGCACTAGGTCTGGACATTTGAAAACTTATTGTACTGTAGGAATGGATTCCTAAGATAGGTTAACGGCTAAAAGATCTCACAAAGGTGATTTTGGGTCAGTCGAGGCAGAATGGTCACATATCAGACGTCTGGGATCCTCTATGGACATTTGATATAAGCCTAACGGTTATATTCCTCAACATTTACTTTGTTTAGCCAACGTTCCACTAATTGGACATCTGACACAACCATCAGACGTCTTCTAAGATGTCTGGACTAAGATCTGGATGTCTGATTTCAGCAGACAGAGCTAACTAAGTCCAGCCTAAGTTATTGGACGTCTGAGTCAACAGTCAGACGTCTGATTTTCAGATTAGTCGTCTAATTAGGCTATCAGAACCCTATTTTGGTTTTTTAAGCTCTCTACCGAAAACCTAAGTATCCTAGGGTAGTACAGGTGTTCCTAAGACTACTTTAAGGGTTCTTTGAGGCTTTTTAACAAAAGATCTAGACATAAAGAATAAAGAGAAAAAGAATAACAAAAGAATACATGAAAAGAGAATCCATCCTATTCTTCTCTTCATGCTTTCACTCCTCGTGAAGCTCCTTCTCCTCTGACAAGCTCTGCCAATCCACCATGGATGCGAGCTTGAACTCTGTCTAAACACATCTCCATTTGCAAATATCCTGAAATCTAAGACTTCAAATGCAAGTGTTAAATAACACGTGTTTTGTTATCATCAAAATAAACGATCGTGGTGCTTTAGCACCAACAGTGATGGTGAGGGTGACTTCATAGGACCTTTGGTGCATAAGGTGGTGGAGATGAGGGAAGGGGTCGGTGTAAATGTGTTGGTGGTGGTTATTATGGGTGTGATGACAACTAAGTAGGTGGCCATTTAGATTGTGGTTTTGGTGTGGATGTGTGTGTATGTAGTGAGGTAAGGGGGTATGTGTGTGTAGTGCACCTAGAGTTTGGCTTCTATGGTGCTTATGATGGTGGTGTTAGTGTCATGGAAGGTGGTTACAATAATGGTGAGGGTTAGTATTGTGTAGATGTGTGTTGTGTGGTTAGGTGTAGTGATTATGGTCTCAAGTGTATGTGTTTCAAATGAGTCAATATTGTATGGTGTGTGCTATGGTGGTGGGATGGCCATATAGGTGAAGTTAGTGCTTAGGGAATGATGGTGAACACTTGGTATGCATGTGTGGGAGATAGGACTAGGTGCTCGTGAGGGTGGTGAAGTGGTGAAGAGGGTGGTCATGTGTGTAGGGATGGGATTAGTTGTATTGGTGTGGGTGGTGATGAGGTGATGATGGCGAGTTGTTGGTCTTGATGGTGGCATGGGTGTGGGTTGGTGGAGATGGAGTGGAGGAGATGGTGGTGGTGGTCAGCCAAGTGGTGATGTGTATGTGTGTGTGTATATGGTAGTGATAATGGAATGTTGGCGTGAGTGATGGTGGAGGTGAGGGAGTGGACTTGGTGTGGAGTTGGATGGAGTGGTGATAGAGATAGTGAAGTTGGTGGTGTGTAGTGTGTGGGTGCACAGAGTGCCTGTAGGATCTAAGTTCTACACTAGAGGGGGGTGAATACTGTATCAAGGAAAAATATAAAACTTAAAATAAAACAATCCACACAAATAAGACAGATCACACCTAGATTTTAGAGAGGAAACCTTTTCGAGTAAAGACCACTACCTAAGTCTTCTAACTTAGGATTTCACGACTAGTCGACGCTAGTCAAATCCACTAACATATCAATTGAACATGGGTGGCAAAACCTCTTACAAAACCCTCTTCTCTTTTATACCTAAACAAGAGAAGAACAACGGGACTCCCAACAACTTGGGTCCCAAATCAAACTAACACGAATATAAAATAAACAATATATCCTATGGAACCTCAGAAAAATATGCAAACTATGGATTTTGAGGCTGAAGAAAGACATGCTTTAGAAAGCATTAAAAGTAGGTGCAGAGGCATGAAAGCACAAGAGAGATAGGGCACTTTTTGCTTTTAGAAGCTATGAAAGGTGTGTTTTGGAATGGGGGTCGAGGGGTCCTATTTATAAATGTTTTCAAGGTTGTTTTAGAAAGTTTGCAACAATGGCATTGGTCGATCAAAATTATTCATCGGTCGATTAAAATGAACTTTGATCGATTAAAATAATATTTTAATCGATTATAGGTTGATCACTTAATATAAGAATTCGATCAACTTGAGACACAATTCAGGATTTGACTATTGAAGGATTTTCATTGGTCAAAATTATAGGTTTGGTAGATTAATATCATTTGTCGATCAAGATAAGTTTATTGGTTGATCAATAGTATTGAAAACTTAGTATTTAACCTAAGTTACTATCTATCGAAGGTCAAAATGGAACAAATGATATTTATTCAGGTTACTTACGTATTTATAGACTCAATAAAGTAAAATAACAACTCTGAGACAAAAAGTGGACTTCTTGAATCCGATGTGTCTTGGCACATAATTATTTCTCCATTAGTTCATCTTAGTAAGACTTGAAATGATTAATTTGTAATAAAACATAATTTTGTTACATCAAAACAAGAGTATCAGCATTCTTCCCCTTTTTGATGATAACAAAATTGTAATTATATATGCATGAAATGCAAATGCATGACGCATGCTGCTTTTATAATTAAGTGCGTATAGAATAGTTCTCCCCCTTATTAACAAAAAGCTCAGTATAAACAAATTTAAGTTAGAACATGAGCTCCCCCTTTCTATATGTTGAATACAATGCATGACATGCTGCTTACAGAAATAGTAAAGAGAATTGAAATTGGATAACATTAATCTAATCAATATCATCAATGTTTAGCATATGAAAGAGAAAGCTACATATATAAGTAAAAATAGAAAGTAATAGCTGCTGATGGGAACACCATCATCAGCCATAATTAGCTTATTTTGACCCAATTAAGTAGTAAATGCTCCTACATAACTGCCAGAGAGTCATAAGTCACTGCATAATCATTCTGAGGGAAAAATAAGAAACTAGGGTTAAAACTGCAATTTTACTAGCATATCATGAATGCAGTACAACCATGAGTTTTCTCAAGGGTTGAATGAAGGTCAAATGGTTTTAGAAAGCTAACAAGTGGGTTAAAACATTCAAAAAAGGGTTTGCAAGTGTTCTGAGAATTAAATGACTTTTTGAAACCTTAAAAACAAACCTGCTTAATTAACTAAGGTTCTGATCAGGATAAAATTCACTTAAACCCTCTAAAATTCATAGAAAAATATTCTCTAGGGTTGGAAACCTTCAATTTGACCATTAGAACCCGTTTTGACCCAGACTAGAGTCAGACAGACATTTGCCCTAATTTGGGTTTTTACATAAATTACCTAGACAAATATGGTCAAAACCAAAATCCAACTTCACCATTGGATTCCTTAGGTCCAAGTTAGGCTTGTACCAAAATTTGGACCCAAGATGAGTTTGTCTTGACCTAGTTTGCAACTTGGTCCTGTCAGATTACATTTCTGCCCTTAACTTTCAAAATCTTTTCAAACAGACCCCTAACTTTGTCATCGTTCTCACAAAAAGGTCCCTACCGCCATTAAACCTATTCCTTACTTGCTCTGGCAACCTTAATTTGGAAAGAACTCCCTGATTTCTTGATGAATCCTTTTCAAATTTGAAAGGGAAGTTCATCAAGAAATCCCCTTCCTTTTGAACCCAATCCCACGCCCTAAAACTTACCCAATCTCTCATGTGAACTCATGAGAGATTTGGGTCTCAAGGGATTTCCCAATTCGGTAAGTCTTCCAAGCTTGGGAAGCTTGCTTCCCAAGCTCTAATCGCCCTTTAATGACTTATAAAAGAAAGCCCAGACCAGGCCGAACTCTCCAAGCTTGAATTTGACCAGAGTAACCCCTAATTCTTCTCTCCTCCTCTGGTCGAAATGCTCTTCAAGCTCAGGCGACCCTCCTTGCCTCTCCTCGTCATCTGACCTCAATACAAGTGGCAGATCCTCCTTCCTTGTCTTCTTCTACGTCGAGCAATACCAGTCGACGTCCCTATCTCCATCCTTGCCGTCCAACCCTTATCAGAGCAAGCTTCATCTCTGGCGACGGCCATATCGCAATCGACACCAGCTTCACTCCCTATCATCTGCTACCTCTCTCAAATGGCTCCTCAACCTCCTCTCATCACAACAGCAACTCCACACTTCATTTCAACCCCTCCAACTCCCTTCGCGACTCCATCTTCCAACTCACCGGTAGACCTCCGGCGAGCCCTAGCGGCTTCCACAGTTCACCTCCGCCACCGCTTCCACTCTCCACACCTCCGCCTCGACCTCAGACCAAAAGCCCTAACTTCGTTAGGTCAATTGCTCCTCCAAAATCTGCACCCAACTCACGCACCTTCGGTCACCCTTCTCAAGGTCATCAGACCTCCTCACACACGATCACAACACACCACCACCACCGTTGCACTCCATGACATCCGATGATACTTCCTGAGTTGTTTTGACGAGGCCGAGAGGCCATATTTTGATTTTAGGTATTGGGTCTTCATCTGCCATTGCCGTAGAGCTTCGAAGGAAGCTTGAAGCACTCTTCAGGTCTCGTAGCTCCAGATTTTGGTCCCAGGTGTTGTGGAACCTTCTCAACAACACACGAAGTAGGTCAATTGGGAGCATTAACTGCTTCTTTGACCTCAATCGAAGCTATTGACTGCAGCTGCAATCACGCGAGCAAAACAGGGATGTTTAGTCCCATATTGGAAATAGCAAAAGCGGCGCTATCACATAAATTGAATTTGTGATAGAAGCTTATCACCTCCAAACACGGAGTGAGGTCCCTCTCAGCCACGCACACCTGCGCCTCGTCCGCGACACCACCTGCGAACTTGGTGCGCCAGACCCGCCTAAGCCTACACTCCTCTGCTGCGACCTCGCGCGCAGTCCTAGACCCGGGTATGTGCCTACCCGATTACCTGACTATACCCTGAGAGGCCCTGGGAGGGTGGAGCCTAAGAGGAGAGAAAGAGTGTGCAGGTAGGAGGAGGGTTTTGCTCTTGGTGAGAATTGGCTGATGATGAGTGACTACTCATCATGGCTAAAAAGCTGAAATTAAGCTAGACACCAAGCAAAACAATATCAAATTAACAGATAAAAAGGGTTAAGTGTGGGAATTAAAGAAAAAGACCTAAAACCTTTACTCTGTGTTAAAACTTCATAATTAGGTCACATAAATGAGATATTCTGAAAGCAAAATACAAATGATGATCCATGCATCAATTGAACACATAAATAAGTTTGAAAGGCCAAATCAGAAGTATAGTCAATGTCTTAAATGTTCAATTAAAAACATATAAAAACTTGAAGGCAATTGGACATCATTTAGGTTATGAAATAGGTAGTTTACACTTAGGTCCTTCATGCATTACACTCTTACCCTTAAAAACTCCCCTTTGGACCTACTTGTATGCCGCAGGGACCCTTTTGAAAGGCTGCAGGGTCCTTCCAGTTATAGTTCTTTTCACTTATGGGCCTGCACTCTATTCTTCTACCCCTTCGTTCAAGGGTCTTCCTGCAATTTTTCCCTCATTTTAGAGAGAAGCCTGCTGCTCTTCACGCGCACTGTAGCACGCGAAGAACACGACCAATCTCAGCCGTCCGTCGCTCTTTAGATCTTGATCTGCGGTTGGATTCGATTGGAACTTTCACGCAATTCGGCGCGTGCGTTCACCTCTCTCCCCAGATCTCATCTGATGGTCAGATCTCGCGCTCAGCTCACCGCACGCTCCGCCCCTCACATCCTCGCCATCGGTTGCATCTTGTTTATTCTCACCTGCGCGGTGATCTCAGCCACTGAGCTACTACTTAAGCACCTCAGTGGTGTCGCGCGCAAGGGATCGCTCCCTCCTACACCTCTTAGCGATCAATTCGTCCACTCCAGTCTCTCCTCCCCATCCAGCCTCTGATTTCACAGCCCCGGCTGTGAAATCATCACCTTCTCTCGACACTCCTCATCGCTAAGGACTTCGTAGCACCTGAGGATGACCCTGGAGCCTTACTAGCAGACTCTTCCCTCTGCTGGAGTCATCTTCCTCCTTTCTTCCTCCTTAGCCACCGGCTAAGGACCCATAGGTCCCATTCTTCCTGTTAGTTTAGGTTTTTAATTCTGAATAATTAGTTTTAGCTGTAGTTAAGTAGTTTAGAGTAGAATTAGCATAATTGTTAGTTTTAGCTGTAGTTAAGTAGTTTAGAGTAGAATTAGCATAATTGTTAGTGTTTAATTTTCGCTGTAGGTTAAAGTAGCTGTAGGAGTAGAATTAGTTTTAATTCCCTTCCCTCACCTCCTCTGATCAGTCCAGATCAGAGGGGAAGAATTCATCAAATCATGTTTCAAATTATCTCCCTCTCCATTTTTTTTCACAATCCAGTTCTGATTTCTTTTTTACGACAAGTTTTTCTCATCTTTAACCCACACACCCTGATCCGATCTCAGATCTGGCTGGTTTACAACCTCAGATCTGAAATTGGCATCACAAGCACCTAAGGGGCTTCTCACTCACCCCATATTTGATCACAAAAGCCCCTTGATTTTGGGTCGAATTCCTCAGTTTGTCAGATTTCTTTTCAACATGGATTTTAAGGATTTTTGCTTTCTGGATTTCACTGCCTAATCTGACAGATTGAAGATGATTTGAATTTCTTGTTGGCAAGGACTCTGAGAGGTTTTTTGGTGACAGAAACCATCTCAGAAGAGCCATCCTTGAATCTGTTTTGCTATACTATTAATGCATTCACAAGTTACTATGAATTCCCTTAATGAATTCTCAGTACTGTTTGATAATTCAGAACAGCCATACATTTTTTGTTTTGATGATTACTGTGATAATTACTGAGGTGATTTGTATGGTGATTTCCTAACCTAAGGAGTTCTCAATACTCCTTAAGGTTGCAAGAAACTGGGATTTGATCTTATGTTTTTAATTTGACTGAATTAAGTCCTCCTTCATGCTGTCTATAGGATTAGGAAGAATTAATTTAGTGATGTTTTTGGATTTAATCTGAAATGAGGTTTTTGATGAGGGTTTTTGGGCATTTGAATTGAGACATTTATTGATTTTCGTGAGAAATTGAACCCTTGTCAGAATTGGGATTTACTTATCTGTTTTTCAGTTGATTTTGATTGATTTTAATCCCAGTTACACAGTGAATTGCTGCATCTTGCAGCTACATATTTCCCTCTTCTCTAAATTCTTCCCTTCTCATCTAAAACACTAAACACTCTGCAGCTGCATTCCCCTTCTCATCTCTAACAGTGGCTGATGCTGCTGTTAGAAAAAGAAAATTAAACACAATTAATCCTTCCTTTCTCACCTCCTGCTGAAATCTAACTGAAATCTGATACTGTACATATATATATGCAACTAACTATAACTATACTGTACATAATAACTATGTAAAGTATGTATATATCTACTAAAATGTAAGTGTACATAATTAATCACCTCTTGAATAGTATATATACATATAAATTAGATAAATTAGTAATCTAGGGTTATAAGTAAGTTAATTGAATATGTAGACTTAGGTTAATGTATATAGTAAGTAATTTAAGCTAGTAAAGTATATTTATACCTATTTTAGATTACTGTATTTAGTTTACAAGCTAAACAGCCAAAAGCTGCTACTTCAATATAAATAAAACATAAATTAATTCGTAAAAATATAATAAAAATATGTATAAAATACTTAAGTATATAATCTAAATCTGTATAAGGTCAATTAGACCATTTACTAACTAATTTATAAGTAATTAACTAATAAAGCACCTAAATTAGCCTGTACAAACAGCCTACTTTAATGAATTTATTTGTATAGTAAACCTAATTAAAATTAAAAATTAATTAAACAATTATGTAGTATTATGTAAATACTTTATTGTCCATAATTTATTTTATTTTTTTTAATAATTTATGGCCCTCAAATCGAGGGCCAAATTTGCCTCCAGGCGCAGCTGCGCCTGATTTCCAGCGCAGATGTGGCGCTGGAATAGCGCCACATTGTGCGCTGCAAACCGCGCGCAGCGATATTTTATGAATTCGTCTCTATAGTCCCCAGTCGTCACGGGCGCCGGGCGCCTGAAACACTGAGCATATACACATGATCCGATTACACTGAGCATTCTGTCTGAGCATTGTGATGAAAATGTACATTGTGTGTGGGGCCGGGGGCCCGAGTGTGCGTGGGGCAGTGGCCTGCGCTGATTCTGAAAGCATAATTAAACTTAAACAACCTAGTCAAGGTTAGGGTGCGCTTAGTAGAGGTTTGGTCCCACCCTCTGGGTGCAGCGTATCCCTCGAAAGGCGCGCCCGTAAATTGAACACATTTTGAACTGCTTAATAAAAGTTAATGACGACTTAAGTGTACATAACAGAGAAAGATAACGCAGAAACAATAGAGAAGAGAAACAAAAGAAACATAGTGTACATACAGAGAAAGATAGAAGACATATACATACGTAAATACAAATACAATAAAAAGATAAATATATATATGTATATACATATGTACACGTAGTATAGCCTATTATTTGTATAAGTAAACCTATATAATTACTAACAGAGTAAAATGACACCATAAACGTCGCTAAAGACCTCAGTTTTCCCTCTTTAGGTTTGTATAGTGTTTTCTGAGATTTAGCGACGCTTATGTCTGTCACTAAAACTGCTGTATGTGTTACTGAAGATAACAGACTAGTAAGTTAAGCTAGTATACTTTGACATCTTAGTGTATTATGTACTATCATGCTAGTATTAATATTATAACTTGTAAATACATAGTTTAAGGTATAGTAATAAATTGTTTGGTGCTTGTTTTTAGTTAGTTTTTACAAGCATTACAATTAACTTGTAATTAGGCAAACCATTTTTATATTCATTCTTTAATGAGTTGTAAAGTTTTTTTTTTTGAATTAGAAGATAATTTTGAGATCAAAGAGTGAATGATGTAATTCAATAAATTGCCTCCCAGTGAACGACCTGAAACAAAACCAGTAAATATTAAATAGGTAAATAATAATAATGGTTGTAATGGCTGGTACTCACCCTAACTCACCACTATGACACTCTTAGTGTTACATACTACAACAACCAACATTAATTATAATCAATCATCACATTGCATCCACCCATTCAGTCATTGCAATTGTTACCATTAGCTGACACTTAGCCAAATTCAAGAAGCCTTCCCCCTCTGTGTGAAGTAGCTGAATAGAGATAGAAAGAAGGAAAGGAAGAAGAAGGCTTAAGCAGAAGAAGAAGAGAAGGTACCGTTGCTGAGTAGGAAGAAAAGAAGACCAAGGAAAGAAGAGAAAAAGAAGCAAAGGAATAAAGACAGAGAAGAGAAGAGAAAGATAAAAGAAGAGGAAGAAGAGAGAGGCTTAAGCAGTTTAAGCCATCTGATTTGCTAATCAGACGATTGGTTTGGTTGCATTTCATTTCATATATACATTGAGTTCATTAGTTATCATTGTAAAGAGTATTTGGTGATCTAAATCACCATTTTACTCCATTATTTTTACATTCTGACACTTGATCTTGGTACTACTTTTCTGAAGTAATTTTTATTCACAATTTCATAGCTTTTTTGTCTTAAATTGCAATTCTCGAGAACTGAATTCCATATTGCTCTTTGTGTTCGACCTCGAAACTTTTTTGAGTAATAAAATTATTTGTTTGAGCATTATTTTGGTTATACTACAATGCGACAATCTTAAAACACCGATTTAGCGCCTGAGCATTTTTGACGCCGTTGCCGGGGAGCAACGGGCAATTTAGAACTCTTGATTGCAATTCCTGATTTGGATTCTAACTTGCTATATCTCTTTTTCTGTGGTTGTTTCAGGGAGGGATACATTCAGAGAAGATCAGCTGCATGTTAAACACGCCAGTGGCAGGTAAGTTCTAATTACTCTCTCTCTTAAGCCCCTAATTCTGAAAAGGCTAAAAAAAAAAAAATTCAATTAGGGCTACTTGCATTCTATCCTTAGATAATTCGTCAAGTTGCTTGATTTGATACATTTTATTTAGACAACAAATCCTAATTTATGCACCCACTTAAAGCTTAAGGTATCTAGGGCTATCACACTGTTGCTTAAGCCCTAGGTACCACATTTTGATAAATTAAATTGGGCCAAATTAGAGCCAATTAAGGATTCCAGTTTAGGATTTTTAGAGACACACTTGCTTAATCAAGAAATCATCTCTCCAAAACAATGTGTGCCTAAGCCTTGATTGAACTGATTTATTCAAGTAAAACCCTAAAAATCAGGCTCTTAAAATCATTTGAACACTAAAAGAGGGACCTAAGATTCTTAAGAGGACAATACAGGTGAAGTTGACCCACCTTGTTCAATCAACCAATCTTCAAATTAGGTTACTTTTGCACTCAACACATCTTAAAATTCAAGTGAAATTCTAAATCACCCTTGCTTTTAATTAAAACTGGTAGACTTAAGAGGTTAAGTCCCCATTCTGGTCTACCTGGAACATCAGTGACAAGAGAGGTCGGGTGGGGGAAATCCTGTAACCCGTGGGGGCACTCTACCGTGTAAGGGTCTTTGCAGGACTCTCCCTCTCTGGCTGCTGAGGTAATTCTCAACTGGATGGCTTTCTGACTAAGGGGTATCATCTTCCCCGAACCTCTATAGTCATCCAAAATTTTTTGGTGTCTTGATTGGGTCCATCGCATTCTACCTCTCATCTATTCCATCAATGCATGTTCGGGAGGAGGTCTTTAAGACCATCCTTAAGGCCTCCTTTAGCTACTCATTCACGTCGAGGCCAAGCCTTGACCTCCTTGTTTGTGCAACAACCCAATTCTATCGATATCTCTTCCGATTCCTTTGAACCTGATTCTCCTTCATCCACCATCATGGCACAATCTGCAGAAGAAAATAATCTTGAAAATCAACTTTAGCGCCTCAATGATCTATTCCAAGCCTTTGTGAACTCACCGCAGCATCCAATGATGTGAGATCACTACAATCTCGTTGCGGTGGCACTCAAACCCTGAGTACAAATCCCCGCTGGAGGTCCTGACACTAAACTCAAGCCCAACATGATTCATGCCATTCCCAAATTCCATGGGTGTAATTCCGAAGATCCTTTCCAGCATATCAAACAACTCAAGCATCTGGCCCGGACCTTCGAGTCAGAAGCTCAAAATCGGGATATTCTACTCATGAAAATGTTCTCCTTCTCTCTCATGGATAAAATTGCTCACTGGTATCAAACCCAAACACGTCCAATCAACACATGGGCGGAGCTTCAATTCGAGTTTTTGAGAAAGTTCTTCCCTTTTGGTCGGACAAATACTTTATGGCACCAGATCACACATTTCACACAACAAGCAGGAGAACCACTTCATGAAGCATGAGATCATTTTCTAGATCTCATGCGAAGGTGCCCTCACCACGGAGTTCCTAAATGGGAACAAGTCTAGCCCTTTTACTAGGGACTCCATGAGGATATTCGATTATTCGTCAATGCGACTTGCGAAGGAAACATCATGGGTCAACACGAAGACATCGTGTGGGAGATTCTTGAGAATATGTGCGAGAACTCCATTAATAATGAATCCATGGTCATGTTCAACCGGACGAATGCCCGTGCATTGACGAATCCAAAGGGAGCACATGAGATGCAGGGCCTATCCTCTTTTGTTGACTTGGAGCTGATGGCTAGTCATTTGGACAAGGTCTCTATTATTGAGAAGAAGGTGGATGAGCTAACTCAACATTTGCAGTGAGCCACCTCTGCGCAAAACCCATTCACGCAACCACCCTCTGGCGGGGAGGCCGTGCACAACATCTATCATCGACATATTCAGGGGATGGATCCATATCCACCCCAGTCTGATTCTGGTTACGGAGGAAACTCTGGATCCACCTACTCTAGTTGGGGGAACTTTGAACCCTCATATTCTGATTTTCCTGAGGTTCCTCAGACCTACGAGGACCTCAACAACATTCAGAACGATCCATTCTCAAACACCTACAACCCTGGATGGCGTAATGTTCCCAATTTCACGTGGTCAGACAATAATCAAAATTAGAAACCTCAATATCCGCCTCGACCACAAGCTCCTCGTCCATATCAGCTGCCTCAGCCTCAGCTTAACCCAACTTATCAATCTGGGCCGACTCAGACAGATCAAATGACTCTTATCCTTCATACTTTGGCTGACATTCAGAAGACGAATGCGGCTATGCAAAAATAGCACAGAGACGAGATCACAGAGGTTCGCAATCAACTTGTCCAGATGGAAAATCCTCGCCAACCTGGTGCACTTCCTTCACAACCTCTGCTTAATCCGAATAACGTGCCAAACCAAAGGTGCATTATGAACCCAAATCCAGGCCAAGCTCACTTTGTTTATCAGGCCTCTTCTACTCCATCACCCGACATGATGGAGGCTACGACAGCGTATACGGGTTACCAGCAGCAAGCACCTCTTCTACCCACTCCAAGCCAGAACCAGGCAAGATTGAATTCTGTTATTACCTGCACTGGAAAAACAACACAGGACCCACCTTATCTAAGCCACTCCCAGCCTGGTAATACAAACCCTAACCCTAGGATAGTCATCCAAGACACCTTTATCCCAAATCAAGAACCTGGACCCATTATAGAGGAACCATCTAAGGTTCCATTTCCTCAGGCCTTGACCAAGGGAAAAAGGATACCCAAAACTGTGACACTTGAGAAGGACTTGGTTAAGCTCTTTGAGTAGGTCCACATAAGCATCCCCTTGATGGATGCAATATGCCACGTACTGGCTTATGCACGACTTCTAAAAGACGTATGTACACCTAAGCGTAAGCCATGAACCAAAGACGGGAAGCCAATCGTACTGTCAGAGCAAGCTAGCTTTGTCATTTTGAGGAAACTCCCGCCTAAGGCAAAAGACCCAGGCACCCCTTTGATCTCCTATGAAATCGGTGAGATACGATTTGACCGAACCTCCATAAATTTGATACCCACATCCCTACTAGACTATTTCGAGGAATCTAAACTTAAACCGACTGAAATGACTTTACAACTAGCCGACCGATCAATTAAGTCACCAAAAGGAATTCTTGAGGATGTCATAGTTAGGGTGCATGATTTCTATTTTCCAGTGGATTTTATTATCTTAGACATGGATACTCCTGAGAATGTGAAGAATACACCGATCATACTAGGGAGACCCTTTCTGGCCATTGCTAGGGCCAACATCAATTGTGAGGAGGGCCAAATTGAATTAAAATTTGGGAGCAAGACACTAAAGATCGACATCTTTAAGGCCCAACAAGGAATTACTTGCGGGGAGTTATAGAAAAAATTTATGATATTGAAGCTGTGGTTGACAACTTTATCGAGGAAAAACCAACTATTTCTAATCAACCACAAGAGGATCAAAACCCGCAATTAGGGAAGCCCGAACTCAACCTAGACACTCCCATAGCTCTTTCCTTTACTCACGACACCCATCCTGAGCCACCCGCTGCTGCTGACAACCTGGTTTTGGAATTAAAGCCTCTTCCCGATCATCTCAAGTACGTCTTTTTGGGTTCCAATGAAACGTTTCCTATGATTATCAACTTCCGACTCACTTGATCAAGAAACATGCCTGATTTCTGTTCTCCAGCAACATCGAAGAGCCATTGGATGGACTCTCGATGATCTCACTGGTATCAGCCTCTCATACTGCACACATCACATCTACACTGAAGAGGGCTCACAACCATCTCGTGAAATGCAGAGATGCCTGAATCGAAATCTGCAGGATGTCGTGAAAAAGGAGATTATCAAGTGGTTAGATGCAGGGATCATCTACCCGATCTCCGACAGTCGGTGGGTGAGCCCAATCCAAGTTGTGCCTAAAAAGGTAGGTCTCACCGTCATCACGACTAAAACCGGAGAAACCATACCGACCCGTATAGCAAACTCATGGAGAGTTTGCATTGATGACAGAAGACTCAATTCCTCCACGAAGAAGGAACATTTCCCACTACCATTCATTGATCAGATTCTCGAGAAACTAGCGGGAAATCGATTCTTCTACTTTTTGGATGGGTACTTCGGTTACAATCAGGTCGCAATCCATCCCGAGGACCAAGAAAAGACCACCTTTACCTACCCCTTCGGAACTTATGCATTTCGAAGGATGTCGTTCGGTCTCTGCAATGCACCTGCTACTTTTCAGTGGTGCATGCTTGCCATATTTTTAGATATGGTAGGTGAATACCTTGAAGTCTTCATGGATGACTTCTCGGTATTTGGTGAATCATTTGACGATTAACTCCTGCACTTGGTCTAGATCCTCAGGCGATGCATCGACGTGAACTTGGTTCTTTCTTGGGAAAAGAGCCACTTCACGGTACCTGAGGGAATTGTCCTGGGACATCTTATCTCTTAAAAGGGCATCCAGATTGATCAAGCCAAGGTGAATTTGATTTCCAAACTCCCTATGCCTAGCTCAGTAAAAGACATCCGATCCTTCCTGAGCCACGTTGATTTTTACCATCGATTCATTCCCGATTTCTCGAAAATCGCTCGCCCCCTGACTAATCTTCTATCTAAGGATGTCCCTTTTGAAATCTCCAAGGAGTGCACTCAAGCACTTGAGATGCTACGTGATCGAGTTACCCAAGCACCTATCCTATAGTCCCCTGATTGGTCTCAACCCTTTGAGATCATGTGCGATTCATCTGATTATGCTGTAGGAGCGATACTTGGGCAGAAAATAGACAGGAAACCCGTGGTCATTTACTATGCTAGAAAGACACTTGACAAGGCTCAGCGTAACTATATAGTTATTGAGAGAGAGCTGCTAGGCGTAGTATTTGCCCTGGAAAAATTTAGATCATATCTTTTGGGTTCCCGTATTATCGTTTACTCAGATCACACTGCTGTGAGGCATCTCCTTGCAAAGAAGGACGCGAAACCTCAACTAATTCGCTGGATCTTGCTGTTGCAAGAATTTGACCTCAAGATTCGTGACAAGGTGGGAAAATAGAATGTGGTAGTTGATCACTTATCTCACCTCCCTTCCGACATTATCGACCCTTCCGGACCCATTACCGAGCATTTTTCCGATGAGCACCTTCTAACTATCAGTGTGGGACTTCCATGGTTTGCTGATCTTGTAAACTACTTGGCATCACATTAGATCCCATCCGATTGGCCAAAAGCCAAGAAGGAAAAATTACTTTCTGATGCCAAGTGCTACTTTTGGGAAAACCCGTATCTCTTCCGCATTGGTGGTGATCAGATCATCCGACGATGTGTTCCGGAAGTGGAAATACAGGACATTTTGTCCTTCTGCCATGACCAGGCTTGCGATGGACACTTTGGTCATAAAACCACATCAAAAGTCCTCCAGTGCGGCTTCTATCGGCCCACGATTTTCAAAGATGCATACAATCACTGTAAGGCATGCACTCGTTGCCAGACCTTAGACAACATGAGCCACCACGATATGATGCCCTTATAGCCGATTCTCGTATGTGAAATCTTCGATATCTGGGGGATTGATTTTATGGGACCCTTCCCTATTTTGGATGGCTTCGAATACATTCTTCTCGCTGTTGACTACGTATCCAAATGGATCAAAGCTATTCTGACTCAAACCAACGATCATAAGGTGGTTATCAAATTCATTCATCAAAACATCTTTTCTCGGTTCGGGATTCCATGTGCCATAATCCCCGATGGAGGGACCCATTTCACGAATATTCAGTTCAGATCACTGATGACCAAGTATGGGGTGTTGCATAGAATCTCGACTCCTTATCACCCCCAAACCAACGGTCTAGCTGAGCTATCGAATCGTGAGATCAAGAAAATCCTCCAGGTCACTGTTCGACCTGACAGAAAAGATTGGTCATCCTGACTTCCGAAAACTTTGTGAGCTTATAGGACTGCCCACAAAACCTAATTAGGCATGTCTCCCTTCAGATTGGTGTACAGGAAGGCGTGTCACCTCCCCATCGAATTGGAGCACAAAGCCTATTAGGCATTACAGAACTGCAATCTCGATCTTTCTAAGGTAGAAACCCACAGAAAGCTTCAAATGAGTGAGATCGATGAACTACGCCATGACGCGTATGAGAACTCACAAATTTACAAAGAGCGGGTTAAGGCCTTTTATGACAAGCACATATCCAAAAAGATCTTTTTCCCTGGTCAGAAAGTCCTACTCTTTGATGCCAAACTCAAATTGTTCCCAGAAAAACTTACATTAAAATGGATTGAACCATACCTTGTCCGATGAATCTTTGGAAATGGAGTTGTCGAAATCAGTCAACTTTACCATGGTTCATAACCTTTTGTCATGAACGGTCAGAGACTCAAACCATTCATTGAACTCACCGATACAAATTTGGCTGAGGTATCTTTTACCCTCCATTCTCCCTGAGCTCATTACGCCCGACTGATGGCGTTAAACTCAATGCTTAACAGGAGGCAACCCGTCATCTTGAAAAACCTGAAACCCTTCTTGACACATCTTATGCTGAACTCATATTGCACTTTAGGGTTCATCCATTAGAACAATCAACTCCACCTCTGGTACCTGTACCTGAGCTTGAAATCGTCCGCAACAGTCACCTCGACCCACCCACCCAACACCTGTTCTAATGAATGATCTAAGCTAAACTTGAACCCACCTAATTTTCAATGAGGGCATTGCAAATCGTAGGCATGGGGGGGTATTAAAGTGCAAAATGTCGTGAAAATCACTTCACAAGAAAGGGTTTTATCAAAAAAATCACATATTCCAAAAAACCAAAAAAAATAAAAAATTAAAAAAGAACAAAAATAGGAGAGGGGAGGAAATTTTGAATGGATTGCATATCATTTTGGAGGAGAAAAGGGGAGGAGATAAAAATGTCAAAAAGGAGCACAATTTGAAAATAAAAGAAAAAGAGAGTCATTAGTAAAAAATTAAGGAATTGACTTAGTTCTAGACCAAATCAAAAGAAAGAAAATGAAAGACAAAAAGTGCTAAAGAAACAAAAAGAGATTAGTAGGAACGTTGATTTTAGGCCTCTTGGGCCACAATCCTAGGCTTAAAAATTCAAGTATCCGCTAAGATCTGGATAGTCCTCAAGAGGTTGGGGAAAATGTGAAGCTTAAGTATTAGGTCTAAGGCTTAGAGATTATTCGACCTCATTAACTGACTTCTGGTTTACGATAATCAGTAACCTAAGCACCCCAATCCACACACAGTTTGGTTCAGTGCACCTAAATATCAAAATCACGCAAATGCGTTAAATCTGTTCTGAAAAAAGTTACCTAGATTAGGAACGGTTGATCAATACAAGTTGATTTGAACGAGTTCTCGGTGCGGAGCGGTGGGAAATTCCCCTTGAAGATGCGCAATAACATATCGTCTCCTCGGTGCTTGTCTCCTAGGATATCTAAATATCCTACTAGGAGCAAGTAAGCACCTTGTGCTGGTTTAGATGCCATGGGTGGCATTATCTCAAAATGTCGATTGCCAGGGTCTGGATTTAGCTACAAAATGCCATGGGCGGGATTATCTTGAAATCTCAAAAGCCAGGGTTCTGGGGGTTGCCATGGGCAGTGCTATCTCGAAGCATCGATTGCTAGGGACCTTGGGAGGATTGATGGTGGGAACTAGGAATCCGATATAGATCGTATTGTAAAGCTAATCCGAAGCTAGAAATAAAAAGAAAAGAGAGAAAAAACTCTCCAAAAAAGAATAAAAATTCCTCTATCTCTCTCTGACAAAAATGCACTGCAAACTGAACCTGAGTTAAAACATGTTACAAGCACGGGTGCTTTAACCACAGAGTTCAATGAACCTTAGGTTAGTTCCTGTAGGCTTTAAAAACCTTCGCGGCGAAGTGAGGCTAGAGTTGGTCAGGTCCGGATCTTGGTTGGTACTTGAGTACCTCTAGGCCTACTATTGGCATTCTAACCTAATCTACAAAAGAAAGCACACATCAAAGTTTTAAGCATCAAAAATTATATGGTCTAGAATCAAAGTTAATACCTTGAAATTTTGCTAAGGGACTAGAAAAAGCTAGGCATGGGGGTATGATGGGAACACCATCATTAGCCATAACTAGCTCATTTTGAAGTAATTAAGTTAGTAAATGCTCCTACATAACTGTCAGAGAGTCATAAGTCGCTGCATAATCATTCTAAGGAAAAAATAAGAAACTAGGGTTAAAACTACAATTTTACCAGCATATCATGAATGCAGTACAATCACGCGCTTTCTTAGGGGTTGAATGAAGGTCAAATGGTCTTAGAAAGCTAACAAGTGGGTTAAAACAATCAGAAAAGGGTTTGCAAGTGTTCTGAGAATTAAATGACTTTTTGAAACCTTAAAAATAGACCCGCTTAATTAACTGAGGTTCTGATTAGGATAAAATTTACCTAAACCCTCTAAAATTCATAGAAAAATATTCTCTAGGGTTGGGAATCTTCAATTTGTCCATCAAACTCGTTTTGACCCAGACTAGAGTCACAGACAGACATTTGCCCTAATTTAGATTTTTGTATAAATTACCCAATCAAACGTGGTCAAAACCAAAATCCAACTTCACCACTGGATTCCTTAGGTCCAAATTAGGTTTTTACCAAAATTTTGACCCAAGATGAGTTTTCCTTGACCGACTTTGCAACTTGGTCCTCTCAGATTACATTTCTACCCTTAACTTTCAAAATCTTTTCAAAAAGACCCCTAACTTTGTCGTCGTTCTCTCAAAAAGGTCCCTGCCGCCATTAAACCTATTCCTACTTGCTCCGACGACCTTAATTTGGAAAGAACTCCCTGATTTCTTGACGAATCCTTTTCAAATTTGAAAGGGAAGTTCGTCAAGAAATCCCCTTCCTTTTGAACCCAATCCTATGTCCTAAAACTTACCCAATCTCTCATGCGAACGCATGAGAGATTTGGGTCTCAAGGGATTTCCTAATTAGGCAAGCCTTCCAAACTTGGGAAGCTTGCTTCCCAAGCTCTAATTGCCCTCTAATGACTTATAAAAGAAAGCCTAGATCAGGCCGAACTCCCCAAGCTTGAATTCGACGAGAGTAACCCCCAATTCTTCTCTCCTTCGGCCGAAATGCTCTTCAAGCTTCGGTGACCCTCCTTTCCTCTCCTTGTCGTCTGACCGCAATACCAACGATAGATCCTCCTTCCTTGCCTTCTTCTACGTCGAGCAGCACCAGCCGACATCCCTATCTCCTTCATCCTCGCTGTCCAACCCTTACCAGAGCAAGCTTCATCTCCGACGCTGGCCATACCGCAATTGGCACCAGCTCCGCTCCCCGTCGTCTACTACCTCTCTTAAACAACTCCTCAGCCTCCCCTCATCACAACAGCAACTCCACACTTCATTTCAACCCCGCCAACACCCTCCGCGACTCCATCTTCCAACTCACTGACAGACCTCCGGCGAGCCATAGCGGCTTCCATAGTTCACCTTGATCACCGCTTCCACGCTCCACACCTCTGCCTCGACCTTAGGAGCAAAAGCCCTAACTTCGTTAGGTCAATTGCTCCTCCAAAATTTGCACCCAACTCACGCACCTCCAGCCACCCTTCTTGAGGTCGTCAGACCTCCTCACACACGATCACAGCGCACCACCACCACCGTTGCACTCCATGACATCAGACGATACTTCCTGAATTGTTTCGACGAGGCTAAGAGGCCATATTTTGATTTCAGGTATCAGGCCTTCATCCGCCATTGCCGTAGAGCTTCGAAGGAAGCTTGAAGCACACTTCAGATCTCGTAGCTCCAGATTTTGGTCCTAGGTGTGCGGAACCTTCTCAGCAACACACGAAGTAGGTCAATTGGGAGCATTAACTGCTTCCCTGACCTCAATCGAAGCTACTAACTGTAGCTGCTATCACGCGAGCAAAGCAGGGACATTTAGTCTCATATCGGAAATAGCAGAAGCGGCGCTATCACATAAATTGAATTTGTGATAGAGGCTTATTGCCTCCAAAGACGGGGTGGGGTCCCTCTCACCCACGCACACCTGCGCCTCGTTCGCGACACCTCACCCGCAGACCTGGTGCACCCGACCCGCCTAAGCCTACACTCCTCTACTGCGACCACGCACGTAGCCCTGGACCCAGGTACGCGCCTACTCGATTACCTGACTATACCCTGAGAGGCCCTGGGAGGGCGGAGCCTAAGAGGAGTGAAAGAATGTGCGGGTAGGAGGAGGGTTTTGCTCTTGGCGAGAATTGGCTGACACTTAGCCAAATTCACGAAGCCTTCCCCCTCTGTGTGAAGTAGCTGAACAGAGAAAGAAAGAAGGAAAGGAAGAAGAAGGTTTAAGTAGAAGAAGAGGAGAAGGTGCCGTAGCTAAACAGGAAGAAAAGAAGACCAAGGAAAGAAGAGAAAAAGAAGCAAAGGAATAAAGACAGAGAAGAGAAGAGAAAGATAAAAGAAGAGGAAGAAGAGAGAGGCTTAAGCAGTTTAAGCCATCTGATTTGCTAATCAGACGATTGGTTTGGTTGCATTTCATTTCATATATACATTGAGTTCATTAGTTATCATTGTAAAGAGTATTTGGTGATCTAAATCACCATTTTACTCCATTATTTTTACATTCTGACACTTGATCTTGGTACTACTTTTCTGAAGCAATTTTTATTCACAATTTCATAGCTTTTTTGTCTTAAATTGCAATTCTCAAGAACTGAATTTCATATTGCTCCCTGTGTTCGACCTCGGAACTTTTTCAAGTAATAAAATTATTTGTTTGAGTACTATTTTAGCTATACTATAACGCGACAATCTTAAAACACTGATTTAACGCCCGAACAACTGCCAAAGCACATAATAGAATGTACCATAGGCCAAAGTGTTAAAAAGTAAATCTAGAAGAAACTAAGAAATGCCTTTAGGTCCTCTGGAAATGCCTTTAAGTTAAATTCTATCTACATCTCTTATGCTTTCGCACAATTCTTCTTAGACTTATAAACCAATAACCTAAGTAGAATGCATATTTGGTATCTTCGGCTTGATCTTTCCTAGATTTTACCAAAGGCAAGTTTTTGGTGTGTGAAGCCCAATTTTACTCTCATCATCTTCTTATGTAATTTTATAAAATGGTTAAAGAATAGCCATCAATTTCAAGTTTGAGTAATTAAAATTTTGACAAAAAGGATCTTCTTTCAGTAATTATGTAGTATTACTTTATCATATACTAGTTATTTAATGTCATTAAGGATATATACATTTCATTCGAGCGTTCATCAAGTATACATATTGGATGGCACCTTATTCTTTAACTTCCTACCTTGGATTTGGAGACTTACTGTTATCGAAGCACATGACATTTTTAAAAATTAAATTCTTTGCTTTCTTCCATTACTATATGAACATGGTGACGCAAATTATCTCTCTCTTCTTATCTATATGCATCATTTTATATTTTAGTTCATGAAAATTAACCCTTCGTCAAAGTCTTTGATGTTGACATGCTTACTATTTATATTGTTGTGATTTCAGCAATATTAGTTGTGTATACGGTAAGAGCCCATATAGCTGATTTCACATTTCCATTGTTGACTCAGCCCACTTCAATTTAATGAAAATGCTATCACTGGGCTACATCTGGGCCTTGAAGAAGTGGACCTTCAATCCCTTCACAGCCAGTTCCCAATTGGCACTTTCGATCTGCAAATTGGTATCCTTTCTGTGTCTAATTTATTCTTAATTAAAACTTGTCGCAAACACAAAAGTAAATAATATATTCTAATTTATGGAAATCAAATATAATATACATGGAGTCATTGGTATTGAAATAATTAAAATAGTACTCGTCTTAAAATGATGAGACCTAGGATCTCCACGATATATAAGCTAGGTAAAAAGTTAAAATATATGTAATTATTTCAAACTATTTAAAAATGTGTACATAAGTCCACGCTTGAAGGAGAGAGAGAAGAGAATGGGAGGGACTAGACCATAAAATAGATTATTGTATAAGGAACCTTAGAATATGCGATATTGTGAAAGTAAGGAAAATAGGAGAAAAATGTGTAGTAAGAGACCTTTTATTAGACATTTTTCATAGGAATATTATCTTATAACAATTATGCATGAATCCAGGGGAGGGATTGGGGATGCTAATTTAGGTTCATCAGACATAAACTCGACTGGACTATAGTAGGTAATACTTGATCCATTTATAAATAGGGTGGTTATGACTTTAATTTAAAAATCGAATGGGTTTGTGTAAACCAAGCCATCAGCTGAAGTCCTTCTCTAATGTTGTCATGGAGAAGGCGTGTCCTTTGACTTGAAATAGATGTCTTTATTCACAAACACATCACTTAGCAGACTAATAGTAGATGCAACCCACCTTGGTGTTAATACTAGAAAGATGGTATATATGGGAAGGGACAGAAAGTGCATGATTTTTCAAAGGGATCACACAAATTTGTTACATAGGTGTATGTGACCGATTGGAGGATTGAGCTTGCTCCACAGATATTGGGAGATGATAATTTCACATGTGGTTGTAGAGTCCTGATTAGACTCAATGCAAGAAGAGAAGATAATCCTTTGAGAAAGGTTTTGATCTTCATTCTCATCCCAATGAAACTTAGAGAAATTGAAATTAACATTATCCAAGGAGGAATGATGACAGTTTAATTGGATTAGACCTTAAGATAATGTTATCCTCTAAGTGTGAAGAATTCATGAGTATTTGGAATACTTGAGGAGATGCAATGCCAAAATTTCAAGAATCCTAAAGATTCATTATTAGAGTGATGAAATTAGTAATGATTTTGATGGGTTCCTATTTGAAGTATAAATCAATTGTAATTTAAGGAGTTAAATTGCACCTGATTTGGTGAATAATTGCACCTAATTTGATTAGATAGAAAATATAACAGTTAGATTACAATTAATTTAAGTTTAGATATTAGATCCAAACATCTCATAATTTATCATGGGTTAATCATGCAAAAATCAAGCAGGATTTTATCCCCAACATTGGATGGAGATCCAAGGGATCTCATCAAATTAGGATTACGATTCGGAATCCCTGTAAATATCTCTCAAGTGGAAACCCTAATTCCATCATTCAATTAAGTCATTTCATTTCCAATTCCACCATCAATCAAGAGGTATAGCCATTAGAGGAAGAAAATGAAATTGGCACAAGAAGGGGGAGGGGGTGATTTGTGTTTAATTTAAAAAATATACAATTAAAATCACATCACAAAAATTCAAACCATAAATGAGCACGATGAACTATAAAGGAAACCCAAACTGGGAAAAATCTCTACCTAGTTATCTCAAACTAGGATTTTGCCCTTGCAAACGGAAGAATTACTAAACCACACCACAAATGTGAGGGTGGTGTATCTCTATTACAACACCAGTTCTTGGACATCCCCAAGAAGTATTTTGTTCCTCCTAAACAGAGAACGGGAAGCTTACAACTTAGACACCCATGTAGTTTCCCTACTAGGAGGGGGTGACGTAATAAATTGCGGAAATAAAATATAAACAATCTCAAAAAATTCAATCACACAATGTACTCAATTATTTTTAGGTGGAAACCCAAACCGGGTGAAAACCACCGCTTAACCCTCTCGAGTTAGGATTTTCCGATCAACCAAGTTGATCAAAATCCACTAAACGAATCACTTAAACAAGGGTGATTCAACCTCAATTACAACCATGCTACAAGTGCGAGGGTAGCGTTCCTCAACCCCTTCTCTTCACGAGAAGGATTTTGTCCCACGAAGGAGACGGGAATTCGCAAAGCGAATACCCAACCAAATAACAAAGTAAAATAACAAATATAGTCCTATAGAGCCAACAAAGATTTAAACCTAGCTTCTATAGGAATTAGGAAACTTCCCTTTGCAAGGAGTGCGTCGAATCGATGACGCAGGTGCGTGAGCCACGCAACGGAGCAACATCACTCTCGTGAACTACGGCGGGAGAGCGGGTGCGCAAAGACTTGATGCTCTCAAGATGTAGAACTTGAGCTTCTCTAGGACACAAAAGAGTAGAAAGTATGTTGCTTGGGTGTGTCTTGGTGTGCAAGAGGTTCCTCTCTATTTATAGAGGCCTTAGGAAAGCTTTGGAAGGCTTAGGAAAGCTTCCATAGCTGTTGGGAGCAAAGCCCAAGAGAATTAGGCCGAAATCAGGAATAATGATTGCACTGATAGGGTTATCAGACGTCTGATCCTGGCATCAGACGTCTGGAAGATCACTTTAAGACGTCTGGGAAAAAAGTTAGACGTCTGATTTTAGGCGGGTTTCTTCCTGACTTGAATCAGATCTAAACAGGGTTCTAGTGCAAGTCTATCAGACGACATACAGGACGTCTGGCACTATGTCTGGACGTCTGGAAACCTACTTTTTCGTGGGAATGGATTTCTAAGAGAGTGCAACGGTTAGAAAATCTCTGAGAAGAGATTTTGGATCAGCCGAGGCAAAACGGTCATTTATCAGACGTCTGGAAAGGCCTAAGGACGTCTGATAAGGCTCTAACGGTCATATCCTTGAGTGTTTGCTGAGCCAGCCAACGGTCCACTAATTGGACGTCTGGCAAAGTCATCAGACGTCTTCTAAGATGTCTGGTCTAAGGTCTGGACGTCTGATTTCATTAGACAGAATAACAAGTCCAGCCTAAATGTTATCAGACATCTGAATCAACAGTCAGACGTTTTAAAACACATTATCAGACGTCTAATTTTGGAATTAGACGTCTGGAAATGCTGTTTGAACCCTATATTGGTTTTCTAAGTTCTCTACAGAAAACCTAAGTATCCTAGGGTTGTGCCGGTGTTCCTAGGACTACTGTTAGGGTACTTTGAGGCTCTTTAACATGAATCTAAGTAACAAAAATAAAGAGCAACAAAAGAAACGAAAAATACAAGGAGTACATGAGAAGGAAATCTATCCTATTCTTCATCTCCTTCCTTCTTCAAGCCATCGCTCCTTGCGAATCTCCTCTGTTCTCCATCAAGCTCCTCCAATTCGTCCTGGATGCGAGCTCGAACTCCGTCTAATCACGTCTCCATTTGCAATTGACCTGAAATCTAAGACTCCAAGTGTAAATGTTAAATGACACGTGTTTTGTTATCATCAAAATAAACGATCGTGGTGCTCTAGCACCAACAACCCAATAATACAAAAATTTGAATATAAAAAGTACAAGTCCTATAGAGCCAAGAATATCTGCAATAAAAGTGTAAGTAGATAGGACTCAAAAATTACTCCCTTAAATTTCCCTTTTTCGAGATTTGAAAGTGTAGTATGAAGGAAGCGGAGTATGAAATTCTTTTGCCAAATGTAGGTGAGCAATGGAGTGCCTTGAAATCACTTTTAAATCTTAAGAGTAATAGAAATTAAAAGCAAAAGAAAGTATGTTTTGTATCTTGGTCTTCAGTCTTCATAGGATATTTATAGAGTGCTTAAGGGCTTAGTAACTATCTTAATTTCAAAACCAAACATTTAGATTTTAAATGGAAAGGTGTCAATTTGAAAAGATGCGAAATAGTTCAACAATTCTTGAAATTAATTGATTAATGCTCATATTAGTCGATTAATTTATTGTTGTTAATCAATTAATGAAGAGAAAATTGATTGATTAATTTTTACGCATCTCAGTTTAGACCAAAACATGAAAACTCAAAATTACTCGATTAACTGATTTGTACCTAATTGACATAGCTAACATGCCTTTCTTATGACTAGTTTTGGGTAAACATAGGTCTTTTCATATATATATATTGCATATCATGCATTTAGGCTTATTTAGGGATTTCATTGCATTTGTATACAATTGTACTTATTATTAAACATTTGGAGTAATACAGGATTAGTAGGGCTTGAGGAACCAAATTACAGACCAGAAGTAGAGGGAAGATTGAATTGAGTAGCATCAACAATTGGGGAAGAAATATAGACATTTTACACATTATTTGGAGGTGAATTATGGAGGCCTCACCTACTCGACCACACACCACATATGGATTCAAACCCAAGTAAATAGACCTTGCCTAAATTCTTCTATAGAACATGCAACATGCCCCCATCTCTACCCTACACTTGTCACCACTGCACTCCATCTATCTTCCACGCCACCTAAGTCCACCTATTCAAAACCAAGATCCACTTTCTACTCCAACCACCAACTACCTAAGCTCCATTTAAAGCCCATCTCAATGCTACCTTTGGTTTAAAATCCCACCTTGGATCCCCATCCTTTGGTCGACCACCTACTCCTTCCCTCCTCCCTTGGATTAGAATCCTAAGGCTACTCCCATGACATCCCTTGGATGCAAATCAAAGGAACATAAGCCTACATACCAAGAATAGTCGAGGGCAATTCTATAAAAGAAGAGCTTCTATTATTGTAAGGCATCTTTGGCACCTTCACTCTCACCTCAAAACCCTTGGCCGATCACCATAGAGCTCCACCACCATACCTCTCAACCTCCTTCATGCCAAGGAAGAAAAGCTCCATGGACATCTCTTCTCACCCCTCCTGCTGAAGCTCTTGGTGACAACCTCTTCTCTCCTCACCTCTACATCCGTGCCAAGGATCGACTTGCTTCTCACCTACTTCTTCTGGGCCTCTGCAAGGCCATCTCCGACAAGCTCCAGGGCTCGCCAGGTGGATCTCTTCTTCTAGTCTCCATTTTCTATTTTATCTTTATTTCCAAGCATTATGTTAAACATCATTTTCTATAATAAAATTTGATAGTTATTAGTAGTTAAATCATTGTCCATGTTTCTCTTTTTCATTGTTTTTATTTTCTATCATCTCACCCCCATTCTCCTATATCTAGAAACAACTAAAAAAATAGAAAAACTTAGAGAAAAAAAAAAAAGTTATTTCGTGACAAAAAGAGCTCATTTGTGCAGCTCCTTGTGTTTAACACCGGCACTTGCCATAGTACGAAATTTTCATATTTTTTTTTATCACTTTTGTTCTCGTGCTATGATGATTTCATAACCTTTTAAAGTGAGTAAAATAGCAAAATCATCAACCAATTTTCTTAATTGATTAACCCAAGTCCAAAGGCTTCCTAATTAGTTAATTTTATGTTTTGATTGTTTTAAAATTTGAAAGACGTTCTTTTTGAGAAAGTGATCTTTCAAACACATAACTAATCGTTTAGATGACCATAAAACATCTCTTATCAATTAAGTTTGGATATTTTTGAATTCATTATGAATTTCTAAGTGTTTTTCTAGATAAGTGTCATGTGTTTAAGTGTTGTGTATTGGCTCTTGAACAAAGCTTCTAGAAAAAAAAAATACTTTAAGCTTTTTTGGACTTGATGAAGTCTTGAAATGCATGACTTGATCCTTTTAACTTCCTTGAGATTCCTTGAGCTAATCATCAACATATGTAGCTTGGTCTTCAATCATCTTCATCTTGATCATTAATTCATGCATCTTTCATATTTAAGTATAGCTTTGAGATATAAAGTTAGACCAATATAGCTTATTTTGTTAACATAAAATTTTGGTTAAGTAGTGTTTTGTACTAAAAAAATGAGGCACACCAAGGCCTCTCCTCACAAGGGCATCATCCATTCATCTAATTGGATGACTAGCCATATTGTAACTAGACATCTAATTTCAGAATGGGATGTTTGGCTTGTGAAGGCCCCTTCATCAGGGATTTGATCCCTTCTGTAATCAATCAACCAACCTCTCTATTGGTCGACCGGATACTATAGGGTTGGGACTTCATGGTCCTTTTGAAGGGCTTCTCGTGTTGTGTTCATGGCTATGAGGTGAGAAGTCACTTCAAATTTACAAAAGGTTCGTGGATCACATCTGAGATTAGATCTCCACAACACGAAGGGTCTCATCTACTCCTCGAGGAGAAGGTGTTCGACTTTTACCAGGACTTGTTTAAGGAGGCAGTGCACATAGGGTACTGCACCACTCTACCTGTGAAGATATAATAGACTTATATTCTTGGGATCTTAGAATGGGGGAAAATTAATTTCTCTCATGTGGTTCTGATTTAGGGTATTTTTGTTTTTATTTTCTAGATCATGTTTTTGGCATCTATTCGATATTGGTTTTGAAAAATTTTAAACACCTATTTTTCATGCTTTCGTGATACTATGGATCGATATGATCGAACTATTCAGCTTTGGTCAGTCTAAATTTGGCGAGAAAATTGTGGGTTTTGGTTTTAATCTCACCAAGATAAGAGAATAGGAATTTTTTGTGTTTTGATTGTCCAACCAAACATCTGACTTCACATCTAGACATCTGATCATATAGTACATATTCGGACATTTGATCATTGTGTTAGGTGACTGGCTAGTGAGTTTGCACACTTGACATTGGATGACAAGTGTATGGTGTCAAATATCAAGGAATCAATTGTTGGGTAGGCTTACTCGAAGACCATTATTGCCACATTGGATGTTTGGTCTCATCATCGGATGTTTGACTACAATGAGAATTGTTCCTACTTTTAATAGGGTCATGATGTTGTGATCAGACAACCAACACAGTCATCAGACATTTGATTTGTGAAATTAGACATCTAGTTACTGAAGTTTGACTTTAATAACCATGGCTTGTTGTAGTCACTCGACCAACAAGAGTTGTTGGTTGACTAGACAGTATTAGGACCTTGATTCTAAGTGCATTTTTGATAAAAAAATCAGATTGGATTCAATCTGACTATCAAGGAAAAATTGGATACAATTGTAGGTGAAAATTTGTTTGATTTTCCAGGATTTTTATGATTTTGAATGTTGCCTTAATTTGTGGATGTGATCCACGTAGAAATTAGGTTGTAGTATTTTAAAGATCAAACAAATCAATAAACTATTTTGGAAATTTAATTTTAGAATTAATTGGATTAATTTTTGAATTAAAAAAGATTTCAAAGAGGTAGGCATCATTATGTTCAACACAATTTGAAATTAGTATTACAATTAGTAAAATAACAAACCACACTTTCTTGGATAATTAGTATTCATAGGAGAAAAAGCAAGCGCATCCCTCAACATGTGATGTTATGGGCATTGCATCTGTATGCCAAGTTTTATTCTGTGATTTTGTTGGTTTTAATTGTGGAATGATTGTCATGATGTGATCATTTAGGCATACAGTGTGGAACAATTATGAGTAGGTTACATTATTTTCATGTAATCTCTATAATTTGATGCGATCTCAGATACGTAAACATAGGACAAGATTAGAATGTGATTCTAATTTTAGATTAGGTCAAGAATAGTTAATTTAATAAGATTAAATTAAACTTTTTCTCCAACAAGACCTAGTCAAATTCCTAGCAGGACTGGCTCCCTTATGCATCAATGAATTAGTAATGGTGATGATGATTTGTAGTCCTTGCCAAGGTGAGGGAACTATAACCATAAGATTATGTCAGTAGGTTTGCCCCCCTTTAGGATGACATTGGCATAGTGTGCATGTGGAGTTGGTTTGCTTGTTTCCTAAAAGAAATGAACTGTATATGTGTGTCTCTTAAGTGTAGTTCCTATCCCCTTAGTTAGGTGCATTCAAGGCTCATATATGTAGTCACGTGCATTCTCAGCAATAGTCAACGCACATGGTGTAGAGTACAATAGAGGATTGATGCGAGGAATGTGTGATTTGTTAAAATTAGGGTTTAAGTCATTGCAACATGCAATTTTGCAATCGCTTTTAAAATTTGTAAAACCTAGATAGTGGGGTATCTAGGGTCGTCCAAGGAGGTGGGAATGCACTTTTAATAATATTGGTTAACAAAGATGAAATCAACTTTCTTTTTAAGTTTTTGATATAAGATTTTTTTGTATTTTGAAGTAACGGGCAAATACGCGATTTTGAGCAGGAAAATGACTACACCTAATTTACTATTGCTAACACTAAAGTGACAAGATAATCCTCTCTCTAAGCTCACCCTAGGTATGTGGAGACCTAGGATAATTAGAGAGCGAGAGTGAAAAAGTGCTAGAAAAGACAATAAAGATGCACAAAATTTAAGAAAGGCAACTTAATATAACTAGAAACTTGTTTTACAAGAATGCTTGTAGAGGAATGCTTCTACTACAAAATAAAAAACAAAGAAAATAGTAAAACAAAGATCTCCTGATGATGGTGGTGAAGAGAAGAGAGTCCTTGCTCAAAGCTCAGTTGCTCTTTGTTACGAACGTGGCCTCAAGACGGGTTTTTAAGACGTCTGGGAAGTGGCCCAGACGTATGACCAGACGTCTGGTATTAAATTTTTGCGGCGTACGGGGTTGCGTTTGTGCGCATGCACGCGCAGACTGCACCCGCCGCTCTTTTCTCTCTTTTTCCCTCTCTCCTCCTGCAGGGCGCAACTCCTTTCTCTCTCTCCCCGCGCGGCCTTACAAGGCCCCTCGCCCTCTCCCTCACCCTCATCTCCTCAGCTTTCCTCTTCTCCTTCTCCCTGCAGGTGCGAGAGCGCAAGCGAGCAAGTGAGCGGCGGCAGCAGCGGCTGCAGTGAGTGTGCGGGAGGGGGTGTTGCGAGAAGAAGAAGACGCTCGACCGTGAGGGCTCGAGCTTGCTGGGGCAGCTAGAGCCAGCCGGCGGGGGAGCAGCGGGCGTGGAGTGTCGTGGAGGGGCTGCTGCAGCTTGGGCAGCAAGCGGATGGGGCGCGGCGCGGCCGTGCGTTGCGGGCGGAGAGCGAGTCGAGCTCTGATTTTGGAAAATTTTCCAGAATCAGACGTCTAGGCTTACGACCAGACGACGGTGAAGACGTCTTGAGGACTATCTAGACGTCTGGCCGGTAAGATATTTCTATCTCCTTCCTTTTTCGCGTGTACGGCCATGCGGCCATCCGCCACGCCTTCGTCTGCGAACCGTCATGCTGAGAGAAGGGTGGGTGCGTGCAGGTTCTGCTTGGGAGGGTGCGAGGACTCGCCATCCCACGTGAATCGGACGTCTGGCTGCAGTGCCAGACAACGGGAAGGACTTCCAGACGTCCGGGGTGACCATCGGATGTCTGGAAACTAAGCCAGACGCCCCCGCAGGCTTCTGGATGTCTGAAGGACTACACAGAGTGAAGGTACACACTGACCCACATTTTAAGACGTCTGGAAGAGGTTCCAGACGTCTGATTTTGGGCAGTTTCGTCGTTTTCGACCCGTTTAGGGCCCGTTCGGAGTCCGTTTTTCACGTTTCAAGTTGCGTTCTTTCCAGAATAAAATCCTCTACCTGTTTACAGTAATTATATACCATTATGAGAAACTCTTTGTGTTTGATCCTTGTGTTAGGACCCCATTCCATTGTAGTCTTGGGGGTTGCGGAGGCGCGCGGGATTTCCAACCACACCCCTAGTACTCCCGTTGTAGTTGGTAGAGTGGCTTTTAATTTAATTAGCATAATTTGTTACAATTATAGAACAATTAATAGAGTCTAGGGTATTGCATGAACCTTAGGACTGAGAAACTAGATTGAATGATAGATCCTAGGGTATTGCATGAATCCTAGGACTGGAAAACTAGATTGAATGATAGATCCTAGGGTACGGCATGAATCCTAGGACTGGAAAACTAGTGGAATATATATATTGCAGTCTTGGAAAAGTGGAAAGGAAATAATAGCTGCCTGTAAATTAATAGCTGCCTATTATGAATGAATAAATATGATTAAGAATATGGGTTGTATGAACGTAAGACTGGAACAGTGAAACCTACAATGGACAAACAAAAAGAATACGAACCCTACGGGGAATTAGGAGTAGAACTCCTGGAAAGAGAATAGAATGGAACTAAGAAAGTGAAACGTGGAAGTGTGTTGTCTCTTGGGTACGTGGTACCAAAGAGAGCACACATTACCTCTTAGTGTAGAGGGGAGCTTGCCGCCCTCAGGTTGAGACCGGGGTGGGTTTGGCCACTGTACACCAACTTGTTGGCCCTCGCATACGCAGTACCGAGGAGAGCTACTAGTGTAGGGAGAGCACTAGCTACCCCACGGGCCCCGGGGTTCTGCTAGCCTCCTACACCAACTTGTTACGCCCACTGGGCAAACCAGGGTAGTCAGGCGAGGGTGTGCAGACTGTGGAGGGGTTGGACCCCTGTTACTGAGAGGGCTCTGCCCTATACTGGTTCCGTGCTGTGTTTTGAGAGCACTCGTTAACGGAAACGACTGACCGCGTGCCAGTGCGGGGTAGCTACTCGTGCGCTTATCGCACGTGCTGTAGTCACTGTTATGTCTGTCAGTGACCTTGGGGTGGTTGACTGGGAGTAGGACCACCACGGGGGACTCTCCCGGCCAGGAGAGCACCACGTGTTACTTCTACTTTTCGGAAAAGACTGCAATCAAGATCGTTCCCACGTGGAACATTCGAGATCAAGTGAAGGATCTGAGAAATAGATAAATTGTGAAATAATAGAAAGACGTAAATAAAGGAAGAAAGGAAATATAACAGCTACTGTACACTCTACTGCTTCTTTAGTTTCTAGCTGCCACTCTACTCAGCGTTTCGCTGACGTGTTACACTCATTACTTTTCAGGACCAGGTGTTGAGCAGCCAGGGTTAGCGGCTGCAGAGGATGCTGGGCCGAGTAGGGTCCAGTAGCGTTACCCGCAGTTCTTTTTGTACTTTCTGCCACTGTAGTGAGTAGTTTCCTTGTTACTCCTTGTACTTCTTTATTGTAAACTTCATGTTATGTACATATTTGTTGTTCTACTATTGTGGTGGTGTATACTGTAGTAGTTCCTTTTCTTACTACTGTATTTTGTTACTGCTAGTTATATTCATGCTAAATGTGGTTTATTTTACTGCTCTTTTGGTTACTTCCTCGTTGGACGACTAGGTCTTGGGATTAGTCGAGTCGGTCCGATTCTCGTGTCTCGTAGGGACTCGGGAATCGGGTCGTTACACTCTTGGGCTTGAAAAGGGTCTCTCCAACTCCTTCCTTGAATAGCTCCTTTGGAATGATGTCTTCCTTGGTAAGCGCAGGGGGGGGGGTGTGCCCTTGCTCCTCCAAAGGTGGATGATCTCTACCCACAATCTCCTCCTAGGGTGGCGTGTACCACCCTTAAGACCTCCTCATAAGTTCTTCCTTGCCTGGTTGCTCCTCTGGCTGGTGGGGGCACAAGATAGAAAGGAAGAGGGGAAGGCACCAAGAGGACAAAGTGTCCCCTTAATCTTCTTCTCCTTCTTCTCTTGGCCGATTATAAGGTGGATTGAAGGTGGAAATTATGAAGCGCAAGGATGATTTGAAGTGGGTAGTTAGTGGTCTTTTTATAGGATGGGTAGGGGTGTAGGTATGGTTAATTGATGGATGGCTAGGATGGCTTATAGGGGGTGGTTATGGGATCCTAGGGCTAGGGTTAATGGCGCCAACATGAAGAGTCTTCTTAGGAGTTGGCGCCAACCCTAGGTGGATACTAGGGTTAAGGGGTTGTAAGGTGTGTTGTAGGGTTAGGATGGATGCTTAGGAGGGTGGTTAAATGGTGGAGGGTGTAGGTTAATTGGCGCCACATGAAGAGGTGTAGGATGGTGGGTTTGGGTTGAGTTGGCGCCAATTTAGGTGTAGTTAAAGGGTTTGTTTTTGGTGCCAACATGTGGATGGAGGAGATGGGTTATGGTGGTATTTGGATGGTGGTGATTGGAGGTAGAGTTGGTACCAATTTGAAAGGGTGTGGATAGGTGTTTTTGGTGCCAACTTAGGTGTGGTTAAGGGCAGTTAAGTTGGTGGAAGGGAGTGTTAGAGTTGGCGCCAAAGGGGGGGCTTCTAGAAGGGGTTAGGTGGATGGTGGAGATGGGTTCTAAGGGAGATGGATGGTGTAATAAGTAGGGGTTTTGGAGGGAAAGTTGGCACCACCTTTTGTGGTGGCTTTTGGAGGTGGTGGTGTGAAAAGGTGTGGTGGTGGTGGTGCCAACTATAGGTGGAGGTAGGTGGTTAGTTTAGGTGGTGGACTTGGAGTAGAGTTAGGGTGGGGTTAGGTTAAGGTTTAGGTAGTTGGTGGATGGCAGATTGACAACAGATCTATGATCAGGAGTAACCTTAACTTGGTGTTGCAAGTTGGTTATCATGCGGGTTACTTCCGTCATTTGATTCTACATACCTTGCAGATTCTTCATGACCTGGGTGCTGATATCTTCCTGGGATGGCCCAGGTTGATATAAGTTTTGCCCATAATTCCCAAATTGATTATGTTTGGGAAACGGAAATAGATTTGGGGCTTTCCAAGAGGGATTCGGGTTGGTCCTCTAGTTTTGATTGTAAGTATTGGAGGGATTCTAAATTGCTCCTGGAGAGCGGAAATGTTTTCAGTGGTGGGGTCAAGAAGATTTTGATTCATATAATCAAAAGTCCCAATCAACAGATCTTGTGAGAAATCAGAAAATTGTTGCCCAGCAGAGGTAGCATTGATATTATGCAGATTTTCTCTTTTGAGAAGGTGAGGGGAGTTTGGATAAGGAGCTGGTTTTTGGGTGAGTTTTTCTTCCATTTTTTTCTGGTTGATTTGCATTTGATCCAGTTGTTGAGCTATCATGTGTAGATCATCTTGAGTGACTGGAACAGATGTAGATTTGGAGTCAATTTCATTGACTCCAAGTTTGGGGTTGTTGGTTCTACCAAAAGTACCCATTGAAGCCATATTAAATGAGTTTTCCTTCATTACTTCAAAAAGGAGGTAGGCACTTTCGACATCTTTATTAAGGAAATTACCCCCACATGAAGCATCCACGAATCTTTTTAATTGATCGTTTAATCCATGATAGAAGATCTGCACTAGCTACCATCGCAAAATTTCATGGTGGGGGAAACTTCTGAGAAGTTCTTGAAATCTCTCCCAAGACTCATGGAGAGGTTCACCAGGTTTTTGTTGAAAGGTCATTATTAAATGGAGTAAAGCATTTGTACGACCTATCGAAAATTTTTTTTAAAGAAAAGTGCTTTTTAATTGGGGCTAGGTGGTGATAGGACGCCCGACCATTCTAAACCAATGTGATGCTCTGTCTTTTAAAGAGAGAGGAAAAAGTCTCATAAGCCACACCTCTAGTTGCACATTGTGGGAACGAGTGGTTTGAGCGAGGACAGTTAGCTCCTCGAGGTGGCAAAAGGGGTCCTCTCTCAGAAGACCATGGAAATGTTTAATTAGGTTTAGGATGGTAGGTTTAATCTCAAATTCTCCTTGGGATATAATCACTCCGGGACTCTCTTCATAATTAGAAGGATCATAAAAATCCTTAAGCGGCACGAGAGGTTCCTCGAGTGGCTGATCCGGTCTCTGATTGGATAGGTTCATGACAGTCCTAGACAATTGTTGGTTTTGTTGAAGTCGAACCAATTGGTCAACCATAAGAGAAAAGGGGTTTGAATTTGGATTGGAAGAGTCACCTAGTCATTCAGGGTTTTGCTATAGCTCCAAATGAGGGAGGTTAGGGATGGTGAAGTCAGCTTGTGGGTCAGTTGATGGGTTAGTGGTGGGTTGGGATGTGGAAGCAAAATTTTTTGAATTGTTTTCCATTTTAAAAATAGAGGAAGAAGAATAAGAAAACAATGATCTTTTGGTGTAGGGGGCAAAATCAAATGGTCCCTCAAGATGTGGATTCTGGGACCTTCGCCTGTGCATGCACTTACTTTAATGGAAGAACATGAGGGGAGGAAGAGACAGAGATGAGAGAAAGTGTGCAAATCAAACATCCAAGCCTAAGCTGTCCTAAGATTGATTCCTTAATGCAACCTAGGACTTGGGAACCCAATAAATAAGAAATTAATAAGAGAACCTAGTTCCTGAAGATTACCCGGCTAGACTATAAGAGGTGGATTGGGCTCAAGCATTTCCTAGAAAATCACCAGGGGCTTGTGTAAATCCGCACCCGTCGTTTGACTTCCCTTTAAGTCAGTCATCACGTATTTCAAAAGGAATTTGGAGTTCTTAATAACCCTTAAATATTAGATATCAATCCTAAGTTTTTGTGAAGTGCTTAAGTGGTCAAATGACTAGTTTTAAATTAGGCTTGGGTGTCTAATTGTGCATGGGAATGTGGAGGGCGTTGATTGGGGTAATGCCCTGTTATTTCAATTTTTTGTAGTGTGTGCAAAGATTGGAAAGAGTGATTCCAATATAAATCAAGTTGTCACACAAAAATTTTTGTTTTCTGCTTTTAAGATTTGATTTAGCTTAGTGTCTTTTAGGATTTTCTTTTTAAGTTTTCAAACAAGTTTGAGATCCAAAATAAAAAAGAAATTAAGTTATATGGGTGAATGTAGATTTCCTTTTAAAAAGTGGGTCTCTAAAATTGAAAAGAAACCCTAATTGAATTGATCCCTAGATAGAAATGTTACTACCAGTGAATTGATTCATGCTTTTCTTTTTAAGTAGCGGTTCAAACAAAGCAAGCAACACAACTAATGGAAGGAAAATCAAATAAGGATTCCATAAAATATTTTTTTGTGATTTTAGGAAGTTGTTTGATATTTTTTTAAGATTTTTCTTTGTGCTAGTGTCAAAGTCCAGAAATGATACCCATGGGTATTTTGGACTTTTCAGTACCACCACCGGCTACCAAAAATTTTTGTGATTTTATATGATGTGTAGAATTTCTCAAGGATTCCAAAAAACTTAATTTCACTAAATTAGATAAGTATAAAAATTTTTAAAATTCGCAGACAGTAGCAAAACAGTGAAATTAGAGGAGATGACCCCCCTGTGGTCCATGAATTTTTAAAAATTATCTGCAATCCAATTACTCTAAAATTTGAAACCAATGTTCCTAATTTGATTTGGAATCATTGGGTGAAATTTTAAGATTTTAGAAGGCCTATGGTGTTGGGAATTGATTTTGAAGTCTGGATAGAGGTATGGACCTGAAAATTAGAACACCAACACTTTAGGTAAAGTGGTGTTAAATGATTCAAACAATCAAACAATTGATTTTAAAGGTCACCACTCTACCCAATTTTAATATTTATGATCTTGAAAGCCTGATTTAATATTTTTTAGTATTTTTTAAAGATTAATGTGACAAGGAAAGAGGAACCAACCTGAAATCCTAGGGAAGAAAAAGGGACTTTAAGCTCTCGCTTCCAAAATCCCACCTTCTTCCTGCAATGCCTGCACACACAAAAGAAGAGAAAGAGAAGGGGATGGGATCCACTTATCAAGCAAGAGAATCAATTAATGCAAAGCCGTGCCTCCCCAGGAATGGTGCCAAAAGGTGATGCGAGATTTGCATGATTTTATAAATGGGGGTTTTAATGTCGTTGCAATGCTCAAAATCAATCAACTTTTAAATTTATATTCCTAGATAGTGGTGGTATCTAGGGTCATCCAAGGAGGCCAATTTGTTAGTCAAATAAGTGATTCTCTCTCTCATCTCTCAAATCAACACTTCTCTTTTTGTATTTTGATTTTTGTAAATTTTTATGTTTGGAAATAAGCGGGATACGAATGCAAAGATAGAACTAGGCTAAAGAAACTTGCCTAAAAACTAGAACCTAAGTGAGAAGATAAGTCTTCTCTTCTAAGCTCATTAAAATAAATAAAGTTGTTACTTAAAATTGAAAATTTAAGAATGAAGAAAGACACTTTGCTATTAAGAAGAAATGTTTACAAAGTACTTATGGAGCTCAACTAAGTAGATGAATGCTTAACAAGAATTAAAATGCAACAAAATAAAGGATAGAAAGTTCTCATGAGTAGCTGAGGCTGCCTTCGCTCTAAGAATGGTGGCTCCCAGACTTGAAGAAGAATTCCTTCTAGCTCCTTGAGTTGCTTCTCTCAAATGTGGACGTCCTCCACCCTTCTTTCCTCCTGCCTGGCTGTCCTCCCTAGATGGAAGCTTGATCCTTGGTGTGGCACAAGGAAGGAGAGAGAAGAGGAAGAAGGTACCAAGGGAGCGGGTAGGTTACTCCCTTAATCTTCTTCTCTCCTACTCCTTTCTTGGGCGTGGGATGTATGGTGGCTATAGGTGTTTGATAGGAGGAAGAATTATTGCTTTCCAAGGATGGTTTGAATGGTTGGATGGGGGGTCTTTTTATAGGATAGTATAAATGGTGGTTAGGAAGCTTCCTTGGCACCATGTGAAAGGGTGCCAAGGAGGGTGGCTTGGATGGTGGTTAGGAAGCTTCCTTGGCACCATGTGAAAAGGGGCCAAGGAGGGTGGCTTGGATGGTGGTTAGGAAGCTTCCTTGGCGCTATGTGAAAGGGTGCCAAGGAGGGTGGTTAGGAAGCTTCCTTGGTGTCATGTGCAAGGGTGCTAAGGAGTGTATTTTAGGCACCGATGGTTGGTGATTTTAATGTAGGTGAAGGGCCATTAAGGTGGAGAGGGAGTAGGGTAGGAGTTGGATTCGAGTTGAATCAACTGAGTTGAGTTGGGGTCCAACTACTAGAGCTTCTATTTTCACAAATGTTCCAAATGCCTTCCATACTGCCAGGGTTTCTTTGATTTTGAATGCATTCATCCCTGGAAATCAAATAGAAACTACATGAGCTAATGTGAAATGAATGCTAATGTATGATCTAAACCCTAAATGCACATGCATGTTAAATGCAATGATAAAATGGAATGCAGTGGACAAAATCTTAGGAACTAGATGTGAATGGATGCTAAGGATGATGATAAACTGGCGTTTATCAAGGATCGAATCATATAAACATGCAAGTTGGACTTGCAAAGCAGATGGAGTTCCCGCTTCACTCGTTGGAATTGTGTATATAGGCCCAACGCAGCTACACAGTTTCAATGGAGAGGAGTGTCTGATCCCACTTGAGACACTAGGGTCGGCATGCCTCTTAATTTAAGTGTTAGAGAGAGAATAATATTCAAATTAGACTTAAGTAGGAACCTTTGTTTTCAAAATCCTAAAACAAAAGTTATTTTCATATGTTGGATTTTAATAAAAAAAAGTTTAAATCTTTTTAGATAACAAACCTAACATGTTTAGTCACCTAATTAAAAAGAACTAACTATGAGCCCTAACTATAAGGATTGGATTTGTAACCTCAAGCTTGTTCTTATTATTGGTCGCATAGTGTATGTGATCAAGGAGAAAATGTAGGAGTTTTGTGCCTTGAGCGAAACAACCAGAGTCAAATCACTTGATCAGTGATTCATATTTGAGTGTCAAATCATGTGGACACACTAATATGGCTTGACAGTATAATTGCATTAATGTACTATTCCATGTTGGATACACCGATGATGGGTATTAGAGAATCCAAATGGTTTGGATCAAGGATTTGGATAAGTCATTAATAACTATCATGATATCCAACTACTGTCCCTAGTATGAGAAGAGTGGCAATCTTGTCTAGAGACTGTTGCTTGATTGATGCCCTTGATGCACATTCTTTGCATGGGAATAGAGATTTGGGGTTGTCCTGCAAGTTGAGTGAAGGAGTTAACTTGATAAGATGGAGATGCAGAAGCCCTCTTATCGTTGTCATCGAGAAGGTGTATCCTTTGATTTAAGCCAGATAAGTGTCTTTGTGTTTGAATATGTGCATTTGGTGGATCGATAGTTGATGCACCCACCTTGGTGTTGAGACTGGAAAGCTATTGTACATATGAGGACAGAAGGGATAGATGATCTCTCAAAGGAATTACATAGATCCGTTGTCGTAGGTGTATGGAGCAAAGAGGCTCAGGCTCGCTTCGCATATGTTGGGAAGTATGAAGTTCTATACATGGTCATATGGGTCCCAATCAAACCCATACATGAAAGAGAAGATGACAATGCTTTGGAAAAGGATTTGGTCTTCGTTCTCATCCTAATGATATAAGGAGAATGTGAAAAATGAGTAACCCATAATAAGATGGGCAATGAATCTAGGATTTAATTCTAGGGTTACACATATTTTTCAATGTGAAGGATTCACGGGTATTCGGAATACTTGAGGGAGTAGTGCCATAATTCCACTAATCCTGAACCCTTGATTATTGCTGTGATGAAATCAATCATCATTTTGGTGGGTTCCTATTTGATAGGATTGATTTATGTGATTTAAGGAGTTAAATCACATTTAATTTAGTAATTAATTACACCTAATTTGATTAGGTATAAAATCCAAGGGTCGGATTGCAATTAATTGATATTTGGATACTAGATCTAAGCATTCAAATTTTTTTTGGGCCATTCACACAAAAATCAAGAGGGTTAGATCCCAACTCTTGAATGGAGATCCAAGGGTTCATAGCATATTAGGATTAGATTGGGATCCATATAAATATCTTCCAAAACCTAATTGAGAAACCCTAATTGATTCCAATAAAATAAAATCAATTGTGTGCATTATTCTCTACTAAGCAACAAGGAAGAAAAGAAGAGTCGTCAGCCTCTTCTTTTTCCTCAAGAACCCTAGTAGTTGGAAAAGGTGATTGAAGAAGAGAGATGGCCAGGAGCTTCATTAATTGCTGCCCCTTTCATCTAAACGAAGAAGGGAGATAGCCAGGGAGGTCATCAACCACTACCCTCCTTGGCCCTCCTTCTCTAGGGTGACGACCAATAGCTCTCTTGGTTGTGTAGCTTGTACCTCATCCTGTGGTTATGATCCACAGGGTCAAGTTTTTGGTTCGTTTCTTCACCTTTTGCTCTCAGGTGTCAACCATAAGCCTTGTTGGTCATCTAGCTTGAGTGTGACTATGTGGATCTAATCCACAAGGAAAAGTTCTTGGTGGATTTAAAGCAAAGGTCACCTCGAAAGTCAAGAAGAAGTTCATAGGGCATGAAACGTTTGCACCATGCACTAAGGAATCAAGTGTTCTCGGTGCAAAGAGTCTCATCTGCTTCCCGAGAAGAAGGGAGTTCCTCTAAGTGGGACTTATTTGAGGAGGGACAACACGTAGGACACTGTGCTACGCCACCCATAGTTATAACTCATTACTCATAGGGATCTCTGATATGTCCACTTTAGTGGGCTAAATTAGAGCCTAAGTACTTCATTATTGGAATGAAAAGTTAATTCAAAGTGTGCATTGCATTGATAAAATTAATTAAGCTTTAGAATTATTAGTCCTTGCATTTTATTAATTTTTACGTACTCTAATTACTTATTTTTGCTGCAAGGTCATTTTGGGAAATACCATGCCATCTTGGCATTTTGATCTTTCACCAAAAGAAGAATGGTAGGAAATGGCATTTTTTTGGAAAGCTAATGTTAACTTTTCTGTGGTTGGCAGGAAAAGAAAGATGGAAGGCACAACTCTTCTCACCACTGGTTCCTCAATTTTTGCATGGGATCGCAACTTATCTCCCTTTTCTCTCGTATGCATTGACCGAGCCCTCCTCATTTCTCTCCTCATCTCATGTAACCCCCGCTTCTTCCTCTCCCTGATGAGAAAACAAACCCCCCTCTCTCTCAACAAGTACTGTGTGATGACCTGAGTCTTATTAAGCGACAAAACCAAATTGTCCACAAGATCGCATGTGCTCACAACTAGCACAAATTGTTCACAAGATCGCAGTCACCCAACACATCATCATAAAATATAAACATAACCAAACAAACTAATCATATTGTATCAATTAATTGAATAGAATTTTAATACTGACCAGAGGTTTACTGTAGTATATAGCTCAAAGAGATGTACAACGGAAATCACCTTGCGAACTGCCACAATATACCTGAGTATGGAACCCAAAAATACGTCAGTAAAAAGTGAGTAGAGTAGAACAACTAGACAAGTAACAATAGTAACAAAAGTACAGGAAGAGGGGCACAATGCTAAAAGTTCGTCCGTTATAATTAATTTCCTATCTAGTTCCATTTATGTAATTTTCCCATATTATTATAGTTCTCAATCTGTCCATTGATGTCTCAGGCACGGGATGATCTTGTGTAACTTCCTGTAGCGCAAGATTGGTATAAGCCACCCTCCTGGCTGGGAGGACTGCTTATACCCATCAAGTCGCCACACTCCATCACCCTGGGGTCATTATGGAAAGGGGTGGTGGCTATTTTGTGTAGCGTGAACACATACAAGCTCTGTGTACGTGGAACCACAGACAGATAATGACCCACCCACTGGCCGAGAAGAACCACTCCAAAGCTCGAGCCCTACATCCGACTATCCCAGTTGGCCACTAAGCCAAACTAAAGAGTTGTTGGGAGGCCAGTAACTCCTTAAACCTGCCCCTGAAATCGGTTTGAAAGACCAAAGCTATAGCCAAAATTTGGTGAGTAGTGGGGCTAAAACAAGTTATCTAATCCTTGTAATTCCCGACATATCTGTCGTATTGATTACATAACCAATTCCAGATAACTGTATCTCTCATTTTCGTCAAATCAGAATATCCTTAGTAATTTTATATTACTAATTCCAGGATTAACAATCATCCTCATTATCTTCCAACTTATTCATTTACAAGTAGTTTTCAGTTCATGACAATGGTCCCATATTATGTGTCTATTAAAGAACACTACGGAACTTATTTCATATATGCAATAACAAGGTACATGTAATTATTAATCCTTAATTCTTTTCACAATATTTTAATTAACGTGCCCAAAAATCAGGGAAAAACAATAGAGGATACCAAACTCAACAAAAGGGAGAATTACACGCCACCCAAGGTGGTAGACACGAAAAAATGCAAAACCACCTCCATAGATACCCAAAAATCGGATGGAATTAAGAGAAGGGTAGATGATGTAAGCATGTTTATATTACATAAAATGTCTATTTATGCATGTTCTTAAGCATAGAATTACATTACATACTATAAATATTGCATAGCATGTATCATCTTGCATTTAGATTAGTTGGAATAAAATGGAGGTTAATTATCTCCTTTTATGTTCAGGGACAGGGTGACTTTTTATCGGGGCCTCGGATTGAAGATCCAACCATACGGATTTGATCAGGGCGACGATTGGAGTTTAACGACTCCAAGATCGCCCTAATTGGATATCCATAGCATCAGATAGAGACCGAGGAATCCTAGAAGATCAAGGGCTAGGATGGTGTGAATCCATACTTTGTCCCGCTCGTCCTCTAAGAGATCATCGAGGAGGATAACTTCTCTCTCCCATTCCTCTTTTTGGCTTTCTAGAGTAGAATTTTCCTGCTTTCTAGTGTAATAGATTTCCTGCTTTCTAGTGTAATTTTTCTCTGGTTTAATTGTATAAACATTTTGAAATATTAAGTGCATGTTTTCTTTCTCTCTCTCTCTTGTTTATTCTGATTGTTTATATTGATTCATTATAATTACGTTGCTTTTCTTTTCAACAAAAACCCTAGAAAATATAATTGCGAATATAGATCGACGTAGCCTCCCTGAGTTCGACTCGGGATTTCTATTCCGGTATATGTTTTATTTGTTGAACAAGAGTTCTTCGCTTTCAAACTACAACGATAGGTTTTTCAAAATCAAATACGATAGCGTAGTAACCCGCAGCTTCAAAATTTTGGCGCCGTTGTTGAGGAGGCAACGATTTCCGATCTCCTTTTCGCATTTCACGCACCTTATTGTCTTCTAACTTACTTTCTTTTGTGTCTATTGTTTTGCAGAGACCTCCATTAGGGAATCGTCAAGCTGTAGATTGAAGTAAGGTGCAGTTGAAGACAACTGTAAGTGCTCCCCATTCTTTCTCCCTCCATAGATTTCATTTGTCACATTAAATCCAAATTCCAATTAACCTAGGTGTTTGCATAAATCCTGGGATTAGTTTGGTTGTTTGGATTCTCACTCACACTCATTCCACCCTCTTTTATAAAAAAAAAAAGATAAAAAGATAATCTTGTGGGATAATTTTCAACAGACACACAACATACACCCATATTCAAGGCACTTAACCTACTTGATTTGTTTCTACTCAACCAGGTTCTGATCTGTGGAACTGGTACACACAAAGCAACACATAAAAGAGTAGAAATCATTCTAGGTTAACCATCTTTGTGTGCCTAACCTAGTGGTGCATTTGTGGCCAGTTGTTTGAGCACACCACTTAATCTAAAATCAACTCATCAAGTAGCTTCTCCTTAGAGTTTTCAATCTAGGTCTATTCCAAGCACTCCACTTTATTTCTGGTTTTAAAGGTAAGCAATCTTCACCCATGTTTGAAAACCTGGTTTGCCTCAAAACTTGATTGAAATCAACCTAATTTTAAACCCTAAAAGCTACTTAAGCAAGATTTGAACATTAAAATCCACACATCACAAATAATCTTGCTTGAAAACCTTGGTTGTGCATGCACTTACACAATTTTCAATCAATCATTAAGGGCACAACCCATTTTAAGAGCCCATCACATTCTATAAGCACTACAATCCCAAGCCTTAATAAAATCGAGTAGACATTGGCCTTAAGGACTGATTCGCTCTTCGGGACCTAATCTGAGCTTGTCTTTGATTAACCTACTTGTATTGATTAATCTGATGTCTAGCTAGGGGAGTAGCGTCAAATGACCGCGGTTGGGGGGTACACTAGGAACCGGAGGCAAAAGTTGAAGGAAGAACCTTCTCCCCAGTCCCTCCTTCTAACTGGTTGGATTGAGCAGACACAAGTAGAGTAAATCATTTACAATCTTAAGGCGAGTTTTGGGAGTTTGTAGATCCTTACGCTACCCCACTTAAGGACAGGCTTGTTTTGTTGTGCTACAGGGTCCTTATCCCCAGTCCTTCCGACCTTCTCCTAGTTTATGCTGGGAAGACGGTCATTGAATCCCCGATTGGAAGGACCACTAGAGTATTCTAGGAGGCGCAAATTGGATTTTGGTTAAATTGATCCCATGGTCGACTAACAGCCTCAGGATCCACAGGAGGAATTCTAAAGGTAGCTGGAACAAATGCAGAGAATGCAGGAATGGTTCCAGAGAATGCAGGGCGCTCAGCCCTTGAAGGATTTTTATGATCCTTTAAATTTTGGGGAACGTCCCGGCATCCAGATTCCGGCTGGCGACATAGAAATCAAGCCCCAGGTGTTAAGCTTGATCAAACATTACCATGGGCTTGGCTCCAAAGACCCATTTCAACACTTGGAGGACTTGACCACTCTGGTCCAGACCACCAAGGCATGAAACGTGAACGAGGAGCAAATGATCATGAGGCTCTTCCCCCACTCTCTTAGGGATAAGGCTACTCATTGGTATAGGACAATAGGAAGACCAATTGCAACTTGGAATGAGTTGAAATCAGCCTTTCTGAAGAAATTCTTTCCAGTCGGACGTACTAATGCCTTGAGACGGACAATCACTACCTTTACCCAGTGGCCGGGGAAGCAGTTTCATGTGGCCTTGGAGCGATTCCAGGACCTATTGCGAAGGTGTCTACACCACGAGGTGCCGAAATGGCAACTCGTGCAGATCTTCTATCATGGGTTGACTGAGCAACTCAGAAATCATGTGGATGCTTCTTGCGGAGGCAATTTCCTCAACAAAGACGCAGATAGTGCACATGATTTGTTTGAGGAAATGAGCGAGAATTCAATCAATCATGCCTCCATGGATACTTTTAACCAGTCTCAGTAGCCTAGATCAAATGTCAATGAAGTCCATGACTCTCATTCATTTGATATGGAATTGATTTGTAACAAACTTGACAAGGTGGACTTGGTAGCTAAGAGAATGAAAGAGTGGATGGCTGGAAATTCTATGAACAACTCTCAAACCACTCAATCCCAAAATTCAAGATTCCATTCTTCACGAGCTCCTTCTGGACGGGAGTTCGTGAATCAACTCGATGCGGCTCAACCTGTGAGTCAGCATTTTTTGGAACCCTGCAAGTTCCAAACTGGGGCCTTTGATCCCAGTCTTTTTTATCCTTCCCTTTCTTTCTCTCCATGCTCACCCTACAAGGATGTCTGTGCTGTACAGGAGAATGTTAGATCCAACCCCTACTCTAATGCTTATAATCCAGGTTGGAGAAACCACCCTAACTTCTCCTGGAAAAACCTAGGGCAACATACCCAATTCCGACCCAGCAACTATGCTCCGCAAGGGTCAGGGTCATGTGTATACTCAGTTGCCCCCAAATCAGGTCAATCAGCTAGCTTGGAATGCCCATCAACCCGTAGGGCAGGCTGATTTGAACCAGGAAATGGTAGAGATGCAAGGATCCATGCTCCACCTCATGTAGCAAATGAAAACCTCACTGGACAACTTGCAGACTAGGCTCATTGGTAACTCTCATTAACCCGGATCTCTACCATCCCAACCCCTACCCAACCAGCGAAATATTCTGAATCTTGGCAACTAAGCCCATGGGTATGGAAATCAAAGGGACCCACACGCACATGCTTAGGTGGTTGAGCAGGGTCCTTCCTCTTCTTCTGCACATCAACAATTCTTGGCTAATGAAACCCCTCTAATCTTTCCTAACCCTCCCCAAGATCCAAACTCTTATGCATCTGCAAATTCTGTTACCTTGAAGAGTGGTAAACAAACTCAGGATCCACAACCACACTGTTCTAATTTACCGAATCCTGAGGAACCTGAGGAGAGGATAATTCTAGAGAAGAAATCAAGGCTCAAGAACCTGATTCCAATGATCTGACTCATTTTCCTTTTCCTGAAGCTTTAATCAAATCAAAAAAGAAGTCTGTTGATAGCAATGAGGAGCTTCTGAATATCTTTAAGAATGTTGAGATCAATATCCCGCTCCTCGATGCTATCAAGCATATACCGGCTTACGCGAGATTTTTAAAGGATTTATGTACACAAAAGCGTAAGTTGAGAGAATTTGTTCCAAGGAAAGTGGTACTCTCTGAGCAGGCTAGCTCTATTATCTTGTACCACCTCCCTCAGAAAAAGAGAGATCCAGGTGCTCCATTGATTTCTTGTGTCATCGGAGATTACACATTTGATAAAGCACTTCTAGATCTGGGTGCATCCATCAACCTAATTCCGACTTCTCTTTACGAGAAGTTTGGATTAGGTGAACTCTGGCCGACTTCAATAACACTACAGTTAGCGGACTGTTCGGTCATAAATCCGCAAGGCGTTATTGAAGATGTTATACTTAAGGTCAAGGATTTCTATTTTCCTGTAGATTTCCTTGTCCTTGACATGGATGTATCGGAAAATTTGAGGAACATGCCCATCATTCTGGGGCATCCGTTCCTGGTTACCGCTAAGGTCAACATTAACTGTGAAAGTGGTAGCATGGAAATCGCCTTTGGGGATCAATGAGTGAAATTGGATATTTTTAAGGCGATTAATAAATTTGAGGATTGTGGATTTATTGAGGCACTTGAGGAGGATAATGTAAACATTGAAACTTGTTTGATGGTTTCTTCAATTGAAAGTTTCTCCCTTGATGATGAATTGTACCCGCAACCCTCTTTGGCAAACCTGCCATCTTCTGAAGAGGTTATTGATTTTATTCACTCACAACCTCTTCCTCTTGTTGAGTCTTCATCATCTTCCTTACCGTCAATCATCAACCAGCCCCAGCTTGAACTGAAACCATGGCCTGAGAATTTGAGATATCAATTTTTAGGACCTCAGAAGATGCTCCCTATGATTATCAGTGCTAAATTAACAAAGGAGCAAGAGATTAAATTGATCAAGGTTTTGAAGGAACATAATGAAGCAATTGGTTCGACCATTCATGACCTTAGGGGGATCGAGCCATCTTACTGCAATCATAGAATATTCTTGGAAGATGGATCTTGCCCTTCTTGCCAGATGTAGAGGAGATTAAATCCAAATATGCGAGAAGTGGTAAAAAAGGAAATCATTAAGTGGCTCAATGTAGGAATTATTTATCCAATCTATGATAGTCCCTGGGTATGTCCCGTGCAGATTTTTCCCAAGAAAGCTGGGATTACCGTTGTGACTAACGAGAGAGGAGAATCTGTCACAACTCGTTCAGCTTTCTCTTGGAGGGTTTGTATTGATTATAGGAGGCTGAACACAGCCACGAAAAAGGATCATTTTCCCTTGCCTTTTATTAATCAAATCTTGGAAAGACTAGCCGAGCAGAAGTACTTCTGTTTTCTTGATGGCTACTCGGGATATAACCAAGTTCCTATCCATCCCGAGGATCAGGAAAAAATTACTTTCACCTGTCCCTATGGAACCTTTGCTTTCCGTAGGATGCCTTTTGGTTTATGCAATGCACCTGCGACTTTTCAAAGGTGTATGTTAGCCATATTTTCTGACATGATGGGAGAGTTTATGGAAGTCTTCATGGACGATTTCTCTATTTTTGGAGAATTGTTTGACTCTTGTTTGGCTAATCTGGAAATGATTCTTAAGCGATGTATCAAAACACGATTGGTCCTTAGCTGGGAAAAGAGTCATTTCATGACACAAGAAGGCATCGTCTTAGGTCATGTAATCTCTGAATGGGGAATTGAAGTGGATAAAGCTAAGGTTGATGCTATCGCTAAACTTCCTCCTCCCACATCTGTTAAACAAATCCGATCATTTCTTGGTCATGTGGGATTCTATAGAAGATTCATTAAGGATTTCTTGACGGTTGCTCGTCCCTTGAGTAATCTTCTCGCCAAAGAAACGCCATTTGTTTTCGATGAATCATGCCGTAAGGCATTTGATTTCCTGAAAATGGTAGTCACTTGTGCTCCAGTGTTGTAACCACCGATTTGGATAGCCCCTTTTGAGATCATGACCAACGCTTCTGATTACGTGGTCGGGGCTGTTTTGGGTCAAAAAATAGATAGGAAGCCCTCTGAAACTCTAGATGAAGCCCAGAGGAATTACACTATTACTGAAAAGGAATTACTAGCCGTAGTATTTGCATTGGAAAAATTCAGGGCTTATCTCTTAGGGTCTCATGTCATCATCTATATCGACCACTCGGCCTTGAGACATCTCTTGGTCAAAAAGGATTCCAAACCTCGACTTATTTGTTGGATTCTTCTGCTTCAAGAATTTGATCTTGAAATTAAGGATAAAACTGGGGTACAAAATGTGGTGGCGGATCATTTGTCGAGACTCCTAAGTGATTCTTCTCGTCCGGACATCCCGATTGCTGACACTTTTCCGGACGAAGCTATCCTTGTAGTTTCATGTGTCCAAACCCCGTGGTTTGCTGACATTGTTAACTATTTGGCCATTGGTCAAATCCCCCAGGATTGGACCAAACAACAATAGGATAGACTTAAATCTGAGGTGAAATACTACTTCTGGGAGGACCTTGAACTGTACCGCATTGGCTTTGATCAGATTATTCGCCGATGTGTTCCGGAGAATAAATTCAACAGTATACTCGAGTTTTGCCATGCATCTGCGTGTGGTGGACATTTCTTCGGGAAAAAGACAGCTGCAAAAATTTTGCAATCTGGCTTCTATTGGCCGTATTTATTTATGGATGCCTAGGTTTTCTCAAGGTCATGTTCTCGATGTTAGGTACTCGGGAGAGTAACTAAGAGAGATATGATGCCCCTAAACCCAATTCTTCCTGTCGAAATCTTTGATGTTTGGGGCATCGATTTCGTGGGACCCTTTTTTCCTTCATTTGGACATTAGTACATTCTTGTTGCTATTGATTATGTGTCCAAATGGATTGAGGCGATTCCCACCCGAACCAATGACCACAAGGTGGTCATCGATTTTGTCAAGAAAAATATCTTTAGCAGGTTCGGGATTCCGAGGGCCATCATTAGTGACGGTGGCACTCATTTACTAATTCCCAATTCCAGAATTTGTTGGCTAAATACGGGGTTAATCATCGAATCTCCACACCTTACCATCCCTAAACGAATGGATGGGCCGAGATCTCCAATCGGGAGATCAAGAATATTCTGCAGAAAATGGTTAGGCCTGATCGGAAGGACTGGACTCAAAAGCTTGAGGACGCTCTTTGGGCCTACCGTACGGCATATAAAATGCCCATCGGCATGTCTCCATTTCGTTTGGTGTTTGGAAAGGCATGTCATCTACCCGTAGAGATTGAACATAGGGCATTCTAGGCAATCAAGTAATGCAATTTAGATCTAAATTTAGCTGGGAAGACCAAGAAACTCCAACTATCTGAGTTGGAAGAGCTTAGAAATGATGCATATGAGAATGCCAAGATCTACAATGCTCGGACCAAAGCTCTACATGATCAATTGATTTCCCGCAAGGGCTTTGAGCCGAACCAGAAGGTCTGGTTATTCGATTTTCGACTTAAGCTCTTTCCTGGCAAACTTAGATCTAAATGGAATGACCCATTCATTATTGACCAGATTTTTCCAAATGAAGCCATTCAGATCTCTGACCCAAAGACGGGTAACACATTTAAAGTCAACGGTCAACGTCTGGAGCCTGTTATTGACCGTACTCTTCCAGAACCCATCTCAGACACGGTTGCTCTAGCCATATTGTGACTTCTTTGGTTGGACTTTGCATAGCTAATGGCATTAAACTCAGCAGTTGTACATATGACACAAAGCTGACCCAAGCTTCATATTCAGGTGATATCTTTCATACTCTACCCTTTCTTTCATGTCTCTTTCTCAATGTGGACATTACATCAGCTAGGCATGGGGGGGTGGATTCATTTTTGAATCATTTTGTCAGCTTTGTGAAATTCTTGTAAATTGTATTTCTCTTCTTATATATACATAAAAAAAAATTGAATTGAATTAGGAAGGAATATTTAGACATTAGGACTTTTGAATTTTAGGAAATATTACATTAGGATCTGAACACAAAAAACCTTCTGGTCTTTGGACTTAATCAGCCCGTGTATCCACTAAAATGTGGATTTATTTTTTCGAGTCCTCGCCATCTTAATTCTATTGTAATTTGATTAAATAAGTTTAGGTGATAAGTACACGAGTTATTAGCCCACCCTCTGATTTGAGGGAACTTTGAGTCTAAAACATCTACACACTATCTTCTCACTGACTTGTTGATCGGCGATTTTAACGAAAATTGGGTAGCTAATGAACCTTCTAGGGTGATATGGATGGCAAGTTATCGTGGGTAACAACCCATAGGTAGGTTGTCCAGAGCCCAATCACTGGACCATTCTCTTCCTACTGCCTCTAAGTAAATCTTAGACTAGGGAAGCTACCTATTTAAAAAAAAGAAAAAGAAAGTCAAAAAAGAAAAGAAAAAGAAAAGGAGAAAAGAAAATAAAAGAAATAAGCCACACTTCGCCGCACGAGTATGGCTAGCAAGTTATCGGTGGTAACAGCTCATCGACCGGTTGTCCAGAACCCAGCTCAAGAAATGCACTTAAAATTCCCAAAACACTTAGGAAGAAGCGGAGAAATAGAATAAACCGGGGAGATATACACTGGATTCACTCTTGTGTTGACCCCATGAAAATAAAAGTAGGGAGAAAGCTACCGGTTGTAAAGATACACCTTTAGGCAGAACTCTCTTTTTAAGGTCACCTAGAGGTGTAGAAACCCAAAGTCCGTTCTAATTAACGATCAACAAACCTATCACATTCCCAATAAGATGCTTAGAACTTAGGGTTCTCATCAAATCTTGGGTAGGTTGAATGGCTGTAGAAAGCCACTCTTTAAGCCTAAACTCAAAAATCCAAAAAAAATGAAAAAGAAAAAAAAGAGAAAAGAAAATTTTCTTTGAGTAAGGCGAGGGCTTGAGGCGGTCTGCATTTTGGCAAATACCCGGACACTGTTGTGTCTTTGAAAGTTCAGATCCTAAGTAAACATTTTCTTAATGATTGAAAATAACTTATGCCTAAATAATCCAACCTAATTTTTTTTATAAATAGCATATAGTTTTTGCTAGGGACTAGCAAAAGATAGGCATGGGGGTGTGATGTAAACATGTTTATATTACATAAAATGTCTATTTATGCATGTTCTTAAGCATAGAATTGCATTACATACTATAAATATTGCATAGCAAGCATCATCTTGCATTTAGTTTAGTTGGAATAAAATGGGGGTTAATTGTCTCCTTTTATGTTCAGGGATAGGGTGACTTTTTATCAGGGCCTCGGATCGAAGATCCAACCATACGGATTTGATCAGGGTGACGATTGGAGTTCAACTACTCCCAGATCGTCCTAATCGGATATCCGTAGCATCAAATAGAGACCGAGCAACCCTAGAAGATCAAGGGCCAAGATGGTGTGAATCTGCACTTCAGACGACAAATTTAACCACACGGATGGATTTAGATCGATGATCACAGCCTAACGGCATGAAAATCGACTCAATCCGACACTCGTGGCAACATCTACATCATCCAGAAGATGGACGGCTAAGATGGCTCCACGTAGTGCCATCTCAGCCGCCCAACCGGCCGCCCTCAACCTCTAAAGCTTCTAGTGCCCATGCATCTTCGCCGTTGGATCAAGATCCAACGGCTGAGAATGGATCCCAACTGGCGCTCTCATTCTCTGAAGCATCAACTGAAGAAGCAGCCTTGACCGTTGGATCTCAATCCAACGGTCCTAATTGTGCGCTCAGAAGAAGCACTGCTCGCCCATACATGCGCGCAGCGCAGTGGATAAAGCGCTCGCTCGCGATTGGGCGTGGGTTTGAGCTGTGAGGAGCAGAAGATGAGGAGCAGGTGAGCGGGCGCGCTTGACCGCCCGATGAGGATCAGACGGCTATGCGCGCTCAATCCAGACCATGTGCTATCGCACGCCTGGGCATAACGTGGGATTACATGCGCTAAGCACGCGTTGAGGCATTGCGGTTATGAATCTTAAGCCGTTCGATCTTACGATCGGACGACTGAAGATTGATGAACGTGGGCAGCGTGGGAGATGAGCGGGCAGCAGGCGCGACACACGTCGCGCACGACCTGGGCTTTAGTGACGCTTATTTCCATCACTAAAGGCCCCTTATTTAATATTTTGAAATTATAAAGACCAAATTGCCCTCACTCCTTGCAACTATAAAAGGAGACCCCCTCCATACGAAATTCTCATCCCTTCCTTCTCTTCTCTCCCTCTCCAAAGCTCAAGAGAAGCTTGTCCCACACCTGGGATGCTCTTCGAGAGATAAAGTCAAATTTTTTGCCCCCATTTCAGAAGCGGATCCCATGACGACGACGATGTGCTGTTTCGTTCCCGTTCCTCCTACCTCGACCTCCTTCTTCCCACTCCGTCCTCCATCTTTTAGGCGTCGTCTCGTCCCGCTCGTCCTCCAAGTGTTCGTTGAGGAGGATAACTTCTCACTCCCATTCCTCTTTTCAGCTTTCTTGAGTAGAATTTTCCTGCTTTCTAGTGTAATAGATTTCCCGCTTTCTAGTGTTATTTTTCTCTGGTTTAATTGTATAAACATTTTGAAATATTAAGTACATGTTTCCTCTCTCTCTCTCTCGTTTATTCTGATTGTTTATATTGCTTCATTGTAATTACGTCGCTTCGCTTTTCAACAAAAACCTTAAAAAATATAATTGCGAATATAGATCGACGTAGCCTCCCTAAGTTCGACCTGAGATTTCTTTTCCGGTATAAATTTTATTTGTTGAACATGAGTTCTTCGCTTTCAAACTAGAACGACAGGTTTTTCAAAACCAAATACGATAGCGTAAATGATCATTTCATACCTCAATTCAGTTAATTAAGTTAATTTTGCTTAATTAAGAGTAGAAGAAAAGTCACTTAGGTTAACTCGAAGCTGTGTTGATTAGTAGTATAGGGTCGAATTAACCTAACATTTTAGAAAATTTTTACTGGTTTAGTCCAGGTCGTTCGCTGGGAAGTATAATTCATTCTAAATTCACTAGTTATCTTTTTATGTTTTTTATAAGTATAGGAGGTATATCTAAGTTAATAATTGAAGCATGAATTTTGCCAAAAAATTGATTTAAATGAAATAATATGCAAAATCCCATATAATCTCTCATTTTCAACATTTAAGAACATGTAAATTCTCTATTTATTTCAAATGATTTAAGGCAAAGAAGAGTTTATTTAATCAATATATGCCTTAATACAACAATTAATAGCAAAAAGAAATTAAAATACAATAAGAAAATTAACTTCTTTTCCTCATTCTTCATCCTTTCTTCTTCCTCTTCTTTCTTTCTTTCTCTATTTTCCTTTTCTATTTTTTAGTTATTCTTTATTTTTTCTCTCTTATTTCTTTCTTATTCTCTCGAGCTTTCTTTCTTTTCTTAAGCTTTTCTTTAGTCTTCTATTCTGCCTTCTTCTTCTCCCCTAGTCTTTTCCTCAAGCTTCTTCCTTAATGCCTTCACACCTGTTAACCTTCCTTCTGCCTTATCTTTCTTTCCTTAGCGAGTTCTTCCTCTTCCTCCTTAGCCTTCTTTCTTCAACCCTTACTCTTCTTTGATACTTAGCCATTAGAGCCTTCAGCACTTAACTCTTCTTCCTTTCTTAACCTTCTACTGAACTGGGTTAATTTGCTCTTCAACCAAAAATTTGTTTGAGATTTGCGGTGAGGTCCTTTCGAGGATACACAGCACCTTGAGATCAGGGTAGGACCAGATCCTACTCGGTCCTCGCCTAATTTCATTAGGGTTTATTTTTGATTTTTCTTTTTCTTGAGCCAAACCGACCCTCTCTCGAGCTGAACCGGCTCAACGCCTCCCAGGCCTCGCCCTCCCAGGGTCAATCTCATACATACGCCCACTCGGGCGCACACCCGCAGGCGCACTCGCCTGCACACACACACGCATGCTCAAAGGTCAGATGGTTTCTTTTCACGCTGAGCGCTGACAACTGAATCGGCTATAACAAAAATTACTTTTATACTAAGGCGGGCGCTCAAGGACTTCCAATGTGGGACTAATGTTCCCCCTTCCAGACCCAACTTCAAATGAAGATTTCTCCCTACTCAGAGCTCCAAATCAAGCGAAATAAAGCTTGATGGAGAGCTCTAAGGTATCTCTATAGGATTCCAAGGTCAATTTGAGGTTTAGAGGATGATTTCCTCTCTGATTTGAAAAGCGAAGTTTGGGGGTTTCTACAGGTTAAATATGTCTGGAAAGTGAAATTAGATCTATTGTGTCTATAGGATGGTCTTTTAGTTTATATAAGGGTCTGAATAGATCCTTCAGATGATTCCACAGCTGTTTGTGTAGGTTTAAAGCTCTCAAGAGCTTCAAGTAACACAGGGAAGCTTCGACACTTCTCTAAAAGCTCAGAGAACAAAATTCCTAACTCTAAATTGCACAACAGACAGCTTAGGACTTTACTAATCAATTTAAATAGATTCTAAGGAGTAAAACTAACTAAACTAGGCAGGATTCAACTTCAAATTTCATCAGAAACTTACTGTCATCAGTTTGGGTTCAAAAACAACCCAAACTAATAGGTTGTTAATTCCATCAGATAAATAAATCTGAGCTCACTTTAACTTCTCCAAATCGTTCAATAAGATTTCAGAAATAATTCTAACTCATCAATTTATCAAATTGAGCTCAGAATCAAAATCTCAACTTCAGGTTTGACTATAAGGCTTAGGATTTGACTTTCTGATTTGAGCCTCTTTACAAGAAATTAAAGCCTAGATTAACATCTTCTCAACCCCAGGAACTCTCTCAGACCTCTAATCAGATGATTTAACCTAAGATGCTAGGGTTCTAGGCTCATCGCCTGAGCTCCAAATGTGGTCTGTTCGACAGAAGGATCGGAAGATTGCTGCACTAATCTGAAGACATAGATAGCTTTAGTGCACTGCACTGAAGCTTCTAGACCTGTCAAATGTGGTTCTTAAGCTTCTGTACAGGCTTCTCCAACTCCACCGGAGTTGGGGAAGACAAATCATTAATCTAAGCTCCAGGTGATAAAATCCCAAATAAACAACCTCAAACAAATCAGAAATTAAGTCATTCTGGAGCTTCCTACCATCTTCTATAGGCTGAAGATTGAATTTCACTCACTGGAGCTCCGGTGAGTCCAGAAAAAGATGAAAAAAGTGTTCAGAATGAAGAATTACACCATTTTTGATTTGAAAAGGTTCCTGAGGTTGCAAGGAACCTCAGGAACTCATTAAATTCCTTAATTGATAATTAGAATTAAGAATTAGCAGTGAATTCAGTTTGAATGGATTTTTAGTGGGTTGAAGCACAGGGCTTGTTCTCCTACTCAGAAAAATGGTTGAGACAAGTCTAAAGAGAATTGCGATGATAAATATATAGATAATTTAAAGTTTTAACTGCTCCTGAGCTGCCATGGACAACGAGCTCAGGAGCTTAATTGGATTTAGGCGTTTACATTATAGGTGTTAATTATACAAATTAAAGCGATAATTAGGATCCTTAGATTGTGAATAGGTGGTGGAGGACCCTATGAAAGTGGATCTAAGCTCAGATACTATCGCCATGGACAGCGACAGTGTTTGTTGAAGGTGAAGGTGAATTAGGCGAACAGTTATTAAATTTGTGTTTTAATGAATCAGAAGTGGTCGTGAGGGTTAAAGGAAGGTGAACAATGGATTTAAAAGACAAGATAAGAGCTCCAACAAGCTAAAGGAGATCACCGGAGTCGAAGGAGATGAAGTCTGAAATCTGAATTTAAGCTAAGCTAACTAACTAATTAACTACCTAAACTACTACTCCTACTCCTACATACTATTACCTGGACGAAGGAGTCAGAGGAATTCCGCCGATGGCTCATAGCGAAAGATGAAATTAGAGGGTATAAGAAGAATCTCCAGTGGGCGGATGTGAGATGAAGCAGAGGAGCTCCTTGGTCAGTGCCTGTGTCCAGAGACACGGCAGACCTTGGCAGAGATTCTCAGCTAATCAGGATGGATGGAGGAAGTCGAAAAATGAAATGGGCGTTCGTTGGAGTTGCGGAGAGAATAGCCTATCAGGTTGGCTGCAGTGAAGAAGAGGGAAGGGAGCCAACTTGAGAGAAATCGAGGGGGTGAGGGGGTATTTATAGTGAATGGCGACGAAGAAGGTGGCGAGGTTTGGACGAAGAAGAAGCTTAGGGAGCTTAACCTTCGGCATTGTCTCCGATGACGGTGAGGTTAACTCCCACCAAGAATTAGGATTTCAGAGTAATCTACACCAATGGATGAAGATGGGGTGATGAGTGCAAACTTCAGGAGCTTGGAAAAAGAAGAATGATGTCAGTAGGGCGGTGATCGCGCAGTGGAGTCACTCTCCATCGTCAGCCGTTCAATCGGCTGAAAGAAGAAGACGACAGGGACCGATGTGTAGTAAAACTTAAGGACCTACATGAAAATTAAGGACCCGATTGCAATGATTAGTAAGGATCTAAATGTAAACCCAGGTTTTAAAGGTTTATTTTAACTTAGATCTTTTTCAACTTTTTATATATGTCAATAAATAAGGTAACTATTATGTTTAGACCTTGAATTTACATTTTTGACCTTTTTAGGTTAATTTATTAGATTAAGTAAAGTTACTTAAGTTATTATATACTTATGTATACATTATGTTTTAAGTTACTTAACTTATTAATTAAGGGAATGGCTAATAAAATTTCGAGTCCAATTATTAATTAGAATATTAATTGAATAATAAAATATCATTTTTAACTTATTTTAAGGTCCTTTACTAAATATCCCTTATTTTATAATTAACCCTTATATATTCATACCCTTAGCTAATTAACTAGGAAGACTAGTTAATTAGGGGTAATTAGAGATCATGATGAGTCTCTCATTAGTAACCCGTAGCTTCAACAGTAGACAACTTTACCTAGCATCACTGGAGGGTCACGATGACTCTGAACAATGTGCATAGAACCTGGGGATAGTCTCCACACCCACTTCAAAATCCGTGCTTGCACTGAGGCAAGACCTGATTCATACGAACCAAAAATAGGGTCGGAAACACCTTATCACATTTCTAATTTTTTTTACCAAAGAAAGAATACTCAAAAATGAAAATAAATTAAACCAATGCATAGTACACGTCGATACGATTCCAATGGTACCTTATTTATCAAATTTCAAGGTCAGGAAGTTCTCGAACAGCTCAAAACAACACGAGGGGGTCCTAAACCAGACTAAACTGGCTGGTTCAATCGAATTGCTCACTCGCTTGCATCATGCGACACACGTCAACACTTGGTTCGCCTGTGCCTGTGCCAGCGAATTGCCGCATACCTGCTCACGGCAGTTGATCTCGACATGTGTCAGCGATTTGCGCTCCCCGCGTTGGCCTTCACGTGCTCTCGTGAGAATTCACGCGCCCGCTCACCCGCTGCCCATTGTTCTCTCGCGTATGCTGCTGCCACGGGTCGCTTACGCGTCGTACGCCACCTGCATCGCCGCAGCATTTTGCAAAATTTACGGTGGGAAGCCCACACTTTTCAAAATTATGCTTAGGTCCTCGAAAAGAATTTTTAAAATTTTTGGAAAGGCAAGTCTTAAGGCTTTCCCTCTCTTTTCCTCTCTTAATTAAGAGGTTTAGAGTTTAATGATGACCCAAGGACCCAAAGGGATCCTTATATAGGCCCACGGTTTGTTGGGATTGGATATAGTGGGTGAAATACCCAAAATATTCCCAGAGTTGGGTTCACCTTACATATAGGTCCTTGTTGACTTATTTTGGCCATAACTTGAGCTATACACCTTTGATTTGTGTGAAATAAGTGCTGTCGGAAAGATTGTGACGAGAGGAATCTAATGGTGTAGTACATGGTTCCCTCTTGACAATGTTTGACTAAGGTTTGACTTGAAATACACATTTTTTTGGTAATTTAAGGTGGTGCTAACACCAACACCGAGCCACGATTGGATTTTCAAGTTCAAATTGACCTGAACCACCCTGAAATGACTCAGGACTTGGATTTTGGGTCGTTACAAATATAACAACCTTAAAGGGAGTTTCGTCTCCAAAACTCGAGCGAACGTGTAGGTACGAAGAGAGATGTGCAAGCAAGAAGTTCATAACAACCTTAAAGAGGCATTAACAACCTTAAGGAGAACAAACGAGGGTGTTATGAACTCACCGGTAAACAACTTGGGATACTCCTCCCGCACCTCAACTAGACAAGAACTTGCTATTTTCTTGATAATTACTAGAAGAATATAGAAAACTATTCCAAATGCATTTGGTTGTAAGGTAACTACAGGGTACAAGGACTAATATGAAGGGGTTAAATAGTGGTTAAGGTGTGAGGTATGCAACGCATAAGAATCCACAACAAAATCAACCACATTCAACAAACAACAAGAACTTTCATTTTCCAACTTTGACAAAGTTTGCTAGTTTAATGCAATTCATTTTAATATAGACAGCTACGAAATAAAATTATTAAAGTGAGCTCAACATCAAATACAAAGTGATTAAATCATAATTATTAACCTATACTTGCAATATATCAACTTTCCTATCCCACCCAATCACTGCCTAGCTTCTCATCAAAACAAGAACAAACTTTCAACTATTGAGAATAGGAAACAAAGAACTAAAGCAGACTCAGGGACTTCGAAAAGCTTGTCAATCATCGGGAATATAAGAGTTATAATCATATCATATGTTATGCTATACAGAAGTTAAGAAACCCTTTCTTTCATCATGGGAGGAAAATGCAAATAATAATAGCAGGATACAAGTGTAAATTAGACCTTTTTTTTTCCATAGAGAATTTACTTATTTACTTCAACATGATGCATTTACATTATGATTTATCACATCCTACCTTGGACTCAGAAAATCACTAATTAGCTTAAAATTTTATGCATGGTTTATCACAAATTAATTGCATGTATGGTTTTCCTTAAGAGTAAATTGAGCTGTGGCTCTACAAGGGAAGGCATATCGACCTAAGTTTCACCTCATTCAAAAATTTTCATACAACAGTCAACAATACACTCTTAATGACATCATGGACGATAGGATGAACAAATCATTTGTTGCTAACGGTTGTACCACAATTTAGGTGATTATAGATGAATTTTACGTCATTTATCCTCCATGGAGTACAATAAACGATGAATCTAGGGATGCTACGTTTGTTCAAATGAAACAATTTTTCATATAAGAACATATTATTCAAATGTCAAATGATAATATAAGAGTAGGCATCCATTATCAATTTCCTCAATAGAGGTCTCAATACTTTTATCAGGAATCGAAAATAATCACCAATAATTTGTTTTAGGATTTTCAAGAAATTTGACGTTACTACCTTTTGTAATAAGCTGATCCCACAACCACAAGGATTTCACTAATGTTTTCCTAGAATTTCCTTTAAGTCTACACAAAACATACGAGTAGTGAATGAGAAACTTGCAAGAAGTCAACAAGCTGTCAAAAGTACTATACAAATGAATCACAAGTTTGTACAAACAAGCAGGAATCTACAGAGAATTCATTATCTACTAATGGTAATCTTATCAATTTTTAATAATTAAAGGATCAAGTCAAAGAAGAATTTGTGATCCCTTACAACCTATGCTGTTAACAACTGAAAAATGTTTTGAATCGGTATGCCCATAGATGTAATGACGAAGAGGTAATTTATAACCGATGTTAAGGCAAAATCAGTTACATACGGTATACAATTCTTGAATGATTCAAATTAATAGGTATTACTTAATAACATAAGATGTCTTCAATTCAATGTAGAAATTACAAGGTGCAAAACACAATCTCTTAAAATTTTAGATTCGTGCAGTGAAAATGATCTTGAACTCTAAACTTGGAAAACATAAAGCGTCAAGGGAGGTAAAAATTTTCAACACTTTCAAAGGTAAAACTTAGGTTTCCAAAGAAATAAAAAAAACATTTATAGTTGGTGAGTAAAATGTAAGCTCTATATTCTAAGCAACAATATGCTCTAATTCTAGGAAGAATCATGAAAATATCATTTTCTAGGCTAATTAGAGTCTCATTCGGTCATTCAATTCAATTATCCATTCCATCGTATCCACATATTCCTTTATCACCATAATAACTGTTAATTGACAATTTCAGGTATAAATCGATTTCGTAATTCATCCTTTGATGCGATTGATAAAGGGAGTTATCATATTATTCCCTTAAGCTAGTAAAAGAAGTAATGTATATATCTTTTCGATTCATCAAATTTACACATTTATTTCTTTTACAACATTCTAAATCTATTGGTTCAGTTTTAACATCACTTCACAAATGGAATACGAATTATTAGTTCATCAATATCTTGAATATATACGCTGTTGTTTATTTGAAATACCTTTGACAATGCCATTTGTAACAATAAGCTACTACATAATAATGTTCCTTATTTATCAAATGTAGGTCTATCATAAATAATATGGTAGGAACACATCAAGATTTGGAATTAGAGCAATATAAGCAGAAAATATACATTTATTCTATCATCATAAACTATGTATACAAAACATGTGTGTTAGTATAATAAATCTTCTTTTCATTATACAGGAGGGACAAATGTATTATTTGTACTTTTATACTCATTTATAACAAGTACAATCAATTATGCCAGAAATCATTCAATTGTATTCGATTAATAATAAGATTACAATGCAGGAACAATCATCAATTAATTTTAAGCTAATCCAAATAGTAATTGACTAATTTCATTACAGTCCAGAATAATAACATAATTTCAATTCCACCTAAATAAGATGTTTTACAAAATTAGTTTCTACAAGAATCTAACATTAAGCCTTACAGATAATATCCGTTACGAACTATGTTAGAAAACAAGACAACCATCTTTCTTTAATAGTTATTAAGGTAATAATTGATCGTTTAAGAAAACACATTAATAAGGCAATGAATCGTATATCCCTGACTCATTCCCTCAAATGCTTTCAATATACACATTGGTATGTTAAGGTATGTTACGAGTCAAATTTGTTGTGAAAAAATGTTATATATATATATTACCCTCGCAAGACAGAAAGCATGTCATGCAAGAACTAGTTGAGTACCGGGACAAATAATCATGTGATTTACCCGATAGCAGAGACAACAAATATTGACTAAATATTGGTATTTACCCTAATGAAGTCATAATTAAAATTAATTGGTCTATGATGAGGTGTGACTCATCATAGGTAAAATGCCCAAGTTAAGCTAGAAACTAGGTTAAACACTACATAATTAACACATGAAATGGGTTAAGTGTAGGAAATAACAGAAATGACCTAAAACATCAAATTTGTGTTAAAAATGCAAAATTAGGTCATAAAATGAGTATTTTATTCATTAGTACAAATTGATGATATAATTGCATATTGAACACATAATTAGTTCAAAAGTATAAATCAAAAGTGAAATCAACTTCCTAAACGTTCAATTATGCTTCAATAAAAATTTGGTTGCATTTGGACATCATTAGGATCCTGCATTCATGACATTATATATAGGTCCTTCATCCTTCACATTTTCTTGCATAAAAACATCCAAGGACCTCTTTGAAAGATGTCTGGGACCTATTTGCAAGACCTCAGGGACTATGGCGCACCCATTCTTCTTACTTATGGGTCTTTTCCTAAATTCTCTACCCCTTCATCCTTAAGGGCTTTAGTTGTATTCATTGCACATCTGTTTTTGTGCTTAATTTATTGTGCATATTGATTTTAAATGAAGATTAATGTGTGAATTTCATATTTTCTTCCTGCGAATGACCTCAGACTCCAATTAGAATATGAGTTTATAAATTTAAATGTTTTGTTGTGCGATTTAGGAGTATATTACAACGAACACATATTAAAATCTCCTCCATTCACCCCACAACATTTTGGCGTTATTGTCGGGAGGCAACGCGTAATTCACCATCAGTCTTGTCTTTCTTGATTTATCTGAGCACTAACTTGCTCTATTTGCTTTGCTTGTGATTTTACGAGGTACCTCACGAAGAGATCTTCTGTGCAATCAACCACTCCTGGTGTAGGTAAAATTTCTCTTCTTCCATAAGAAGAGAAAAAGGAAACAAACAATTAGGATTCACTTACCATACTTTTCTTAGTAATTATCATTTAAAGGCAAGTTTACTGATTTGCGAACATAATTTGATATCTGATTGAAGCTGAGACGATTTGATTAGAATTCCCTATCATGATTTTTTGTACCTACTAGGGATTTGTGCATAAATTTTAAAATATCTTGGACTACTCACCTTCTTGTTTGAGTCCAAGGTGTTACATTTGAGATAAAATTGAACTTGAAATAGAACCAATTAGGGTTTCTACTCTAGGGCTTGAAAGTGTTGGTTCACAATTGTTTGAATTAAAGGAAATTGATCTTCCCACATTTGTGTGCTACCCAAACCCTTGTTTGAAAAGAGATATTTAAAGAAAACCCTAAAAGTCTAGTTCTAAATTGACTTGAATCTTAAAATCTTTAGACCTAATAACCTGAGAGTCAATTCAGGGTGATCTTTGGGTCTTGACCCATATTTCATTCTTCATCTTTTAGGGTAGGGACAATTTTAATCTTATTCAAGTTTAGAAATTGATTTTAGCAGGAGGTCAAGGATGGGGAGAAGGCGAGCGGAGGGCGATCAACGCTGGGCGGAGGGCGGCAATGGGGCGTAGCCATCCAGGGCTGGAGCAGAAGGTGAATGGAGGACGTGGAGATCGAGGGCTTGGAGGAGAAGGGAGCAGATCTGGCAGGAGAGGTTCTTTAGGTCGTCTGAAAATGCTCGAAGATGTACCTGGAGGAGAAAGAATGGAGAGGTTCTCTGCTTCAGATGCATACGAAGGGGGCATGTGGTAGCGATTTGTAAAAACCCCCTGATCTGCTTGGAATGCAGGAGTGAAGGACACAAGTGCGAGTCGTGCCCTAGGAGGATTTCTTTGCGATCACAGAGGGCAGTCTTGAATCTTGTCTGGAGGGTTAAGAATGAAACTCATTCGCCACCGCCGCCAGCATTGGGTAGGCACACAATTGAAGTTGAGATCCCATCTTCGGAAGATATCTCGACTGCAGAGATCACGCTGAGAGGTGCTGGGATTGGAGAGATCATGGCAGGTAGGCCGTCGATCGAAATGCTTCAGAACCTGGTATGTTCCTTAGATCTTCTATCTGCGGGCTGGAAGGTAGCCATGTTATCCCAGTCTCGCTTCTTGGTGTATGGTTTGGGCATGCTAGATGTGGAACGATTGAGATTTCGCTCAAGTATTTTTGAAGACTTCATTGTGATTTGGAGAATGGTCTCTCCATTTGATGGGGCTCTGTCTGAGCAGCCTCCACAAAGAGTGACCTCTAGGAGGATTCTCCTTGAGATCTCTGGTCTGCCACTGCACCTGCGGTTAAAGGGGGTTGTCTCTAAAATGTTAGAAGGTTTTGCATCAATCTGTGATGGTTCTGAAGTTTTGATCGGAGAGGGGGACATTAGGTCTCTAAAAATCGAGGTGGAAGTTACCAATGCTGTCTCAATTTCTGATTCGATCACAATTAGATGTGGGGGCACTTCTTGGCTTATTAGGCTTGCTGTTCTTAGACAGGTTTCTAGGCAGGTTGAATGTGGTCAAGATAAGTCGTCTGGGGAAGAACTGAAGCCTGGAACCAACAATGAGGCGAGAAAACAGAGTGACAGATGTGGACGCACTCCTCCTGCTGATTCTCCTGAACCCAAAAAGAGGAAGGACTGTCACTGTGCCATGGTTGAGGAAGATCAGATGGAAGATGTTGTTACAGCTGCTGATAGTAGACAAGCTATGATAGTCAAAGAGGACAGTTGTTTGGAGGTTGCTGAGACTCCAATGGCAGATTCTGAGATGAACTACAGTATGGAAGTGGGTAGGACAGGAAGGGATTTGATGCTTAAAGAGCCAGTCCAGATGCAGCTTGCTATTCTTGCTGACTTGCAGTATAGCAGTGGTTCCAATCAAAAAAGAGGTGTGGGTAGATCTCCATACATGTTGAGAAGGAGAAGGAAGGAGTCCTTGCCCCCTATTGAGGAGCAAAATATTGCTAAATCCATTATGGTTGAATATGTGGGCTGTGAGGCCAATGGGGATCTTTCTAATGAGGAATGAGAGTTCTGTCTTGGAATGTGCGTAGGCTACGCAACAAACAGAGAAGGGCTTCATTGTGTAGATATCTCTCTGAGTGGGAGATAGACTGTGCTCTTATACAAGAGACTCACTTGGAGAGGGAAAATGGTCAAGAATGGGATTGTTTTAAGCAATTGGGCCGTAGTGATATTACGGTTAAGGGTGCTACTGGTCGGTCTAGAGGATTGGCTTTTTGGTGGAGAAAATCTTCCATTTCAGTAACTGAAATTATTCGTGATAGGTTTTTAATTTCTTGTAGATGTCAATTTCCCCAAGGAGATATGGAATGGTTTATATCCTGCATATATGGTCCTTGTGTGGCAGCAGACAGAGTTGGCTTGTGGGAGGAACTCTATGCAATGCATCAAAGAGTGCAAGAGACCCCATGGTTGTTAGGGGGTGATTTCAATTGTTATCTTTCTGGTGATGATAACCTGGATGGGAGAGTGGATAGTTCTACAGCTGGCTTCCAATTGGCTGTGCAGAACATGGGCTTGACTAAATATCCCATCAGTGGTGTGGAGTATACTTGGAGGAATGGCAGTGGACAGATTTCCAAATTGGACAAATTCTTTGGCTGTCCTAGTTTGTTAGAGAGATATCAACTATTAGCTATTTTGAGCCTTGATAGGCCGTTCTCTGACCACACGCCTTTGGTTTGGGACAGTGGGGTGAATGCAGACATGGGATCATACTTCAAACTCAAGAGATCTTGGTTTAGGGAAGAAGGCTTCATGCAAATGGTTTCTCAGTGGTGGAAAAGCAAGGATGTTCAAGGCACTGCCACATAGCAGTTTGCTGCAAAATTGGCTGGTCTGCGTGAAATGTTGAAGGAATATGGGCAGACTATGAATCTGATCAGAGACCAGAAGAGGAGGGAAGCCTTGACAATCATTAGGGATTTGGATATGAAAGAGTGCAGGCTGGCTTTGAACCAACAGGAGCAGCAGCTGAGGCAGCAAATGCAAGTAGTTGTGGGGGATGAAGATCTGAAAATAGAAATTGATTGGCGTGAAAAATCCAGACAGCTATGGCTTAAAGTGGGTGATGCGAACACAAAATTTTTCCATCTTGCGTCCAGTGCTAGAAGGAGATTCAATCTTATTTCATCTATTAAAATTGAAGAAAGAAATATTACCTCTGTTAAGGAGATCGGATCTGAAGTAAGTAAATTTTTTAAAGATACTTCCAAGGCTACCCCAAGAGGTTCTTGGAGGCTGGCAGCAATGGACTTCCCTTGTGTAACTAATGAATAGAGAGACATGCTTGTGACCCCTATTTCTGAACAAGAAGTGCTAAAAGCTATTAAAGAGTTAAATAATGAAGGTGCTCCCTGTTTGGATGGATTTCAGGTGTTTTTCTATAGAGAGCTATGGAATGTTGTTAAGGTGGATGTGTTAAAGGTTATTCATGAGTTTGAATTGGGCAACTCCGGATTTGAGAGGCTGAACAAATCTTATCTGTTTCTGTTGCCTAAGAAATCATGTGCGGAAAGTTTTTCTGATTACAGACCCATTGCGCTATCTAATTCCATCTACCTTATTATTAGTAAGGTTATTGCTAACAGATTGTGGGAGGTTTTAAAGGACTTGATAATGCCTGTTCAGTCAGCTTTTCTTCCTGGGAGATCGTTACAAGAGTCATTCATTGTTGCGTAGGAGATTGTTATGGGTTGGCGAAGGAGAAAATCGAAGGCTTTCTTATGGAAAGTAGATTTTTCCAAAGCCTATGATTCTGTCTCCTGGTCATACTTGTGGGAGATTCTTAGAAGGAGGAAATTTCCACCCTTATTGATTTAATGGGTGAGGAGGTGCATTACGACAACCTCTTTTTCCCCATTGATAAATGGTAAACCGTGTCGCTCTTGGATTCAGCCCCAATGTGGAGTAAGGCAAGGTTGCCCTATTGCCCCTCTGATTTTTAACCTTGCGGTGGATACTTTGGCTAGATTTGCTTGCAAACTAGCAGTGGATGGTTTTATAAGGGGGTATTCATTGTCTAATCATAGGGCTCTAGCCCCTATACTTCAATATGTTGATGATACTATTTTTCTTGTGGAAGGGGGGAAGAGAGAAGCGCAGGCTCTGTTACATATGGTAAAAATTTTTGGAGAGGTTTCTGGTCTTAGATTGAATGGAAGTAAATCCTCCCTGGTCTGTTTTGGGATGAATAGTGGGTTACAGAATGAGATCTCCACCATTCTTGGTACACCTGCGGTTCCACTGCCTATTAAATATCTGGGTTTGCCTTTGAAATGTTCTAAGATGAAGAAAGTAGATTGGTCTTTCCTCTTTGAAAAGGTAGCTACGAAATTGGAGGGCTGGAGTAGTAGATATTTATCAAAAGGGGGGAGGTATATATTACTGAATTCTGTTATCACTTCGATTCCCATTTTCTCTTTCTTTGTCCTTAGAGCTCCAAACTCTATTTGGAAAAAGCTAGAGGTGATGCGGAAAAGATTTTTTTGGAAAGGGGCCTCTCATCAAGGGGCCTTTTTTCAACCCTTGAAGTGGGAATCAATTTGCAAACCAAAGCAGATGGGAGGTATGGGTGTTAGATCCCTTAAAGAATTCAATGAAGCGTTACTATTGAAGTGGCCTGTTCGATTGTTGCAGGGGGAAAAAAATTATGGACAGAAATTATCCAGGACAGTTATGGGAGTACCAATGATGAGATAAATCATCTTAGGCCACGTAAACCGTCCCCCTTTTGGTCTTTTGTGGTGCGCGCCCTAAAGGATAATTGGAATTTTTTCAAATCAGTTTTAGGTGATGGAAAAAGCTTCAAGTTTTGGCTGGAAAATTGGGTACATGGAGGGACATTTAAAGACAGGTTCCCCCTTGCTTATGCTGCGGCTGCAAATAAAAATGCGGTGGTAGCCGATTATTGGGATGTGGATTCGGAGCAGTGGTTGTTAAATAATGGTGGGTGGAATAATCATGAAACAAGAACTCATGTAGAGAATGAACGTCTCATGCAAGAGTTTGCTGCTTTCAAACCCATGCCTCATGAATATGACACATACAAATGGGAAGGTAATTTTTCTACTGCGGCTACTTATGACAGATTGATAATGTCCTCTAGGATGGCGGAAGATGAAGAAATGAGGAAAAAGCTATGGAAGTTAAAAATACCACTAAAGTTACAAATTTTCTTATGGCTCTGCAGGAGGAATGGATTGATTACTGGAGATTTGAGGCATAGAAGGATGGGGACCCCCACCCAGTTTTGTTATTTATGTGGGATGCATAATGATTCTAGCGTTCATCTCTTTTCTTCATGTGCGATCACTGATTATGTATGGAGGAGAATATGCAACGAGTCCTTACCCACTTGGGGGAATTTGTGGTGCTGTCTTGTGGATGTGAATAAGCCTTATATACATATGGTGGCTGTGTTATGGGCTGTATGGAGGGATAGAAATGAGTGTGTTTTTCAGGAGACCCCAGTGTATGTGGAAAATATTGTAAATTTATGCTGGAGTCTCAAACAGCATTGGGGGTCAAACTTGTAAATATTTTTTATTATCAATAATAGCTCTCCTGGTTTGCTATCGGTGATTCGATAGCATTCATTTCTTTCTCAAAAAAAAAAAAATCTTTTAGGGTAGGGCCAACCAACCTCCAAATTAGGTCATAAATTGAATTAACTTCTAATCAAGTGAAATCCAGGGAACAAACTAGGCTAAAATTGGTAGACTTAAGGTCTTAATTCGCACATTCCGGTCTACTTGGAACCGCAGTGGCAAGGAAGGTCGGGTGGGGGAAATCCTGTAACCCATAGGGACGATCTACCATGTAGGGGTCATTGCAGGGCTCTCCCTTCCTGGCTGCCCAAGTACTTCTCAGGTGTGTGGATTTTTTTTCAGAGGTATCATCCGCCTCGAAACAACCTTAGTCATCCAAAAATCTTTAGGTGCCTTGATTGGGCCCAATTCGTATCCAATCCCTCATCTATTCTCTAGAGCACATACATAGGAAAGGTTCCTAAGTTTTTGACCTAGAGGCCTTATTAGAATTGATTTTCTTGGGGATTTTTGATATGATTCAATCACTTCAATCTGAACTTGAATTTGATTCTACATCTTGATCCACCACCTGATTTGAAAATGCAACCTAACAATTTTGGAAGAATTTGTAGGAAACCTGAATCCCAAATGAGCATAAAAGAGAAAATGATTGAGGCTGCCCTTAAACATTATGAGAATTATGACAAAACCTCAAATCCAGTTAGCAAGATTCAAGTTAATGTATTAGCAACAACAACCTTCATTACAAATTGTGTCCAACTGATATTGACACAAATGACAAATGGTTCAACCAGGGATATGCTCATGACAGGATACATTGAAATAGAAAGGTTGCATAATTTCGAGTATCTTCAATGCCTGATAAATCCACGACTTTGGGAAAAGCACCAAGATGACCTTTAGAAATGGGAGAACTTGATAACTATGTTGAAATATGTCATCAATCAAATTTACCCATATCAACGGTTAGAAATTGATAAGAATAATGTTGAAAATCAAAATGATCTCCCAAATCCTAGGTTTGAAAATCAAGGTTGTTGTGAACCCCCAACCCAAATGGAATCTGATTTGATCTTGACATGGGTTGGGAGGATCCGATTGCAGGTGTTCCCGATTCCAAACCAACCCAAGAAAACTATGAAGCTGGTTCATCAAACCAAGATTTCCTAGACACTTGTGGTGATAAGCCTGAATCAGAACCTCTCGAGAATGTAATCCCGAACCTTATCCTGTTAAGGTAATTCTTGAGAATGATTCTGACATCCCAATTGAGCCTAGCCCAGATTCTAGTGACCCAATTCCTACCTTTGACCTAGAATGTAGATCAGAACCTATTTGGGATGTTCATAAGGCCCAATATGAAGAGAATCAGATTTTGGGTCCGAACTATGATCTAGGCGTATATTTGAAGAGTACACCTTGCCAAACTCCTCAGAAATGCAAATTGATTTTTCAGAAGTCACACCAATTTATGATACAGAAACAAAGGAGTTGGAAGAGTTGGGATTTGATTGGGTCTACCCTAGGAGCCAAGAACCTGTGCCTATGCTTAATAAGGACACCTCTTTGAGCTTAGAATTTGAGGTTAGGTTAGATCCAAGTTAGCTTGCTGATTTTGCACAACATGATTCATTCTATGGTGGAAATCTTGATCTGGAATCAGGTTCAGAAACTGATATTCTCAAATTCTCTGATGATTTTGAATCATACTTTGATTTTGGAGAACCTTTGTTTCCTGATGATTACGAGCCAGTTTATGACCTTAGCATCCATGATCTGTTCTTTGATTCTGATGCTGAGGCCAATGATTTGGACCTCAAAGAAGCCACAACTTCCATCACAGAGCCAGAGCCTTCCAAATTCTGATCCCAACCCCGACCCGCCATTGGAATCAACTTCTACGCTGATTCACCTCTCTCTGATCTCGTTGCATATGATTCTCCTCCATCTTTTGATCGGGTTTCGGACATTGATCAGATTGTTAATCACTTCTTATCCTTCTCTGATCTTACCTGTTTTCCTACATCCTTTTCAAATCAATTTTCTTTTGAGGATCCCTACTCTGACGAGGATGAACCAATTCAGCCAAACCTTAGATTCTCATTTTCATATCTCTTTAAGCCTCAAAGTATCTGGTGGGCTCCACATATACTGATTCACATCCATCAACCCACCAGACTGATTGGGTTTGGTCTGCATCATCAGCCTGTTGATCTGAACAAGAACCTGGTTGGACTAACCAGGCTACTTATCAAGGTGCTTGTTCTACAAAACTCATCTGATTTGACCACCCTTCTCCTTGACCACTTTCTGCTTGGCTGAAGGCATTAAATTTAGCGCTTAATGGGAGGCAACCTGTCATTCCAAAAACCCGAGACCCTTCTGATCATTCTTTTGAGCCACACTCCTACTGCACTTTCTGAGTTCAAATTTAGAACAGTCGATTCCACCTTTGGTACTTGTATCAAAGCTTGAAATCATCCGCAATAGTCAACTCAACCCGTTCACTCACCCTTTGATCTTGTTCTAATCCTTGAACCAAACTGATTTTATACCCTCCTGGTTTACAATGAGGAATTGTAAAACTTAGGCATGGGGGGTGTTAAAGTGCAAACATATGGAAATTCAATTCTCTGAGGGATTCTCACAAAAAAATACATATTCAAAAATGATAAAAAAATAAAAAAATGAAAAAGAAAAAAATTAGAGGAAGGGGAGGAAATTTTGAGAATTGATTGAAACTCTTTCTTGAGGAGGAAAGGAAGAGGAAATTCAAATGCTAAAAAGGAGCAGAAATCAAGAAAAAAATGATAGTCATAGCAATTGATTATGGAATTACTTAAATTCTAGACCTAATTAAAAGAAAAATTAAGTCCTAAACTGAAAAAGACAAGGAGATTAGTATGAGTGTTGATCTTAGGCCTCTTGGGCTTGTTTTAGGGCTTAAACATTCACGTATCCATTAAGATTCGAATTAGTCCTCAAGAGGTTGAGGAACATACGAAGCTGATGTAGTAGGTCTAAGGCTTAGGGATTATTCGACCTAGTTGCCTGCCTTTTGGTTTGCAGGACTTGGTAGCCTAAGCACCCAAAATCACACACTAAGTCTGGTTTAGTGCATTTAATAAAGAAAATCATGCCAAAAGTATTCTGTTATGAAAAATCATCTCGAAGATCTAGCTTGGGTGCGGCTCAACAACACAAGTTGATTGGACGAGTTCCTGAAGCGGAGAGGTGGGAAATTCCCCTTGAAGATGTGTAATAACATATCCTTTCCTCGGTGCTTGTCTCCTAAGATATCTAAATATCCTACCGGGGACATGTAAGCACCTTGTGCTGGTTTAGGTGCCATGGGCAGGATTATCCTAAAATGTCTATTGCCAAGGCTTGAATTTAGCTGCAGAACACCATGGGTGACACTATCCCGAAGTGTCGAAAGCCAAGGTTCTAGGGGTTGCCATGGGTGGTGCTATCCTGAATCATTGAAAGCTAAGGACCCTTTGAGGATTGATGGTGTGGACATGGAGTCCGATACAGACTGTGTTTAGGACTAACTCGAGGCTGGATTTAAGGAAAAATAAAAAGAAAAGAGAGAAAACTCTCCAAATGAAAAATCCTTCTCTATCTCTCTCTTACAAAAATGCACTGGAAAACTGAACCTAGACACGATACATTCTAAGCACGGGTGCTTTAATGATGTAAACACATTTATTAAGGGTAAAATGCCTATTCATGCATGTTCCTAGGCTTAGATTTGCATTTCATGTTATAAATATTGCATAGCATGCATCATTCTGCATTTAGAGTAGTATATAATTTAGGTTAATTGCATCCTTTTTGTGGTTAGGAGAGAAGGATATTTATTTTGGAGCCTCGGATTGACGATCCGACTGTACGGATCTGATCAAGACGACGATCGAAGTCCAACGCCTCTGAAATTGCCTCGATCAGAGTTCCGTAGCACCATATGCAGTCTGAGGAAGATCAATGGCCAAGGGACAAGGAGACATAATTCAGAGCTTCAAATGATAAATCCAACCGCGCGGATGGATTCGGGTCGACGATCGCAGCCTAACGGTGCAAAAATCGACTCAATCCGACCTCTATAGTAGCCCCTACAACAAGAAGAAGATGGATGGCCCAGACTGCACCACGTGGCGTAGCCCATGCCACCAGCACATGCACGCAGCACCGCACGCGCACAGCAGCATGTGGGTGTGCGCATGCGCGCGGCAAGGCAGGAGGGGTGCCAATGCAGCGTGAGGTGGACTACAGCGACGCATGAGCTGGACTTACAGCGACGCTTACAGTTATCGGTAATTCATCACAAGCTAGCAGAGCCAGTTGGGGGCGCCAGCGGACATGAGTCAGCAGACATGAGCTGTCTACAGCGACGTTTCCAGCGACTGCGTGGATGTCACTAATGGTCCCATATCGATTTTTACCTCTTCTCCACCATTATAAAAGGACCTACACCCCCTCCCTTCCAAGCCATCTCTACCTACTCTACTCCTACCTACTCTCAAGCTCTAGCAAGCCTACCAACGCTCCATTAGAGCTTGTTCTCAAGCTCCCAAGGTGCCTATTAGTGTAGCAAACCTCTGCCCCACCAAATACTCCAACTTCCCATCTCCCTTCATAGGTCACCTTGGAGCTATCCTCCCACCTCCATTCTGGTAGCAGATCACCTCCGTCTTCTCACCTCCATTCCGGAGCCACGTCGAAGCTTTCCTCAACACGACATCCTCCAGCATCTCACCTCCGTCATCCCGCTCCTCACCTCCTCCGAGCTTCCGCCATGCGCCATCGTCTCACCGAACAGCCGATTCGGGAGATTTCCTCTCACCTCCCTCTTTTTATATGCTTTCATTGTTTCTTATAATTGACGTTAGAAGTAATATATATCAGATTTGTTCTAGATCTCTATCTTGTGATACGTTTGCTTGATTTCTTTTATTCCAAAAATACAAAAAAATATCAAAACCCTAAAATACCAAAAAGAAACGAAACGAAGCGCAGTTTTCAAGTAAAGTAAATGTCGCCTCCCTGTGTTCGACCTGGGACTCCCTTGGAGTTTCGGTATAAATTTTATTTGATCGACGTGTTTTGCAACTACAATGACAGGTTACTTGTAACCTCGATTTCTAACAAGCGAAACACGCCCGACCATTTTGGCGCCGTTGCCGGGGAGGCAAAGGAATTTACTTTATTGTTTGTTGCGTTTCTTTGCATTTACATAGCATTAACCCTACTTGTCTTTGATCTACTGTCTTGCAGGTACCCTAGCATTGAGATCCAAGTGCGGTAGACCAGAGTAAAGTTCGGGTAGAGTGTTTTGTAAGTGTCCCCCACACCACCCCCACCTTAGTTTTCATTCCATAACCGAATAACTCAAACCCAAATCAACTTAGGTGCTTTTTATGAACCCTAGGATAGATTTTGTTGTTTGTTTGCCACCTTCACTCACCTCGCCATCCACATAAATAAATAAAAAAAAAAGTGTTATGTGATTGTGGGATTTTTTGAAAGCTACGCACTTAACACCCACAACTTCTTTTCTTAAGGCGCACAATCACTTTGATTCTTCCACTTAACCGGGATCTGACCTATGGACCTGGTACACTTCAACTAAATACACATAAGTGAGTAGAAATCTAAATAGGTTAAGCATTCTTGTGTGCCTAAACTAAGTGGTGCAATAGGATAATTGATTGAGCTGTTTGGGCCGCACCACTCAATCTAAAACTAATCCATCAAGTAGCTTTCCACTTAGGGTTGATTCTTAGGGCTGAACCAGGCACTCCACATTATTTTTGATTTTTAATGGAACATATCATCACCCATGCTTTCAAAACTTTGGAGTGTTCTACTAAACCTTGATTGAACCAACCTAAGAATTAAACCCTAAAAGCTACTAAACAAGGTTGAACCCTAAAAGACACATCATCAAATAACCTTGTTTGAGAACCCTAGTTGTGCACGCACACACATTTTAATTGATCATTAAGGGCACAATCCGTCTAAAGGGCCCATCACATTCCTGAAGCACCATTGTCCTAAGCCTAACTAAAATTGATTAGACGTTGGCCCCAAGGACTGGTTTACTTGTCAGGATCCAGATTGAGATTGTTCATGATTAACCTGCTTATACTAGTCAATCTGATGTCTAGCCAGGGGAGTAGCATCAAACGACCACGGCTGGGGGGTACACTAGGAACCGGAGGTGTAAGCCAAAGGAAGAACCTTCTCCCCAGTCCCTCCTAACTGGTTGGATTGCCTGGACATAAGTAGAGTAAATTGTCTATAATCTTAGGATGGATTCTGAGAGTCTGTAGACCTTTAGGCTACCCAAACTAAGGATAGGCTTGTATTTTTGTATTGCATGGCTCCTTTCTCTTCTGATTTCCCTCCTTACTTCACCATGTACCCTTCCACATCCTACACACATTTCACATCATATCCTCCTACCACCACTTATCCCCAAGATGATTACTATCCCAACTTGACTTGTAATTACCCATCCACTAGCCAGGATGACTTTGATTAGGGATATGAATCTGGACCTCAATGTCTAGGGCCTAACCCTGGATGACAAGACTATGATTATTATCCTTCCCAGAGCTATAATAATTATGGATCTCCATCCTTTGATGACCAAACCAACTTGATCTACAATTAGGAATGATATCATGATTATAACACCTACCCTCCCCAGTATTCCACTGAATATAGGTCGCCACCATCCTTTGAACAACCTAGAATGACCTACTTTCAGGGAGGGACCCAAGAACCTCGACATCTTGACTCCCCTAGATTTAACCTGAACCCACCCAAACCTGAACCGAATCAATCAGTTTAGGTGAACCAGATCCAGGATAGGGTATTGGCTAATTTAAGGAACACTATACAATCTTTAGAAGCTTAGCCAACACCATGCACTGAAGCACTAGAGCCTATGATCAAAATGATTGATGAACTTAATAGTTCTCTATTGGATTTGCTCCAAAGTGTTAGGGATAGGGACTTGGGTGAGTTTCTTCTTAGGAAATTATCGAGGTTGAGGATGAAATTTGTGGTTGCACTAGTCAAATCTTTGGATGATTCTCAAGATGAACCCCCTTCAGGAGAGCCAATGTCTGAACCCGCTCAGGTGCCTGTTGAGGGGGATACATTTTCTGAGATTGGGGATGACCAGGTTGGGCTAGAGCAACCATTTGAGGATGAACCGATTGATTCACCCGAGATCCCCAAGTCAGGAAATGAAGAAAATTATGTCTCCTTGGATCAAGAAATGATTTTTGATCTTGAGACATATATAAATGAGGATCATCAATTCTTTGACTCTGAGGGTGAAGAATCTTTAGGTGATGTCTCACTTGAACATAAGGAAAATGATTTTAGTGAGATAAATGGGCATGAGAAATCTGATGAACCATTTGATAGCCCGTTCATTGAAGATTTGGATTTGGTTGGGGTTAACTTGGAGGATCCGAATCTTGATGATTCAATCAGTGACCCTAGTCCTCATCTGCACCCCAAAGAGTTGACTGCTGAGATCTTTGTGCCCAAGTCAATCTTGATTCAGCCACGATTTTTGGACTTGGGAGAATCATATGGGGTGAATAATATGCTGGAGGTCCCGAAGCTTGAGCCCTTGATGTTGGAGGATAGAATTGTTGAAATAAAAATTTGGGAGGCTAATTTTGAGGGAAGTTTGATTTTGGATCTAAGGGTACCTATTAACCTAAAACCACTTACGTTTTACCAGGACCCTTACGATATCTTTCACGTGCAACCCAAGCTCGAAATAACTGATTATTTTTCTGAGTTAGATGTTAAGTGGATAGCCGTACCTATTGAACCATCTTTACTCGTTGTCCGACACTTTGGTCTTGGGTTACACACCACTAAACTACAGGCCTAGCCTTGCAAACACAATAACCTTTGGTCCTGGGTGATTTTCATCCAGACTTGAGAACCACTCGACCCTGGGGCATGGGTTTGCACCATAATCTTGTCCATGTCTATGGACATCTTCTACAGATGGGTTTCAGGATCAACCTTTTGATTTTGATTCTGACCCGCACTTGTGAATTGTCAATTTCTTCTTTGTATGTATGTTATGCCTAGCTGATGGCATTAAACCTAGCGCGCGTGTATACACTCTTCTCTCTGCAGAGCTGATTGGATTTTCATGACACTCAGGTGATATTTTGTTTACTTCGCCCTTTTCATGTCTTTATTTGTACAATGAGGACATTGCATCATTTAGGCATGGGGGGGCGGATAATCAATTCCTGAAATCATTATGTTAACTCCGTAGAATTTCTTTTAGTTTCTTATAAAATAAAAAAAAAAATTGAAAATTTGAAAAAAGATAAAAAAAGAAAGAAATTATGAAAAGAGAACTTAAGCATTTGGAAGTTATTAACTTTAGGAAATGATACGAGAGGACCTAAACACTTAGATTCTTCAGGTCTTCGGGCTTAAATAGCCCAGGTGTCCAGTCGAATGTGGATTTAGTCTCGAGTCCTCGCCAATTAAAATTTATTTTAATTTGGTAAATAATTTGGGATGATAAGTATGTGACTTATCAACCCACCCTTTGATTTGGGGGGACTGTAAGCCTAAGTATCTACACACATTTTTTGCATTGACTCACTTTTCGATGATTTTTACGAAAATTAGGTAGCTAAGGGACTGACTTGGGTGGTATGGCTGGCAAGTTGTCGGTGTAACAGCTCATCGGCCGGTTGTCCAGAGCCCAGCCACAAGACCATTGTCATTGTACTTCCTTTAGGTAAATCTTAGATCAGGGAAGCCACCTACTTATATAAAAAAAAAGGAACACTAAAAAAGAAAATAAAAAAAAGAAAAATAAAAAGGAGAAAAAATAAAATAAAATAAAACCACACTTCATCGCACGAGTATGGCTGGCAAGTTGGTGGTGGTAACAACTCATTGGCCGGTTATCTAGAACCCAGCTCACAACAAAAAAAAAATGCATAATAATTCCCAAAACACCTAGGGAAGAAGCGGTGAAGTAGAATAAACCGGGGAGATATACACTGGGTTCGCCCTTGTGTTGACCCTATATAAAAGAAAGTAGGGAGAAAGCTACCAATCGTAAAGATAAACCTTTAGGCAAGGTCACCTAGGGTTGTAGAAACTCGAAGTCCATCTTAATGGCCATTTTGTCAATCTATCACTTCTTCACAAAGATGCTTAGTACTTAGAGTCCTTTTCAAGTCTTGGGCGGGTCGGGTAGCCTTAAAAAGTTATCCCAGAACTCTCAAACTCCAAAAGTACAAAAAAAATTAGAAAAGAAGAAAAATAAAAAATATATATATCTTCCCTTCTCAAATAAGGCGAGAACTTGGGCGGTTTGCATTCTGGCAGACACCCGAGTACTGTTGAGTTTTCTTAGTTTAGGGCCTTAGTTGAAATTTTCTATTGTTAATAAATGACTTAGGCTTAAGTGATCTAATCCTAATTCTGCCTTCATACATAGCATATAGTTTAATTTTGCTAGGGACTAGCAAAAGATAGGCATGGGGGTATGATGTAAACACATTTATTAAGGGTAAAATGCCTATTCATGCATGTTCCTAGGCTTATATTTGCATTTCATGTTATAAATATTGCATAGCATGCATCATTCTGCATTTAGAGTAGTATATAATTTAGGTTAATTGCATCCTTTTTGTGGTTAGGAGAGAAGGATATTTATTTCGAAGCCTCGGATTGACGATCCGACCATACGAATCTGATCAAGACGACGATCGGAGTCCAACGCCTCTGAAATCGCCTCGATCGGAGTTCTGTAGCACCATATGCAATTCGAGGAAGATCAATGGCCAAGGGACTAGGAGACATAATTTGGAGCTTCAAATGATAAATCTGACCGCGCAAATGGATTCGGGTCGACGATCGCAACCTAACGGCGTGAAAATCGACTCAATCCGACCTCTGTAGCAGTCCCTACAATAAGAAGATGGATGGCCTGGGCTGCGCCACGTGGCACAGCCCAGGCCACTAGCACACGCACGCGCGCAGCAGCGCGGGTGCGCACGCAGGCGTGCATGCACGCAGCACCAGCACGTGGGAGAGCGTGCGTGCGTGCGCGGGAAGGCAGGAGCGGCACCAGCGTAGCGTTAGGTGGACTACAGCAATGCATGAGCTGGACTTACAGCGACACAGCCGTCGATAATTCATCGCATGCCAGCAGAGCCAGCTGTGGGTGCCAATGGGCATGAGTAGTGTAGACCTGGATAGGTTGTGTCAATTTTGCGAAATTAGCATTGAAGTGAGTATAGTGGTTAACCTAAATCGAGCCTAACCATCTTTTTACAAAATTTTTAACTTGGCCTACTTGATTTTATCTTGGTCACTTTTAGGCTTAGGGTCGATCTCAGGGAGGCGGGATTAGAGGTGAAGAAGTTTCTACGCCTTTCCTACAACGAATCTCTTCCGTTCGTTTATTATGTTTTTGGTGTTTTTCTATTTAAGATTTTTTTTTCTGATAATTTTATCATTGAGGTACACCCTCAAAATCAGGTTCTTGGCTTTGAGCCAAATTAGGGTTCCAAAACTGATCTTGCTATTTGCAAGACCAAGTACCTACAAGTCAAGGATTATCTTTTCTCTTTTATATTTTTTTATCATTTTAATAGCAGGAAAGAGAAATAGAAATAAGATAAATATAGTATATATATATAGGGGTGGGGGTGGAGGTGGAAATGGCATGTAGCACAGTGTCGAGTTGATCATCGTCTAGGAAGACGCAACCAACAAGACGAAGTGCCGCGTGGAGTGTAGGATGGATGGGTGGAAAGTGTGTGCGGAGATGCTTTCTGTATGCGGGTATTGGGGAATATGAGCAACTGGTGCAGATATTCTCGCAATATAATGCGTGGTCGGTGATATGAATGTAAGTATATATGTATATATATAGATAGGGTTATAATTATATAGGTGTAAATGTAGTTATATATATATGTATAGATATGCAATTATATATATATATATAGTAATATGTGGATATAGATATATATATGTATTTATGTATATAGATATATTAGTATAATTATCTATGTGTATATGTATATATGTAGATAGTTATATATATATATATATATGTATAAATATATATATATATATATATGTATTTATATCTGTAGATATGTATGTATATATGTATATGTGTATGTATATATATATATGTATAAATATATGTGTATATATATGTATATATATATTTGTATATAAATATATATATATATATATATATATATATAAATATATATATGTATATATATATAAGTATATAGTATTGTACAAGTCAGTGTGTGTGTGTACACGTGCATGTGTACAAGTGTGGTGTGTGTATGTGTGTGTCTGCGAGAGGGAGTGAGAGAGTGACTGTGAGAGAGGGCGCGGCGAGTTAAGGCGTTTGGAGCCCACAGCCGATGTCTAGACGCCAATGCGCAGGTGCAGGCGCGCACAAGCGCAAGAGCACGAGGATGCGCGTGTGCGCTAGAGGCTGCAGGCGTGAGGGGAGAGTGCAGCACAGCGCGCTGTGGGGTGGAGTGGATGCCGGCGTGGGCGCAGACGGGTGCGGGCGCTGGCGTACGCGGGAGCAAGAGTGCGGACGGGCTGGAGATTGTTGCGGCATGGAGAGAGAGCGCACGGTGACCGGATAAGTGAGAAACTTTCCGGTCACCGCACTGTAGCTACAGTGTTCCGCAGAAACACGTGAACAGTAGCTACAGTGTGCGCGTGGCTTGGATGACCGGCTGCGGCTGGTCCTGCGTGCGCGGGCGCTGTGGAGCAAGCCTGCGCGTGCGGAAGGAGATGGCGTCGGCTGCTGGTGTGCGTGCAGGGGCTTACGCGCTACGTGGAGCTGCCGGTGCCGTGCTGCTGCTGTGGTTGAGCTTCAAAGCTCGAGTCTACGACAATGGCGTGAAGAGCTCTGAGCAGGTGAAACAGAGAAGTGAACCACCACGCCCACCGGCTCTTTGATGAGCTGGGCGGTGGTGGGATTCACAGTGGTGGTCGTGGACCACTGTGAGCTGCTCCTGCCCGCAGCATATCTCTTCAGTGGAAGAGGTGCTGCGTATGGAGGGGAGTGGGGAGGAGACGGCCTGGAGAAGAGTGTGCGGGTGTGTGTTGCATCGACCAGGCTCTCCCTGCAAGGAAGGTGGCTGGGCCTTTTTAAAGAAGAAGGAGGCAAACTTAGCCATGCCCTGGGCTGCGCATGACTAAGCATGCGGCTGGCAGAGCATGCTGTGGCAGAGAGTGGCGCAAAGAAGAAGCCATGCCCTATAGCTGTGCAGAGAAGAAGAAATTCAAAGCAAAATAAAAAATGAAGATGGTGAATTTGCGAGGCAGCACTTGAGGGATACGTTAATTACAAGGCCAATTTATTCACTTTCCTCCCCTCTCAAATAAATGCATGCATGCGTTTATTTTTACAAATGCACTATGGCTACCTAAAATGCAAAAGTAATGTTAGGAAATAACACAAGATGGCATAATTGTTGGTGTGTTTTTGCTGTGCAATCAATGAGCTGCCTACAACGATGTTTCTAGCGACGGCTTGGATGTCACTAATGGTCCCATACTGATTTTTCCTCTTTTCCACCACTATAAAAGGACCTACACCCCCTCCCTTCCAAGCCATCTCTACCTACTTTACTCCCACCTACTCCCAAGATTTAGCAAGCCTACCAACGCTCCATTAGAGCTTGTTCTCAAGCTCCTAAGGTGCCTATTAGTGTAGCGAACCTCTGCCCCACCAAATACTCCTCCAACTTCCCATCTCCCTTCATAGGTCACCTTGGAGCTGTCCTCCCACCTCCATTCCGGTAGCAAATCACCTCCGTCTTCTTACCTCCATTCTGGAGCCATGTCGAAGCTTTCCTCAACTTGACATCCTCCAGCATCTCACCTCCGTCGTCCCGCTCCTCACCTCCTTCTCTGAGCTTCCGCCAGGCGCCGTCGTCTTGCCAAACAGTCGATTTAGGATATTTCCTCTCACCTCCCTCTTTTTATATGCTTTCATAGTTTCTTGTAATTGACATTAGAAGTAATATATATCAGATTTGTTCCAGATCTCTATCTTGTGATACGTTTGCTTGATTTCTTTTATTCCAAAAATACAAAAAAATATCAAAACCCTAAAATACCAAAAAGAAATGAAACGAAGCGTGATTTTCAAGTAAAGTAAACGTTGCCTCCCTGTGTTCAACCTGGGACTCCCTTGGAGTTTCGGTATAAATTTTATTTGATCGACGTGTTTTGCAACTACGACGACAGGTTACTTGTAACCTCGATTTCTAACACGTGAAACACGACACGAGCATTTAACCGCTGGGTTCAACGAACCTCTGGGTAGTTTTTGCAGGCCTTAGAAACCTTTGCAGCAGACTCAGGCTGAAGCTGGTTAGGTCTGGATCTTGATGGATACTTGAGTACCTCTAGGCCTATTGTTGGCATTCTGACTTAATTTCTAGAGAGTAACACAAATCGGGCATCTGAACTTCAATGCCTGGTCTAGAGATCTAGTTCTTTCCATGGGATTTTGCTAAGAGACTAGCAAAAGTTAGGCATGGGGGTATGATGGTAACATCATCATGAGCCATAAATAGCTTTAATTAGTCATAATAAAGAGACAAATGCTCCTACATAGTCGCTTGAGAGTCATAATTCCATTCAGATCCATTTAGAGAGAACACTAAAATAAGGTTAATTCTATAATTTTAACAGCATATTATGAAAGCAGAGAAACCACGAGGTTTTCCAGGGGTTAATCTAAGGTTAAATGGGTATTAAAAACTAATAAGAGGGTCCACATAGATAGAAACAAGTTTTCACGTATTTCGAGAACTAATACAGCACCCAAAACCCTAATTTCAGACCCGCTTAAATTACAGAGGTTCTAGTCAGGATAAGAATAATCTAAATCTAATAAACTTCACAGAAAAATATTTCTTGAGGTTTAGTATCCTTGATTTGACCTTTGGAACCTACTTTGACCTTAAATAGAGTCTTAGATGGATTTCTACCCTAATTTGGGTTTCTACGTAAATTTCCCAATTAAACTTGGTCAAAACTCAAATCCAGCTTCACCACTAGATTCCTTGGATCTAAATTAGGTTTGTAGCAAAATTTGGGCCCAATCAGAGTCCATCTTGACTTAGTTTGCACTGTAGTCCCTTAAAACTCTATTCTTCACATATGAGCCCCCAGCTTTTGAATTATTTGCGATCAGTGCCCAAGTTTGTTGTCATCTTCACGAAAAGGGCCCTGCCGCCATTGGAGGTCAACCAGCCTCTAGGCTGGCTTTGACTGCACCCAATCCTACTCAAATCGCCACTAAATCCCACCAAATTTGGTGGGATTGATGTTCACACTATGAGGAATCCTTTGAGACAGATCTTGGCTCCTAAATCACATGGATTAGTTAGTGCAAATGCACGAAAGTCATGGGTCTCTTGTTCTTCAAGAACAAGCCAATTTAGGCTTGTTTCCTTGTCCAGAGCTTGCCCTAAGCTCTATAAATAATCCCCTTTGCAAAGCCTTGATCCTTAGCTTGGTTTGGCCGGATTTCCTCATTAAAACCTCTCCCTCCAGCCTCCTCCAAGCAGGCTCGGCAACATTTTCTTCCTCGATTTCCTCACCCGCTGCCGCATACCATAGGCAGCGGGATTGTCTTCCTCGCCTTCTTTCGCTTCTTGCAATATTGACAGAAGTCTCTCCGACCCTCTTCTTCCTCGCCCATCCATCACTGGAGGACTTCTCTTCTCTGATGCTAGCCAATCATAGCCGGCGCCCTCCTAGCCCTTTCGTCCCTTAGTTTAGGTCGTAACCTATCCCTCTTCTCCTCTTGAATCTTCCTCTCCCTATTTCGACCATCGACACACCCTCACTACCATTGTCTTCCCCACGTCCAGCATACCTCTAACGTGGCCATACATCCTCCACAGACCGCCAAATCACTCTATTCCACCTCCATGAGCTCCGGTTCACCTTTTTGCACAAAAGCCCTCACTTAATTCCACCGAATACCCACTGAATCGCCCCATTAGACAACCCATCCTCCGTTCACCTCCTCTAACTTCGCTACCTCACCATACACCTCCAAATTCCATCGCCAACATATTCGCCATCCTCCGACGAAGCTCTTGTACCTTCTAATTAGAGCTTTTGAGCCCGTATTCATGATTTGCAGGTTCGCTGTCGCTCGCCGTCGCTGCCATCGTCTCCAACCCCGTCCACCGTGCTCTGAGCAAGTCTGACCTCAATTCCACTTCCAGGTGCTGCAGCCCAGCACCAGGCCTCTTCCCAGGTCCTTAATCGAAGACTTCAACTATAGCTGCTGCTCTAATTGAAGACACACCCTCAGCTACTACGCGTGAAAGAGAATGAGGTGCTTTAATGCCACATCATTGGATGAGGAGTAGCCGCAGATGCATAAGTTGAATTCGTGAATCCACCTCCTTGCCCAAGTCTTCGAGGGTTGGGTCCCTGACATGCACCTACCTTGCATAGTTCACCTGCGGCCACTGCCATGTAGGTCTGATCCCTATGCCTGGATCTGATTACCCATATACCTGATTATATACCCGAGTCTGAGAGAGAAGAGAAGAGATGCAGAGATATATGAGATGAGGGGGGTGGGTTTTGCTCTAAAGTGCTTGGGCATGTACTAAAGGATGGCTAACACTTAGTTGTGTGCTGTGCTTGAAGGTTGTGAAGAAGAGAAGGCCTTTGTGTTTGAGAGGCCTTGAGAAGGGTTGGCACCATTGTGTGACTTCTATGAGGCTCTACTGTGTTTTGAAGGTTAAGTCGTCTGATTTACATAGGTGACGATTGATTGAGGTTGGTTACTGTTGGATTATTTAAATATCTAAGTTAACATTGATTAATTGATTGAAGGTACTATTTGGTTATTTGAATAAATTAAATATGAGATGCATGCTTAATTAGAGGATCTAAATGATGATCTAAATCACCACTTTTTAGGTTTTCTCTATACCTTTTGTCTCATGATCATTGGATTACTTTGAATATTAATCTGACAAGTTGTATTCATTGCATATCTGTTATTGTGCTCAATTTATTGTGCCTATTGATTCTAAATGAAGATTAATGTGTGAATTCTATATTTGCTCCTTGCGAACGACCTTAGAATCAAATTTGAATCTGTGTTTATAAATTTAAATGTTTTGTTGTGCGATTTAGGAGTGTACTACAATGAACGCATATTAAAATCTCCTCCATTCACCCCACAATGTTTTGGCTCACCATGCCTGTGACAGGGGTATGGTTCTTCACCTTCAATTCCTCCTCATCAAGATGGATCTCGTAACACCAGGAGATGACCCTGGAGCTCCTCTTGTGGGCTCTTCACTCGCTGGAGACCTCCCACTTTTCTTCCTCCTCAGTCATCGGCTTTGGATCCATAGGTCCTGCTCGTCTGATTAGCTTAGGATTTTAATTGCTTTCTAGATTAGTGTAGTTTAGATTAGCTTAGGAGTAGATCTGATACCTGGATTGATGAATGATTTAGTGTTAGCTAGGAGTAGATTAGTTTAGAGCCACTTTGACCTCTCTGATCAATTCAGATTAGAGAGGAGCTTTTTGCACTCTCGCATTGACTAATATAGCTTTCCCTACGCCTCACAATTCATTTTTTATTTTCCCTCGCATTTTTATTCATCATCCACCCATCCATCAAGGTTAAATTCAGATATGAAATCTTGGCTTCCAGATATAAATTTATGCCTAAAATTCACATGGGGGATCTCCCATTCATTGTAGAAATTCACAAAGACCCCCTGATCTGGTTTGTTTGTCTCGAATTACTCAATTCCTTTCAGATTTGCTTTTAATGCCTAATCTCATGATTTGGAGTTCATTTGGTTTTCATTGGATTCAATCGAGCTATTTCAGGTTTTCAATTGCTTAATTGGGTATATTGCAATGAGTCTTGTGTTTTAATTTGAATTTGAATTGTAGATGAGCTTATACCCAATTTGAGCTTTGTTTTGGATATTTGACCAAGGAGAATCTTTGATATTGATTTGACGTTAAACGAGGACCCAACGAATTCTGAGAGGATCACTAGGTCACCTTGATCACCAATCAATGGTGTTCAAAGCAATCAGGTGATCAGATTAGTAATGAATTCAAAGTAAATGCCCAAATCAGGGAAACATTATACTCTCATTCAGGAGATTTTTCTCAATCTGAAAGTCAAGGTTTAACTGAGATATTTGAAGTGTCTATGTTGAATTTTGAGTATAATGGGAAGAGGATTCATTGTCAATCCAATGCATTTCTCTTTTTTTGTCAATGTGAAGAGAATGGATTGGATTAAGATGTTTTGAATTTCATAGCTTAGAGATGGATTTTCAGATTTTGAGGAAAAATGGTTTACATTGATTTTGAGGGATTTTAATTGAATTTGAGGATGAAAATATTTTTTATTGTAACTGGAGATTTTAGGTTTGATTTGATAATGGATTTGATTTTAATTTTGACTCAAGCATCAAACATCAGCAACAACTATTGTTAATCACGACTACTGAAATAGCAGTAGCTGCTGGAGTCAGATAGCGGATGAGTTTAAGTCGTCTAATCAACTGCTTCATTGTCTGATTTTAATAGAACAGTAGCAGCAACTGCTGAGAAATTGTGACAGCAGCAGGCACATCATCTGATCCGCATTTTTACAGTAGCTAAATTGAAATTTCAGTTTCAGCTACTGACTTGGTTAGATAAAGGATGAATTGAGCTGGGATTTGAGGATTTAAGTATTCTGACACTGTTTTGTATTGATAGAACTTCATGCATCATGCATTCATGTACTGTTAGAGCTTAAAATATAATTTGAATGTCTTGATTCCATGTTTGTAAACTCAATGTCATATACAGATTAACAATTAGCGTTTCTTCCTCTTCCTTGAAGTGTTCGGGATGGGGCTTTGGGGCTCTGGCGACAGGAGGGAGAACGAGGGCTGGGAGGTATGGAGATCGAAGAGGTGGAGGTGCAAGGCAAATCGCAGAGAAGGGGGGCCACCATGAAGGCTAGGCGGTGGTTGAATGAGGGGGAGGTCCTTTGCTTTCGATGTAGGGCAAGAGGACATATGGCGGCGGTGTGCAGGGGGCCTCTAATTTTTGTAGCCTGCGGTGGAGAAGGCCATAAACGTGATATGTGTAAGAGAGGAGGGACACAGCTGGGAGGAGGAAAGGTTCCACACCATCACCCTCCCTCGAGGGAGAGGGGACCGAGGGCTCCGCCGCCTCCACCTCCAACTTTGGCTGGACACTTCCTTGATGTGGAGGTCCCATACTCAGAAGAGATTCATGTGGCAGAGTTGGTTCTAAGGGGTGCACAGTTGGTGATGACAGTGGCTATGTCTTTGGATTGGCTTCAACAATTGGTAAGATCCCTAACCCTAAGCTCCCCGAATTAGAAGGTTGCAACCTTGGGTCCTTTTCGTTTCCTTTTATATGGCTTGGGTATGATGGACATCGAGTCCCTTCGATTTCAATCGAGCAAGTTTGAGAACATCAATGTGATGTGGAGGTATGTTTTGCCTTTTGATGGGGCATTGAAGGAGCGACCCCCACAGATGGTGGCATCCAGACAAGGGAGATTGGGGATTAGCGGTCTGCCTTTGCATTTGAGAACCAAAATGGTTGTGGAGAAGATGATTGAAAGCTTCAAGATGCTGAAGGAGGATTCAGAAGTTGTGATTGGGGAAGGGGATGGGAGGGTGGTTTGGGTGAACGTGATGTTTGCACGCAATGGCTCTTTACCAGAAAAAATCATCCTCAGATGTGGGGGAAGCTCGTGGTTGATCCGACTTCAAATTTACTTGGATATTGTGGAAGTACATGAGCAGCCGAGGACAAAGACCTTCGTAGAGGTGGTCCAGAACCAATGTCCAGGAGAATCAAGATGGGTTTTCTATAGAGGAGAGACTGGTGATAAAGAAGAGAAAGGAGCACCATGTTGAGGAACGAGAAGGGGGCTTGATATCTGAAGCGACTAAATTAATGACGAATGAGGATAGTATGCGTAAGAGAGGCTTGCAGGTGATTGTATTAGTGGAAGAGAATGCTAGAACCGGACCTGGAAAGTTGGGGGGTGGAAACTCCATTTTCCTTTGATACGCTTGAAGACTTTCGATATGATGTTGGGACCAAGGGCAAAGGGAAAGGTGTACCGATTATATCCCCATACAAACTGCGGAGAAGGCGAGGTGATGATAGGATGGGGATGGAATTGAGCATGGTGGCAAGAGTGTTTGGAGTGATGAGGACTGATGGGAGGGCATGGAAGGGGAAACCTGACACAAGATGAGAGTTCTATCATGGAACATGCGTGGGTTGCGCGACGTGGTGAGAAGAGCCTCCCTCGCTAGATATATGAGAGAGTGGGAAGTTGATTGTGTGCTTCTGCAAGAAACACACATTGAAGAGGACGGACAAAATTCTTGGAAGCCATTGATACAAGAGGGGAGATCTGAAATTACTACTGTGAGGGCCCAAGGCAGGTCGGGAGGCATGGCCATGTGGTGGAAGCTCGCAAGGATGCAGCTGACCGAGGTACTGCAAGCTGAATTCCATATAACCTGCAGATTTCAGGTGGTCCACATGAGATGTTGTTTGTATATCACTTGCATTTATGGACCATGTAATGCGACCAGGAGGACTACACTATGGTCTGAGCTTGCCGAGCGAGCGGAGGGGATTGGAAACAATCCATGGCTCGTAGGGGGCAACTTCAATTGTACACTACCCAGTTACGACAGAGTGAGTGGGCGCACTGATCAGTTTTGCTCTTGGTTTTCAGCTTGCGGTCCAGAACATGGGTTTGAATGAGTACCCCTCTTCGGGTGTGGAATACACTTGGCATAGTGGCAATGGGCAGATGTCGAAACTTGATCGTTTCTTTGGGAACTCAAGTCTTCTGGACAGGTACCATCTTTCTAGTGTGGCCGGGCAAGAGAGGCGATTCTCCGACCTCACTCTGTTGATTTGGGATTGTGGTGAAGGCAGTTTAGTGGGCTCCTACTTTAAATTCAAAAGGTCGTGGTTGAGGGAGCTAGTTTGCAAGGACATGATTGCGAACTGGTGGGAGATGAAATAGGTGTTTGGGTCAGCAACCTCAAGGTTTGCTGCGAAGTTAGCGAGGCTAAAGATTATGTTGAAGGAGTACGGACAGACTTTGAGTGTGTTGCACGAACAAAGGAGGGTAGAAGCTCTTACTTGGTTGTGCACACTAGATGAGAAAGAGGCTTTAGGTCCACTGGTTGAAAGAGGGTTGCAGCAATAGAAACAAATGCAAGAGGTGGTTCTAGAAGAGGATTTGAAGAGGGAAATGGACTGGCAGGAAAAGTTGAGGCAACTCTGGTTGCATGAGGGCGATGCCAATACCAAGTTTTTCCACATGGCTGCTAGTTCAAGGAGACACATCAACCATATCTCATCCATCTTCTTAGGAGCCCAACAGCTCACCTCCATGGCAGACATTCGAGCTGCAGTTGTTGCCTATTTCTGTGACCTCTCTACTACCCCCTCCAGAAGTGCTTGGAAAGTGATGACAATGGAGTATCCAAGGGTGGAAGATATATAGGCCGAAAGATTGGTAGCCCCTTTTTTTGACCAGCAAGTGATTGATGCCATCAATGGCCTCAACCTGGAATGATCTCCGGGTCTGGATGGGTTTCAAGTAGTATTCTACAAGGAGTTTTGGAGGGTGGTGAGAGGGGAAGTAATGGAGGTGGTCCACGAGTTCCAACAGGGAAATAGAGGGTTTGAGAAGTTAAATAAGTCATATTTATTTTTTCTCCCTAAGAAGCCAGGGACGGAGAGGTTTAGTGAGTTCAGACCCATAGCATTATTTAACTCCATTTATTTGATTATAAGCAAAGTCTTGGCAAATAAATTGAGAGGGGTACTCCAATGAATGATATCGCCTGTTCAGTCAGCCTTCTTGTCGGATAGATCCTTGCAAGAGTCCTTTATTGTGGCCCATGAGATGGTGGCTAGATGGAGTAGGAGAAAGACAAAGGCCTTCATGTGGAAGGTTGATTTCAATAAGGTCTACGACTCAATTTCATGGCCTTATCTGTGGGAGATACTCAGACGTAGAGGATTCCCTGTCCTATGGATTAGATGGATGAAGAGATTCATTACTACCTCAACTTTCTCCCCCTAGATTAATGGGAGACCATGTGGTGCATGGATTCAACCCAAATGTGGGTCAGATAGGGGTGTCCCTTAGCCCCATTGTTATTCAACTTGGCAGTGGATACCTTGGCTCTCTTCATTCTCAAGCTCTCGGAACTGAGGATGATCAAGGGGTATACACTATCGAGCAGTCAGGCCTTGGCTCCTATGCTCCAATATGCGGATGACACAGTATTTTTTGTAGAAGGGGGTACACAGGAGGTGCTTACTATACATCATATGGTGACTATTTTTGGGGAGATTTCAGGGCTGAAACTGAATGGAGAAAAATCCACTCTTATTTGTTTTGGAACGAATAGAGATGTGGGCCACCAACTTTCTGAAATTCTGCACACGCCAATCATCTCATTGTCAATTACCTATCTTGGGTTGCCACTGAAGAGCGGGAAGAAGAAGAAGAGTGATTGGAACTACTTGTTCAAAAAAATTTCAGCAAAGCTGGAATGTTGGAGCAGTAAATTTCTCTCAAAGGGGGAAGGTTGATTCTCTTGAACTCTGTTATCATAGCGATGCCAGTCTTTATGTTTTCAGTTTTTAGAGCTCCTAAAGCAATTTGGAAGTGCCTAGATATAATGAGAAAATGTTTCTTTTGGAAGGGGGCGAAACATGACGAACGCTTCCTCCAACCGATAAAATGGGATAGTATGTGTGCACCAAAGAAGCAGGGGGTGTGGAATTAGATCCTTGAAGGAGTTTAATGATTCTTAACTGTTGAAGTAGGCAATAAAAATTGTCCAAAGGGAAAATAAATCATGGGCGGAAGTGATCAGAGGAACATATGGTGCTTCACATTCTGTGTCAAATAGACTTTCCCCCATCAAAGCATCACCCTTTTGGAGCTCGGTGGTGGTAGCTATGAAGGAGAATTGGTACCATTTCGAAGTAGCCTGTGGGGATGGAAAATCCTCTCTTCTGGTTGGAAAAGTGGTCATCTTTGGGTGTATTATATACTCACTACCCAAGGGTATATGGCCTTGTGGGTGACAAAGAGGCTAAGGTTGCAGATCTCTGGTATGAAGAAGCAAATAGATGGGAGATACAGGAAATGGGCTGTAGGGAGGGGAGTCACACATGGGGGGAAAGAGAAAGACTGATGCAAGACTTGCAAGCTTTCAAGCCAACAGGGGGTCTGACACATACAGATGGATGGGGAATTTTTCCACTGCCAAGGCCTATGAAGATATGGTTTCAAGGAGACAAAGTGACATCATTTGTGCAGGTTTATGGAAGCTGAAAATCCCATTGAAGATATAAATTTTTCTGTGGCTTTCTAGGAGGAATGGGCTCATCACTAGTGACTTGAGGCACGGAAGGATGGGAGTGGCCGCTCATACGTGTTATCTATGCGGCTTACATACTGATAGCATGTGCCATATTTTTTTCTCATGTGTGATCACTGATTGTGTGTGGAATAGGGTGTGTGGTGGTGGGATACCTGTATGGGAGGACATGTGGGGAGATTTTATTAGAAGTGGGAGGCCCCATTGTTCCATGGTAGTTGTTTTGTGGTGTGTTTGGCATGCACGTAATGAGTGTCATTTTCAGGGGAGACCTATTAATTCAGCACAAATTGTACACGAATGTCAGGCTCTCATACGTCATTGGTGGAGTTGATGTAATATTTTTTATCATTGATTCTATTAATAAAATCCCTGGATGGCTATCTCCTTAGATAGCATTCCTTATTTTCTTAAAAAAAAATGTCATATACATGTCCATTATTCTACTGTCCAATTTTAATATTTGATGAAATTGAAAGTAGAAATCATGTTTAATGATCATTCATGTTTTATATGATGTGTTGGATGTTTTACTTGATATATAGTCCACTTCTAGCACTTGGATTAAGTTTTGATGGCTTAGGCTTTGTATTTCCAAACTCTTTTATGCCTAGAATGGGTTGGTTTGTAAATACATAAAAAGTCATAAAAAAATTATAAAAGGATAAAATAAACCTGTCTTGAGTAGGATGAACTATTTTTCTAGCGGTGTGTAAAGTTTCAAGGTAATTTAAACCCCCGACTTGGTAGAATATACCAGCCGACGGTTTAGTCTTCCTTGGAATTTAATAAAAGATCAAACTTGAAAAACATGAAAAATAATTCTTCCTCTCTCATCTAACTCTTTCTCTCTAATCTCCTACCTCTATTCTATATATAAAAAATCAGAAAAATCAGAAAAACCTTAAAAATACCCAAAAATACCCTATATACTATGTTTATACTTATATATAAGTTAAAGCTAAGCTATATGTATATATTGTATAATATGTATAAAATGTCTATAAATAACTTATATATGTATTCTATATATTAAATTAAATATTTAGAATGATTTATTGTATATATAATCTTATTGTATAATTATATATTAATTTATATAACTTAAATGTATAATAATCTAAGTAATTATAAAGACATATTTATATGTACATAATTATTATTAATACTGTACATATGTATTTATCTATGTATTATATACTATATAATACCTGTAAACTGATTTAATTATATATTTACAGTAAATAATTAAGTTATTAAGTTAACTAAGTAAATTGATAACTTAAAATAAAATAAATTAGTAATTTAAGTTAATACTGAGATAATTTATAATGTATACTTGTATTGTATTATATTAACTATTTTCAACTTATTTATACTGTATTTATAGTGTACTATAGTATTTATAAATTATTTATATGTAAAACTATCTAAAACATGTAGTTAAGTGTACATAAATTAAAATAAAGTTTCTAAAATATAATAAAGATGTGTAATTAATAATTTATTATGTATATTAACATTGTATAAAGTCAATTTTGTGATTAAGTCACTAATTTTTACTTTAATTAACAATTGAACCCTTAACTTAATGTGTATAAACAACCACTTTTAGTTAATTTTAGTATATATTTAAATAGCTTATTTCTGTAAATAAATTATACAATTAGGTATCCCTATATAAGGGCTTTGTAACCCTATAATTTTTTTATATTTTACATTAATTTATGGTTCTCAAATCGAGGGCCAAAGGCATGAAATCAGAATGCTACACAATGCAGCAGTAGCTCCAATTGGGCACTCCTTTAGTGCCACATCATGGATGGTAGACTGGCTATAGTGGTATAAAAGGCATTTGTGACATCGGCTAACTAGTCGTCAGGTGCTAGGTACCAAAAAGTCATAAAACCATACCTTCTCTCCTCTGATACGAATGAGAATATGAATGAATTTGTGCACAGTGGTGGGCTAAGGGCCACGCACTGTGCTAAGGGTTGAGTTGGGTCGGATATTGGATAAAATGCATAATAAATAAACTAAAATCAGGTTTAGTAGTGGTTTGGTCCCACCCATATGGGTGCTGTGTATCCCCTGAAAGGCCGATTCGTCAACTAAAAAAACCAAATTTTTGGTTAAGTGAACAGTGAACCAGTTGTGTGCATTAAGAGCCCTAAAATCGACTAGGTGTTGACACAGAAGGGGAAGAGGAGAGAGCTGTGAGCGGCTAAGTGTTGAGTTCCCCTGGTGTGCTTGTGTGCATGCATATGTATATATGTATAGTATAAAGTATAAGTATGTGTATATAAGTAATGTAAATAAATAATTATAAATATGTATCTGTATATAATAAATAATGTATAGTATGTATATATACATGTATATATATGTATAAGTAAGTAGTATAAGTATTGTTTGAGCCCTTATATATGTATATAAATTACTAAGAGCTTTAGTGATAGATTCATCTGTCACTATACGTTTGTATATATGTTAGTATAGATAGCTATTGTGCCTTATGTTATGTAAATATTTTACTAAGGTTACAACGATGCTTGTATATGTTACTGTATATAATATATGTTACTATAGATGTTAGCATGTTAATATAATTTAGTATAGTAGTTATTATTAGTTATTTTTGTACCTATACTTAGGTATTACTTATAGTAATTGTATATAACTAACATAATATAGTAGTAGTCAGTTTTTGATGCTTGATTATTGTACATTTGTTTTAGGCATTGTAACACTTATTAATTGATTTCTTTTGTAAATAATTGATTAATTCTTTCATTATTCGATTCATTCATTCATTTTGTAAATAAAATTAATATTTTTGGAATAAAAGAACATTTTTAGACTTAGAGAGTGATGTATATCAATAACTGCTTCCCAGTGAACGACCTGGAAATAAACAAGTAAAAATTGTAAATAAATAAAATTGATGCAACATCGATTTGCATTTGTGACATTTATATTACAACAATGACATTTAAAATCACATTTTTAGTGCAAATTGAAAGTTGATGATTGATCGGTGTAATTTTCACTTGGCAAAAATAATGTTGTATCAGAAAAATATGTCATCGTAGTAAAATCACATGGTGGAAAATCCTGAGCAAAGATATTTCAATAAAACTAACCACGAAGAGTTAGGTCGTATCCACGGGAAGAATGACTGCAATAAATTCACGAGTATCGAGCCATCATGTTTGTGGAAATATTCGTGAAATTAATTTAATGAATTTGCTGCTTTGAATATCACTTTTAATTTCATGAGAAGTTTAGGGCTATTTATGCAAATTTCACGTCATGAATTAAGCTCCTAAAAATACGTGGATGATGCATGTGTAGCGACAGGGTATGTAATTTTTAATTGCTTGCCACTCTTGATCCAATTTGAATGCAAAATGAGATGAATTACAATAGCAAAACAATTATGGAAAAGAATAAGTATGATGCAGAAATTTCACCTCAATTTAATAATAAAAAATTATAAAAATAAGTTTTGGCAATGGCATTTGTCGTAAATATTAATTGGACCTTTCCCTGTGGCAAAATAGGGGAAGAACTCCCCTTTCTCGCACGCGGAGAAGGCACGGTTGGAGGAGAGAAGCCTAGGGGAGGATGGTCACGACGAGGGTGTTCCGATGGCGGTGGTGGCATGGCCAACAGCGGCAGGAGTTGGCGCTGGCGACGAGGAGGATCGACGGTGATGGCGGTGGCTTGCCGGTGTGCGCGGGTTGTCGGTTGATGGCGCGGATGCACTCGTGAAGGTGAGGGGAGCGAGTTGGCATCAACGGTGCGGAGTTTCGATGCCCGTGGACGTGGTTGTGTTTTGGGGGGTTTGGGTTCCTTCGGTAGGTAGAGAGGAAGAAGAAGAAGGAGAAGGAGAAGAGGGATAGCTGTGCACGCGTGGGCTGGAGCACAGGTGCTTGTGTGCGCGTCGGGTTAGAGCTCAGGTGCGCGGTTGCTGTTGGTACGCCCACAGGCGAGGGCGTGGACGCACAGCTTTCGTGCAGGTAGCAAGCGTGCGAGCTGCACTTTGGGGGGTTTGGTGGTGATCTGTGGGGTAGGATGGTGGTGTTGTGATGGCTGCACCCTGTCACCGTGCGACAGACGAGAGGAAGGAGCGGGGATGGAGTACGCCTCAGGCCATGGTGCGCGCTGGGTCCACGTGCAGGCTCTGCTTTACGGTGGAGAGGCATGAAGAAGATGGAGAGCGAGCATGCCCATCTTTTAAATGCCTCTCCCATTTGTTTCTCCCCTGCCATGCATCTCGATCTGCAACTCGACGAATAAATCTAAACCGTTGGGGAGGCGTTGCGGCTATTTGTTGTTGCGAGAAGTCTGGCAGCGATGGATGTGGCTCGTTGAAGTGGTGGATTCTGTAGGGAAAGAAAATGGGTTATTTACAAAGGTAATCCAAAATAATTCATATAATGCATGTATGTCACCATAATGCACATTACCTTCTAATACTTGTGAATGCAATGTATAAAATATGCATGCAATCATTTTTATAAACTAATCTATTTATAAATTTAAGTATGCTATTTACATGTAGACATCATTCTAATATTTAGATATTTATGCATACGATTATCCCATAAATGTGGTCTCATAAAATGCCCTCATGCCTAGTTTTTGCTAGTCCCTAGCAAAAGTGGAAAGTGAATAAAGTGACCAAAGATTTCTTCTTTCCAAAAATTTAGAGATCCAGACCAATGTGAAGTGATAGTAGCCTAGGTAACGGATCCAATTGAAAAGCCAACTTACATTTGAAGTTTGTACTTGGCCCTTGATAAAATTCTATCAGGATTGGCAACTACTTCCCTCGAAGATAAAGCAGCAAATGATCTATAATTTGACCCTGACTTTTTGGCTTAGGTAGGAGATACTAAGTTGAATGGATTTATATTTGGTGGCTCACACTCTTCTGGTGCTACATGTAGTCTAGTATTGCAGACTTTAGATCTCTAGACTATTAAACAAGTCAACCTAGAGATAGGCTAGAAACTATGCTCTCTTTGCATTCCTTTGCGCTAACTCACTCTCTCTTTTCCTTTTCTTTTCTTTTCTGAGATCACATATCTTACCAAATTTTGTAAATGTATTCACTGTTTGGTGGCCTCACATGGCATTCGCACTTCAATTAAAATCTTAATAATCCTACAACTAAGTTAGAGGTCCTTAACTAGTATTCGAGCGATCAGAAATACTGAAAAATAGGTATAGGTTATATTTGGTGGATCGCGATGGGTGTTTTTGTTGCCTCAGAAACATCGACACATATTGAAAAATGATACGGAGATAAAACTATAAACTTGAACTATTTCTTTTTCTTTTTCTCTCTTTTTTTTCATATTTTTCTAAATATAAATGTTTCTCTGTTTTTTTTCTTTTTTCCTTTTTTTTTCTTTTTTTTATTTCTTTTTTTTCTACTAACACAAAATGACGCATACTTTCGACACCGAGAAGGAATGGATAGGATAATCATATTTCTTACCTTTGACATTATTACCCTCCTTCAGCCGAAGACTCTATGAAGGACGGTCGTAACCATCCACCATAGTCATTATTTTATTAGGACTCAATCTTTGTATATCTGCCTTATTAGGTGACTTTCAGGAATTTACACAATGTTTGCACCCAGGAACAGAGAGCGAAAACTATCCCTAACTCTGAGATATCCTCATCTGATTATCCAGAACTTAAGAATCCTTGCACTAGACTTAGTGCACCAGTAGTCTCTCTACTTTCCTCTCACAAATATTAGGTGGATATAATAGAAGATAGTATGCTTGACTCCCTATTAACTGTCCAAGGGTTTAGTAGACTAAAAATGCTTATTGATTTTCTACAAAGATCCATTACTCAGTCTATGTGCAAGTGAAGCAACTATACTGGATTCTAAACTTAGAGATAATCTAAGAAGAAAATCTTTAATAAAACCTCCTTGATAAGAACTTTTGCTTGGGACTAACCAATTCAGCTCAAGAAAGAAAAGAGATTTTTTTTTTGTAGAACTGATGCATATATCCTAAATGCATGCAAATATTTATAAATGCTATAAACATCCTCAGGTATACCCCCTATTCCTAAGACTGACAATGTCCTCATTGGAAAAGTAGAAGAATATCTCCTGAGGAGGAGAGTGGGAGGAGCTAAGGCTCCTCAAGCCGAAGTGCATTCAAAACTTGGTCACCTGAAAGAGTAACATAAGGTTTAAGTCATTGTTTGTTTACCTTAAAGCTTACGCCAGAAGTAGGGTTCCGAATCTCTACAGCTTCATGAGAGAAGGCATTGATAACAATGTATGGCCCATCCCAGTGGGACTTGAGCTTTCCTGGAAATAATTTAAGTCTGGAATGAAAAACTAGACCCACTGGTTGGGCTCAAAGGTCTTTCTAATGATGTGCTTATCATGGAAGACCTTTGTAGGTTGCTTGTAAGCTTGAGAAGTTTCATAGGCTTCATTACGAAGCTCCTCAAGCTCACTTAACTCTAGCATATGTGCCTTTCCCGCTTTATCCAGATTCAAGTTAACATTTTTAATAGCCCAATAGGCTTTGTGTTGGATTTCAATGGGAAGATGGCATGCCTTTTCATAGATAAGTCGGAAAAGAGACATGCCCAAGGGAGTCTTATACGTTATTCTGTAGGCCCAAAGAGCATCATTTAGTTTTTTAGAACAATCTTTACTGTCGAGCCTGACAGTTTTTTCTAAAATTTGTTTAATCTCCCTATTAGACACTTCAACTTGTCTACTCATTTGGGGATGGTAAGGTGTGGCTATCATGTGGTTGACTTCCAAATTTTGGAGTAGTCTTATGAAGTGCACGTTCTTGAAGTGAGGTCCCCCATCACTTATGATTGTCCTTGGGCACCCGTACCAGAAAATGATATTAGCCTTAACAAAATCCAAGACCACAGAATGGTCATTGGTTCACGTGGGTATGGCTTCTATCCATTTCGATACATAGTCCACAGCCACAAGGATGTACTCATATCCGAAGGACACAGGAAAGGGACCCATGAAGTTGATGCCCCAAATATCAAAGATCTCAATGGGGAGAATAGGTTGCTGGGGCATCTCATCCCTTTTACCGATGGTTCCCATCTATTGGCAACGTAGACATACGCTCACATATGTATGTGTATCTCGAAATAATGTGGGCCATGAAAAGCCAGACTGAAGAACCTTATGGACAGTCTTTTTTCCACTAAAATGTCGTCCACAGTGGAGGTCATGCCAGAAACTTATAACACTCCTTTGTTCTTCGTTAGGTACGCAACAACGGAAAAGCTAGTCAGGGCCTATTCTAAATAGCTCAGGTTCCTCCCAGTGATAAAATTTAGCGCTCGCAAGAAACCTATCTCGCTTCTGCTTGTCCCAAGTACTGGGGGTAATGCCTGTGACCAGGTAGTTTACTATGTCAGCGAACTAACGAGTTTTGGCCTCCACTGGCATCAGAGACTCATAAGGGAAAGTCACTTGGATACCGCTAGTAGGGGTTGATGCCTCAATAGGGATCCTAGACAGATGATCTGCTACCACATTCTCAACTCCTTTCTTATCTGTAATTTCCAGGTCAAACTCCTGGAGTAGCAGAATCCAACGAATTGGGCGAGGTTTGGTGTCTTTTTTAGCAAGAAGATGCTTTAAAGCAGAATGATCCGTGAACACCACAACCTTGGATCCCAAAAGATAAGATCGAAACTTTTCCAAAGCAAACACTGTGGCAAGAAGCTCCTTTTCAGTGACCGTGTAGTTTTGCTGAGGATCCGTAAGGGTCTTGCTGGCATAATGTAAGACATGAGGTTTGCCATCAACCCTTTGACCTAAGACCACTCCCACTGCAAAATCAGAAGCATCGCACATTAGCTCAAATGGGAGGGTCCAATTTGGTGCGAAATTCGTGCTCAAATCCGATGTGAAATGCAACGAGAAGAAGAAGACACACATTAATTTCTAAATGCCGGTTTGGGTTCCTTCGGTAGGTAGGAACAAGAAGAAGAAGGAGAAGGAGAAGAGGGCCGGCTGTGCATGCGCAGGCTGGAGCGTAAGTGCCTATGTGTGCGTGCGGGTTGGAGCGTAGGTGTGCGGTTTTTGCTGGTGTGCCCACACGCGGGGGCGAGGACGTGCGGCTTGCACGCAGGTAGCACGTGGAAGGTGCTTTGAACGTGCGCGGGCTGTAGGTGAGGTCGGGCGTGGCTACACTTTGGAGGGTTTGGTGGTGATTTGTGGGGTAGGACATGTAGATTCCTACGGGAGGGGGTGAGATATGCGTGACGTTTAAAATGCGGAATAAAAAGATAACAATCTCACAAAAAGAACAATCTCACAATGTACACAAGTATTTTTAGGTGAAAACCTAAATCGGGTGAAAACCACCACCTAACTCTCTCGAGTTAGGATTTCCTGATCAATCTAGTCGATCAAATCCACTATACGAACTACTTAAACGAGGGTAGTTCAACCTCAATTACAACCACGCTACAAGTACGAGGGTAGCATTCCTCAACCCCTCCTCTTCACAAGAAGGATTTTGTCTCACGAAGGAGACAAGAATTCGCAACACGAATACCCAACTAATAACAAAGAAAGATTACAAAACAACCTATAGAGCCAACAAAGATTGACCTAGCTACTATAGGTAAAGATACTTCCCTTTGCTTGGAAGTACGTCAGCTTGACGCGGGTGCGTGAACCACGTGGTGGCACTTGGTCGCTCTCATAATCTTGGAGGGAGAGTGGGTGCGTAAACGAAGATGAAGCTCTCAAGTGTGGACACGGGCTTTGGAGAGCTTAGAACTTCTTCTTAGTATCAATGTGACACAATAAGAGTGGAAAGTAGTCTTGCAAGGTGTGTTTTTACAAGGCAAGGGTCCTCCTCCATTTATAGAGGGCCTAGGAAGGCTTTGGAAGCCCTTAGAAAGCTTCCATAGCCGTTGGGGTTGAACCCAAGGTAAAACAGGCTATAATCAAAATCAATCATGATTTTGACAGGGTCATCAGATGTCTGGTCCGGGTATCAGACATCTGGAAAACCTGTTTAAGACATCTGGGAACTGAGTCAGACATCTAATTCTAGGTAGGTTTCTTTCCTGACTTGGTTCAGACCTAAATAGGGTTCTAGTGTATGGCCATCAGACGACATATAGGATGTTTGGCACTAGGTCTGGACGTCTGAAAACCTATTGTACTGTGGAAATGGATTCCCAAGATAGGTTAACGGCTAGGAGATCTGACAAAGGATATTTTGGGTCAGCCGAGGCTAAACGGTCACACATTAGACGTCTGGGGTCCTCTACGGACATCTGATATAAGCCTAACGATCATATTCCTCAAAGTTTACCTAGGTAGCCAATGTTCCACTAATTGGACGTTTGGTACAAACATCAGACGTCTTCTAAGAGGTCTGGACTAAGGTTTGGACGTCTGATTTCATCAGACAGAAGCAACAAAGTCTAGCCTAAGTTATTGGACGTTTGAGTCAACAGTTAGAAGTATTAAAAGTCACTATCAAACACCTGATTTCCAGATTAGACATCTAATTAGGCTGTCAGAACCCTATTTTGGTTTTCTAAGTTCTCTATAGAAAACCTAAGTATCCTAGGGTTGTGCAAGTGTTCCTAGGACTACTTTAAGGGTTCTTTGAGGCTCTTTAACATAAGATCTAAGAAAGAAATAAAGAGCAATACAAAGAAACAAAATTACATAGAACAAGATAAAAGGAAATCTATCATATTCTTATCTCTACGCTTCTTCAGGCTAT